>JAOTON010000535.1:1350000-1677500 GCA_034440635.1 Lepas anatifera | reverse complement strand
GCCGTCAGTAACGTAGTCAACCCCAGCCACCACGTTATAGCAGATATTCAGAAAGGTATCGATGATACCCCTGATGTCTCTTTTCTTTGGATCCCGGGCCACTGCAAAATTCAAGGAAATGAAAAGGCCGATGAGCAGGCAAAAACGTCCCTAGAACTTAGAGAGATCGCACCCTTAATGTGGTCTGGAGATGATAGCAAAGCTCTCCTCCAGGACAGCATCCGGAAGCAAATTCAAAATAACTGGACCACAAACCACAGCGCCCACCTATTCTATATCAAGCCTAACATCGGCTACTGGCCCAGTTCCAACCAAAAGAGTCGCCGGCGCGAGGTTATTCTAACCAGACTCAGAAATGGACACACAAAATTAAATGCCTATTGGAACGCGGGTACCTGTGGTACCTGCGACGCAATGGAGAATCCCTATCACATTCTCATCGATTGTCCCCAGCACAATACCCATCGGCAACCCATGCTAGATTACTGCCGAATCCAAAACATCCCCTGTAGACCTAAAAACTCTGCTCGGTAACGACCATACTGAGCTACTCAAAAAAGTCTTTACATTTCTAAAGGACTCTGGGCTAGAGAAGTTTCTATAAATCACCCCTCCCAGTATATATGATGGAGGGTGCATGGTGCACACCCCCAAAGTAGGACTTGCCTATTTTCCAATCATAGATGTTCCACCGCAAAATTTAAGCAATAGTTGTTTAACCTTTAAATGGTTTATCGTAGGCTAAGGATAGGTTATGTTAGGCTAGCTTTGAAATCAGGTTAGGTTAAATAGGTTAGATTTCTTCACTGCAGTGATACCTTTCACTGCGGGTCTATGCTAACCACACCTATACTCTTACTAACAATCTAACTATCCTCTCACACTTCTTTTCCTCTGCGCGGCGGCTGCCCAGCCGGAGAGGGAGCTGCAACTTTACCTCCGGGTTGCAGGGTAAATTCGCGGCACCCTGGCCAGGTGTTTAGCGCACTTTCTAAAATACGAAAATTATTGAGTTAACGGAGGATTTCGAGTAACGTAGACAAGCGGACATCAGTAGCTGACTCACAAAATTCTAAATTCTAAATTCCAAATTCTAAATTTAAGGTCTTCAACCACAGAAATAACCTTCGCACTCTGCGGGTCTAAACTTATTAAAAGACCTCCCTTGGCATGGCTATGCCATTGCCACGACCGTCCATTTGCAAGCTAAAACATCTTGCAACCCATTACTTGAAATAACTCCCATTGCTTTAATAGACTAACGTAGCTTGCCCTCACACAAAATTCTAAAATTCTCCCACACACTCCTTTAGAGGCGGGCAAAGGTGCTATGCACAGAACGCCTAATAAAAAGCCATTGATTGATTGATTGATTGAGAAACATTAAGCGCAGCCAAATTCATACCATGTAGAAGCATCGACGATACTTCGCTGCCCAGTCACAATATCATTGGAGTGCGATGTCGAACGAGTGTGTAGTGCGTGATCGTAGTTCCCATGCCTTGAACGTGTGGCGACAGTGATCTCTCTGTATGCCCGTTCACCGTATATCAAGGCATGTATCTGTAGGTTTCGGAAAATCGGATGCATCTACGCGTGTGAAGTTTTTCATGCGCATGTGGTAGTGCAGTCCCATTATCGCATTAAGATTTAGGGTCACTGGGGTGAAAAATTTTGTTTCAAGTAGCGCCAAAGTGGAACCGTGTCACCGTAAAATTTGGTCTCCCATTCCGTCGAATTGAAAAAAAAGCTTGAGATGAGCTAGTCTTCCAGTCTGACGCCCTCCTATTTTAAGGGGTTTTGTTATTGAGCATCATTGAAAAAAAAATCATGCAAGAGATTTTCCAAACATCATCTTGCAGAAACATAGTTTTGTTTGATGTCGACAAATTACGTTGTAGTATACCCGCCCGATTTTCTCTCTCTTGTACCTAATATGATATGTCCGATCCCATGCTTACATTGTATATAAAGGTGCCCTGGAACTAAATGGGCACTTCAAATATTTCAGTGACACTCTCACATATATTGCTACATAAATTATCGATATGCATAATAAGTAACCAAGGGAAAAGGTTAACTTTACCTAGCATCAGGTTGGGTCACCTTAGAATTGCTGACCGGCATTCTAAACACACAAACATACAATTTTAATTGATACGGCAAGAGGAAAAATTATGTCAAAGTAGGTTGTTTCTGCGACCTTGCTTAGTACAAATGCAAGAATCAAGTAGTACAATATAATGCGCTATGGTAACTAGGTACTCTGCATTATATTTACCTTACACCTACGCTGTCTGGGCTGTTCCGTCACAAAATACTGTACGGCTTACCAATCAGGCCCGTTCATAAATCTAAATATAATTAAATTAATAAAATATGACCCCTACAAAATGATAAGTTGCTGAAACTGCAACAACGCTTACACTGCCACGCCATTTCTGAATCATAACCACATCGCTGTGATCGATGTCCGACCGGAAAAATGGGCTCACACAGAGCTAACTGCCGACATTTTCTGCGATCTAGGCTCAGCGAGAGGGCACAATATCATGGGTTCCATCGAGCGTTTTTCCTGGTAGACATGTGGTAAATGGCAAGATTATGTCAAGATTGAAATATATATTCACTTGAGCAGGGTAACATATTGACACATCGTGAGGATCCAATGATTTTGACTCGTAACAACACAATGACCACTTTTGTAAATCATTTTTAAAAGCAAGAGTTGACGAGATACTACAGGAAAATGAGCGTCTGTGAAGTTAAAGGGAATGTGGCACCTTGGTCGAATCCTGGAATTTAGTGTAATTAAGCGTACTTTTATCCGAAAATAATGAAACCACTCATGATTTCTCTGAAAAATGTACAATAAGCTCAATATTTTGATTTTTAAACACTCCTCTAGGAAAATAAATAAATATATGCCTGTGGATGATGCCAAGATCTGGCAACCACTACAATACTGGAAACGCTTCAAGGGCTTCGATTGGCTGATGCTCACGTCAGCGTATGTCGTCACACCAACAGCCATGACAACTGTGGCCTGCTGCTAGGGGTACATGAGGGGTACATTGCAGGTAGGTTTTAGCTTTTTTCTACGGATATCTCGAGTTCCAAGACAAATGATATATTGAGTGCCGGGTTTTCCGACTTGCTTTAAACATGACAATCTCAGCTAAAATCACGTTATGAAGGTGCCATCTTCCCTTTAAGATTCCATTCTAGGGTCCTCTGACGACGCGCTATACATTGACACAGTTAACACGCGCACTGGAGGGGGCCTCGGAGGCCCCCCATCTGTTTTTCCGAGGTGGCCGGAGAACCGCTTGTAGACGAAAACCGAAACGTAGCTACATTTAACAGAATTTAATAGCGCGTCGATTGCTGAAGACTTTTTGAAAATCGTCCAAAAATTTTTTGACTTATAGGCTTTCAAAGTTAGACCTGCATTTTGAGATCGCCGTAAACGCGCGGTCGGACCAGTTAGCTTGCATTGAAGACTGAGTGGTGACGTCATAACGTCATATAAGCGGGACTATATGTCAAGGTCACATATGTCAAGGTCACTTCACATGAAGGTAAAGGTCAAGGTCAAAGGTCACAGGTCAAGGTCATATCTGCACTTTCAAGGTCACTGACCACTGTGCGTCCGGCCAAATGACGTTACCCCGTCTGACATATATTATGCTATGACGTCATCGGTAGGGTACCCCAATACAAAGGCCAAGGTCAAAGGTCAAGGTCAAAGGTCATTGGGAAAGGTTAATCCTCATTTCCCGCCAAACAGTGGCTAGAGTGTTAGTCAAAGTGTAAATAATAAGTAGTATACCATATGGTGACCTTAAAGGTCAATGACCTTGAATGACCTTGACCCAAAAGTTGTGGGGAAGCCTGTTTGAGACCTCTTTTCTATGAACCTTGTCCGCCTTTAGCTTATTCCCGCCATTTTCCTGCATAATCACAGCATTTACCAATCGATCCCAGCATGGCCAATATTTGACCTTTACGACCTCGTTTGACCTTGAAGATATTGACCTAGGTCAATAAAAATTGGTCATCATGTAGATCACCATAGCCCCCACCCACCTACCAAGTGGCGTTTTTCTAACCTTCTTAATTTCCGAGATCTTAGGGGGGGCCTACCAGGCCCCCTCCAGTGCGGGTTAGTGCCAGACCCCCTCCAGTGCGGGTGTTAAACAAACATGGTCGCGTTTCGACGGTGAAAAAAACAAAATCTGAAATAAATGTCGATTACTGTAATACAGGACAGTCCAGAGCACTGCTCCACACACGCTGAAATGACCCACCTGACTCCGGCGGCGTCAAGAAGCATTCCAACACCATCTGGATCAAACAGTCCACCGAATCTTAGCTTTGCAACTGTGCTTGATGCCTGGGTCGCCGCACTGGAGCTGGGGTAGCTTCTCCGCCAGTTCCAACCACTGCTCTGACGCGCGTTAGAGCTGAGCAGCGTCAGGACTCATAGCTCCAACCACAGACTGCCCGACACCCTGCCCCGCCAGCCTGACACCGACGCCGACTGCCGGCCCCGCGACGGCAGCGACGCAGCGTCGGCGTCGACGCCGCTAAACTCTCGCACGTGACGCTGTTGCGCCAGCTTCACCGCAGCAGAAAAGGAGCACAGCTCAAGTCTCAGCGTGTTAGCCTTCTCACTATTTTAGGACGGTCAGAGGGGGTCGCTCATTTCTAACGTAAGGATGAGGCTGAAGTTTACCTACAACCAGAAGTGCAGCTCCTATACGCTTCTCAGCATTTCAGGACAATATTTGTATCCAAAACTTTCCAAAAAGGTAGCTGCACTGGTATTTATTGATCAGTAGCTTCCATCACCCCCTCCCCTTCCTCTCCCCAACACGATGAGCTAATTAAAGCAATCTGAACACTACATCGCGGACTATATCCAGAATTATATCCTGGATATTAACACCGATTTGACAAAAATAGTACATGCTGTTTTATCAGGGCCGGGGGCCTCCTAACTAAGTCCACTAGTACACTACACCGCTCTTGTGAACTCTTCAATTGGCAGCAGAGTAGCAATAGCGGATTCTTTCACCAAAAAGTAGCGGTAACGGGTTACAGGGTAGCAGACGCAAAAGAGCGCCAAACCACTACTGCAACCACCAGCCTGCTAAGGAGTCACAGGCCCACAAGACTAGATGGAGATTGAGGGAAATGTTTTTTTCTCTATAAACAATTTTGCATTAATTTTTTTGTCGTGTGATTTTTTGGAATTTGACAAGAAGACTACTAATTTACCCGTAAACAGCAATATTCCTTGAAATATTTAAAAAGAACAATAAAAAACCTCGGCCTGCGGCCTGGGCTAACGCCCCACCGGCGCAGGAGAGCCGCATGACAATGTGCCGAAAGCAAACCATATTTCGTTCTTAACCCTATTTCCGTCAGGCTCCCGGCTACCCCTATTTCCGGCAGGGGGGGCAATATCAGCCCCCTAAGATCTCGTAATCTAACCGGCCGATTTTGAAAATTCAAAGTGCCATAGATTCCTCTGCTGCTAAACTTTATTTTGGAAAAAAAGAAAATTTCAAAATTTTTATTTTTTAGGAGAAGGTCGTGCAAAATATACAATTTTTGTGTATTTTTTAGATTTTCCATAACCCTTGTCTCTGTTGTACGATTTTCACAAAACTAGTTCAGATTTACAAATAATTGACCCAAAATTTTCATATACTCGAGTTACGCAAAAATTCGAAATTCAATGGCAGTTCCAGGACCAGGACTATGAGGGGATATATATACAACCTAAAAAGTTTTTGTTACGCGGATTAGAAGCCGTCATATACTGCTTGGCATCTTTGACACATAAATAAATGAGAAAAAAGTGAAAAACTCATCAGGGGCGGATGCAGTAAGGTAAAACAGTGGGGTAAAATACATACCAACAATATGCGAATGGTATGCATGAGTATATTAGTCCCTCGACTAGTTGAAATTTAATTTCTGATAATTTTTACCCTCCCATGGCAGCTCTGGGAAAGGGGGTGACATAGGCGGATCAAGGACTCGTCGTGGGGGGTGGGGGTGATTGGAAACACATTTTCAATATACAACGATATTGAGTCGCGGCGGTGATACTGGCTGGGAATATACATTTTGAAAATGTGTAGTGACTGGACACGCCTCTGGTAATCTAGAATTGGGTTATAACTATTTTGAACTTTCATATACCCAATTGTATTCGCCCTGACACGGCTGTAAGCAGTCTTCTCACTTACTAACGTTTAGTCCTTCTTGATAACATTCTCCCCATTTTGAACTGCTGTAACCGCCCCTGATGAATACAAATAGTGACAATTGTGAATGCACTATCATCTCACATAAAAAATGATATAATAAAACCATATAACTGGTATCAGGATCAGCAGAGACGGCTTCCTTTTACAAAAAACCCATCGCATACGATACTACTTGGTTTGTGGATAGAACCTCCCCAAAAACCCAGCCATAGCTCCGACCCTGGTAAATATATAATCTTGAAAATTTCAGAAAACCTGCCTGTACTAGTTTTAGGAAAAGTCAGGAAGTTTCAAAGTTCTATCGCAAGCCGTTTCGGAGATATTCTCGAAAAACCTGAAGGGGGGCAATATTAGCCCCCCTGCCGGAAATAGGGTTAATGTATCTCTTCATACGCCTGCAAGTCAGTTTTATCATTCTTTTCTTTGAAATAACCAATAAAGAGTACGTGGTCACCCCCGGATTCGAACCGGACCTACCTGATCAAGAGCCAGGGCCTCTAACCACTACACCACCGTGCCACACCACTCACCCTCCCACTAGCTGAACAGCTGTGACCCGTCAGGAGGTCACTGGCTGGTACAACTCCGCCGAATATGCCGGGCCGCTGGCGCCGGGTGCTGTGCTTGTCCCGAAAAGGCACGATATAAAGGTGCTTCTAGAAGACGAACCAAGCATTCTTTTGGGCTGAAATTACTTGTATCGTCGAGCTAGGATCTTAAGCTAGCTTCATGCCAAATTTCTTCCACTTCCATCCATTTTAAGGACTTGAAACCATGGTGAGAAGCAAAGGTGGTCCGAGAAATTTAGCATCTTGTAATACATTTTGGACTAATTACTCGAAAGCCATTAGAGATAGGTGGGTAGTATAAGTGAGCGAAATGACCGCAAGTAACTTTCCTATTCAGCCATGTCAGTTCTGAGTTTGTGAGTGACATGAGCTTGGAGCCAGGAAGATGGAAATAAAAAGTTTTTGACTCAATTTCTATTTATGCCTATAAAACAAGGAATTTCACATTCACAATTTCCATCTCCAAATATTATCAGGCGGAAGCAATGTTCTTTCATTATTTGAAATGGAAACTCAAATCGGTCAATTAGATTGTGAGATATTAACGTTGAAATGAAATGAACCAAAATTCAGTCTTCCGGAAGAACTGTAAAAAGTAGGTCAAAATTTTACGTTTTGCACTCAAAACTATGCCTAAGCACTACAAAATTTGCCTAGCTACCCCTAGGTAACTGCCTTTCAGCTAACTGAGGCCTGCCTTCTGACATTTCGAGCGCACAAGTCGGCCATCAACTTTTAGCAGGTTTTTTGCGCGCGTGAGAAATGCCGCGTTTTCGCGCAATAAATATTGTTGGATCAGCTCAATTTTTTTCCTCCTAGCTGGCCCTTGTTATCCATTGAAAAGGACATAAATTTCAAGTTCGTAACTTAAGAAGTAAAAATTAGAAAAATATAAAACAGAAAAAGTTTGAGCCAAAATTTCTCAAAAACTATTTTGGATTTCAACTCGGGGCTTCAGTTTGGGTGTCTGGAGCAGAAGGGCTATCACCCTACAAAATTCCAGAGCTCTGACATCAATTCTCAGGACTGACAGACGCCAACAACAACCTCGGCCTGCGGCCTGGGCTAACGCCCCACCGGCGCAGGAGAGCCGCATGACAATGTGCCGAAAGCAAACCATATTTCGTTCTTAATGTATCTCTTCATACGCCTGCAAGTCAGTTTTATCATTCTTTTCTTTGAAATAACCAATAAAGATTACGTGGTCACCCCCGGGATTCGAACCGGACCTACCTGATCAAGAGCCAGGGCCTCTAACCACTAGACCACCGTGCCACACCACTCACCCTCCCACTAGCTGAACAGCTGTGACCCGTCAGGTCACTGGCTGGTACAACTCCGCCGAATATGCCGGGCCGCTGGCGCCGGGTGCTGTGCTTGTCCCGAAAAGGCACGATATAAAGGTGCTTCTAGAAGACGAACCAAGCATTCTTTTGGGCTGAAATTACTTGTATCGTCGAGCTAGGATCTTAAGCTAGCTTCATGCCAAATTTCTTCCACTTCCATCCATTTTAAGGACTTGAAACCATGGTGAGAAGCAAAGGTGGTCCGAGAAATTTAGCATCTTGTAATACATTTTGGACTAATTACTCGAAAGCCATTAGAGATAGGTGGGTAGTATAAGTGAGCGAAATGACCGCAAGTAACTTTCCTATTCAGCCATGTCAGTTCTGAGTTTGTGAGTGACATGAGCTTGGAGCCAGGAAGATGCAAATAAAAAGTTTTTGACTCAATTTCTATTTATGCCTATAAAACAAAGAATTTCACATTCACAATTTCCATCTCCAAATATTATCAGGCGGAAGCAATGTTCTTTCATTATTTGAAATGGAAACTCAAATCGGTCAATTAGATTGTGAGATATTAACGTTGAAATGAAATGAACCAAAATTCAGTCTTCCGGAAGAACTGTAAAAAGTAGGTCAAAATTTTACGTTTTGCACTCAAAACTATGCCTAAGCACTACAAAATTTGCCTAGCTACCCCTAGGTAACTGCCTTTCAGCTAACTGAGGCCTGCCTTCTGACATTTCGAGCGCACAAGTCGGCCATCAACTTTTAGCAGGTTTTTTGCGCGCGTGAGAAATGCCGCGTTTTCGCGCAATAAATATTGTTGGATCAGCTCAATTTTTTCCCCCTAGCTGGCCCTTGTTATCCATTGAAAAGGACATAAATTTCAAGTTCGTAACTTAAGAAGTAAAAATTAGAAAAATATAAAACAGAAAAAGTTTGAGCCAAAATTTCTCAAAAACTATTTTGGATTTCAACTCGGGGCTTCAGTTTGGGTGTCTGGAGCAGAAGGGCTATCACCCTACAAAATTCCAGAGCTCTGACATCAATTCTCAGGACTGACAGACGCCAACAACAACAGACCACGACGAGACCCGTCTGAGCGGCCAGAATAGAGCCGCTTGAGAAATCTCAATGCGCTTCGCTCCATGGATTTCGTCATGCGGCTCTGACAACCTCGGCCTGCGGCCTGGGCTAACGCCCCACCGGCGCAGGAGAGCCGCATGACAATGTGCCGAAAGCAAACCATATTTCGTTCTTAATGTATCTCTTCATAAGCCTGCAAGCCAGTTTTATCATTCTTTTCTTTGAAATAACCAATAAAGAGTACGTGGTCACCCCCGGATTCGAACCGGACCTACCTGATCAAGAGACAGGGCCTCTAACCACTAGACCACCGTGCCACACTTCTCAGCCTCCCACTAGCTTAACACCTGTGACCCGTCAGGAGGTCACTGGCTGGTACAACTCCGCCGAATATGCCGGGCCGCTGGCGCTCGGGTGCTGTGCTTGTCCCGAAAAGGCACGATATAAAGGTGCTTCTAGAAGACGAACCAAGCATTCTTTTGGGCTGAAATTACTTGTATCGTCGAGATAGGATCCTAAGCTAGCTTCATGCCAAATTTCTTCAACTTCCATCTATTTTAAGGACTTGAAACCATGGTGAGAAGCAAAGGTGGTCCGATAAATTTTGCATCTTATAATACATTTTTGACTAATTACTCGAAAGCCATTAGAGATAGGTGGGTAGTATAAGTGAGCGAAATGACCGCAAGTAACTTTCCTTTTCAGCCATGTCAATTCTGAGTTTGTGAGTGACATGAGCTTGGAACCAGGAAGATGCAAATAAAAAGTTTTTTTTACTCAATTTCTATTTATGCCTATAAAACAAAGAATTTCACATTCACAATTTCCATCTCCAAATATTATCAGGCAGGAGCAATGTTCTTTCATTATTTGAAATGAAAACTCAAATCGGTCAATTAGATTGTGAGATATTAACGTTGAAATGAAATGAACCAAAATTCAGTCTTCCGGAAGAACTGTAAAAAGTAGGTCAAAATTTTATTTTTTGCACTCAAAACTATGCCTAAGCACTACAAAATTTGCCTAGCCACCCCTAGGTAACTGCCTTTCAGCTAACTGAGGCCTGTCTTCTGACATTTCGAGCGCACAAGTCGGCCATCAACTTTTAGCGGGTTTTTTGCGCGCGTGAGAAATGCCGCGTTTTCGCGCAATAAATATTGTTGGATCAGCTCAATTTTTTCCCCCTAGCTGGCCCTTGTTATCCATTGAAAAGGACATAAATTTCAAGTTCGTAGCTTAAGAAGTAAAAATTAGAAAAATATAAAACAGAAAAAGTTTGAGCCAAAATTTCTCAAAAACAATTTTGGATTTCAACTCGGGGCTTCAGTTTGGGTGTCTGGAGCAGACGGGCTATCATCCTACAAAATTCCAGAGCTCTGACATCAATTCTCAGGACTGACAGACGCCAACAACAACCTCGGCCTGCGGCCTGGGCTAACGCCCCACCGGCGCAGGAGAGCCGCATGACAATGTGCCGAAAGCAAACCATATTTCGTTCTTAATGTATCTCTTCATACGCCTGCAAGTCAGTTTTATCATTCTTTTCTTTGAAATAACCAATAAAGAGTACGTGGTCACCCCCGGATTCGAACCGGACCTACCTGATCAAGAGCCAGGGCCTCTAACCACTAGACCACAGTGCCACACCACTCACCCTCCCACTAGCTGAACAGCTGTGACCCGTCAGGAGGTCACTGGCTGGTACAACTCCGCCGAATATGCCGGGCCGCTGGCGCCGGGTGCTGTGCTTGTCCCGAAAAGGCACGATATAAAGGTGCTTCTAGAAGACGAACCAAGCATTCTTTTGGGCTGAAATTACTTGTATCGTCGAGCTAGGATCTTAAGCTAGCTTCATGCCAAATTTCTTCCACTTCCATCCATTTTAAGGACTTGAAACCATGGTGAGAAGCAAAGGTGGTCCGAGAAATTTAGCATCTTGTAATACATTTTGGACTAATTACTCGAAAGCCATTAGAGATAGGTGGGTAGTATAAGTGAGCGAAATGACCGCAAGTAACTTTCCTATTCAGCCATGTCAGTTCTGAGTTTGTGAGTGACATGAGCTTGGAGCCAGGAAGATGCAAATAAAAAGTTTTTGACTCAATTTCTATTTATGCCTATAAAACAAAGAATTTCACATTCACAATTTCCATCTCCAAATATTATCAGGCGGAAGCAATGTTCTTTCATTATTTGAAATGGAAACTCAAATCGGTCAATTAGATTGTGAGATATTAACGTTGAAATGAAATGAACCAAAATTCAGTCTTCCGGAAGAACTGTAAAAAGTAGGTCAAAATTTTACGTTTTGCACTCAAAACTAGGCCTAAGCACTACAAAATTTGCCTAGCTACCCCTAGGTAACTGCCTTTCAGCTAACTGAGGCCTGCCTTCTGACATTTCGAGCGCACAAGTCGGCCATCAACTTTTAGCAGGTTTTTTGCGCGCGTGAGAAATGCCGCGTTTTCGCGCAATAAATATTGTTGGATCAGCTCAATTTTTTCCCCTAGCTGGCCCTTGTTATCCATTGAAAAGGACATAAATTTCAAGTTCGTAACTTAAGAAGTAAAAATTAGAAAAATATAAAACAGAAAAGTTTGAGCCAAAATTTCTCAAAAACTATTTTGGATTTCAACTCGGGGCTTCAGTTTGGGTGTCTGGAGCAGAAGGGCTATTACCCTACAAAATTCCAGAGCTCTGACATCAATTCTCAGGACTGACAGACGCCAACAACAACTCGGCCTGCGGCCTGGGCTAACGCCCCACCGGCGCAGGAGAGCCGCATGACAATGTGCCGAAAGCAAACCATATTTCGTTCTTAATGTATCTCTTCATAAGCCTGCAAGTCAGTTTTATCATTCTTTTCTTTGAAATAACCAATAAAGAGTACGTGGTCACCCCCGGATTCGAACCGGACCTACCTGATCAAGAGACAGGGCCTCTAACCACTAGACCACCGTGCCACACCACTCACCCTCCCACTAGCTGAACAGCTGTGACCCGTCAGGAGGTCACTGGCTGGTACAACTCCGCCGAATATGCCGGGCCGCTGGCGCCGGGTGCTGTGCTTGTCCCGAAAAGGCACGATATAAAGGTGCTTCTAGAAGACGAACCAAGCATTCTTTTGGGCTGAAATTACTTGTATCGTCGAGCTAGGATCTTAAGCTAGCTTCATGCCAAATTTCTTCCACTTCCATCCATTTTAAGGACTTGAAACCATGGTGAGAAGCAAAGGTGGTCCGAGAAATTTAGCATCTTGTAATACATTTTGGACTAATTACTCGAAAGCCATTAGAGATAGGTGGGTAGTATAAGTGAGCGAAATGACCGCAAGTAACTTTCCTATTCAGCCATGTCAGTTCTGAGTTTGTGAGTGACATGAGCTTGGAGCCAGGAAGATGCAAATAAAAAGTTTTTTGACTCAATTTCTATTTATGCCTATAAAACAAAGAATTTCACATTCACAATTTCCATCTCCAAATATTATCAGGCGGAAGCAATGTTCTTTCATTATTTGAAATGGAAACTCAAATCGGTCAATTAGATTGTGAGATATTAACGTTGAAATGAAATGAACCAAAATTCAGTCTTCCGGAAGAACTGTAAAAAGTAGGTCAAAATTTTACGTTTTGCACTCAAAACTATGCCTAAGCACTACAAAATTTGCCTAGCTACCCCTAGGTAACTGCCTTTCAGCTAACTGAGGCCTGCCTTCTGACATTTCGAGCGCACAAGTCGGCCATCAACTTTTAGCAGTTTTTTTGCGCGCGTGAGAAATGCCGCGTTTTCGCGCAATAAATATTGTTGGATCAGCTCAATTTTTTCCCCTAGCTGGCCCTTGTTATCCATTGAAAAGGACATAAATTTCAAGTTCGTAACTTAAGAAGTAAAAATTAGAAAAATATAAAACAGAAAAAGTTTGAGCCAAAATTTCTCAAAAACTATTTTGGATTTCAACTCGGGGCTTCAGTTTGGGTGTCTGGAGCAGGAGGGCTATCACCCTACAAAATTCCAGAGCTCTGACATCAATTCTCAGGACTGACAGACGCCAACAACAGACCACGACGAGACCCGTCTGAGCGGCCAGAATAGAGCCGCTTGAGAAATCTCAATGCGCTTCGCTCCATGGATTTCGTCATGCGGCTCTGACCACAACCTCGGCCTGCGGCCTCGGCAGGTGCCGCTCTGGCGCAGGAGAAGCCGGTGACAATGTACGTTAGCCAAACAGTTCGATTGACAGGCGAGTTTTTTCAGCAGTTTGATACTTATAACAACGCAATGTTGGAGTTTTAAGTTTTGTGTTCTCATTATGGCTCCATTCAATCCCCTGTCTAGGCCCATGTTTTCCTAAATTAGCATGTCTCTGCATACTGCACCACGCTTGCCCTCTGTTCATATCATCAAATAAATAAACACACGCATAATGTTTGTTTTGTTAAGCAAAGACTGGGCATGACGAGAAGAAAGGAGATACAATATAAAATATGATGGGTTTTCCGACGGTATTTCACCCATACCTGCAGATTTTCACCAAATTCAGCCTATTTGTTACCGAGTTATGCCCCAGCTAGAGACCTCAGCCCCACCACCAAACTGATGTCCTGGATCCGCCTATGCTCGAGCTCCTTACCCCAACCCCTTACATATGTCCTGGATCTGCCTATGCTCGAACTCCGTAGCCCCACCTCTATACTGCCCTGGATCCGCCTATGCTTGAACTCCTTAGCCCCTACCCCTACTGATGTCCTGAAACCGCCTATGCTTGAGCTCCCGAGCCCCACCCACGTACTGATGTCCTGAACCCGCTTATGCTCGAGCTCCTTAGTCCCACCCCCGTACTGATGTCCTGGATCCGCCTATACTTGAGCCTCTTAACCTAGCCCCGTACTGACGTCCTGGATCCGCCTCTGCTCGAGCTCCTTAGCCCGACACCCATACTGATGTCCTGGATCCGCCTATGCTCGAGCTCCTTAGCCCCACCTCCGTACAGATGTCCTGGATCCGCCAATGCTGGATCTCCTTAGCCCAATCCCCGTACCGATATGCTGGATCCGCCTATGCTCAAACTCCTTAGCCTCTACCCCCGTACTGGTATCCTGGCTCCGCTTATGCTCGAGCTCCTTAGCCCCACCCCCGTACTGATGTCCTGGATCCGCCTATGCTCGAACTATTTAGCCCCTTCCCCTGTGCTGATGTCCTGGATCCGCTTATGCTTGAGCTCCTTAGCCCCACCTCTGTACTGATGTCCTTTATCCGCCTATACTCGAACCCCTTAGCCCCACCCCCGTACTGATGCCCTGGATCCGCCTCTGCTCGAGCTTCTTAGGCCCACACCCATACTGATGTCCTGGATCCGCCTATGCTCCAGCTCTTTAGCCCCACCCTTGTACAGATGTCCTGGATCCACCTATGCTCGATCTCCTTAGCCCCACCCCCGTACTGATGTCCTGGATCCACCTTTACTCGAGCTCCGGAGCCACACCCCTGCACTGATGTCCTGGATCCGCCTATGCTCGAGCTCCCTAGCCCCACCCCCGAACTGATGTCCTGGATCTGCCTATGCTCGAACTCCGTAGCCCCACCTCCGTACTGCCCTGGATTCGCCTATACTCGAACTCTTTAGCCCCTACCACCCTACTATTGTCCTGGATCCGCCTATGCTGGAACGCCTGAGCCCCACCACCGTACTGATGTCCTAGTTCCGCCTATGCTCGAGCTCCTTAGCCCCACCCCCGTACTGAGTACTGGATCCGCCTTTGCTGGAGCTCCTTAGCCCCACACCCGTACTGATGTCCTGGGTCCGCCTATGCTCGAACTTTTTAGCCCCACCTCCGTACTGATGTCCTGGATCCGCCTATGCTCGAACTCCTTAGCCCCTACCCCCTACTGATGTCCTGGATCCGCCTATGCTCGAGCTCCTTTCCCCACCTTCTTACTGATGACCTGGATCCGCCTATGCTCGAACTCCGTAGCCCCTACCCCCCCACTGATGTCCTGGATCCGCCTTTACTCGAGCTCCGGAGCCACACCCCTGCACTGATGTCCTGGATCCGCCTATGCTCGAGCTCCCTAGCCCCACCCCCGAACTGATGTCCTGGATCTGCCTATGCTCGAACTCCGTAGCCCCACCTCCGTACTGCCCTGGATTCGCCTATATTTGAACTCTTTAGCCCCTACCACCCTACTAATGTCCTGGATCCGCCTATGCTGGAACGCCCGAGCCCCACCACCGTACTGATGTCCTAGATCCGCCTATGCTGGAGCTCCCGAGCCCCACCCCCGTACTGATCAGCTGAATCCGCTTATGCTCAAGCTTCTTAGCCCCACCCCCATACTGATGTCCTGGATCCGCCTATGCTCGAACTCTTTAGCCCCTACCCACGTTCTGATGTCCTGGATCCGCTTATGCTCGAGCTCCTTAGACTCACCCCCGTACTGATGTCCTGGATCAGCCTATGCTCGAGCTCCTTATCTCCACCCCCGTACAGATGTCCTAGATCCGCCTATGCTCGATCTCCTTAGCCCCATCCTCGTACTAATATCCTGGATCCGCCTATGCTCGAACTCCGTAGCCCCTACCCCCCTAATGATGTCCTGGATCCGCCTATGCTGGAACTCCCGAGTCTCACCCTGTACTGATGTCCTGAATCCGCTAATGCTCAGCTGCTTAGCCCCGTCCCCGTACTAATGTCCTGGATCCGCCTATGCTCTAACTCCCTAGCCCGACCCTCGTACCGATGTCCTGGATCTGCCTATGCTCGAGCTCCTTACCTCACCCCGTACTGATGTCCTGGATCCGCCTATGCTCGAGCTCCTTAGCCCCACCTCCGTGCTGATGTCCTGGATTCGCCTATTTTCGATCTCCTTAGTCCACCCCGTACTGATGTTCTGGGTCCGCCTATGTTCGAGCTCCTTAACCCCACCCCCGAACTGATGTCCTGGATCCGCCTATGCGGGAGCTCCTTAGCCCCACCCTCTACTGATGTCCTGGATCCGCCTATGCTCGAGCTCCTTAGCCCCACCCCCGTATTGATGTCCTGGATCCGCTTATGCTCGAGCTCCTTAGCCCCACCTCCGTGCTGATGTCCTGGATTCGCCTATGCTCGATCTCCTTAGCCCACCCCCGTACTGATGTCCTGGGTCCGCCTATGCTTGAACTCCTTAACCCCACCCCCGAACTGATGTCCTGGATCCGCCTATGCTGGAGCTCCTTAGCCCCACCCGCTACTGATGTCCTGGATCCGCCTATGCTCGAGCTCCTTAGCCCCACCCCCGTATTGATGTTCTTGATCCGCTTATGCTCGAGGTCCCGAGTTCCAACCCGCTCCTGATGTCCTGGATCAGCCTATGCTCGAGCTCCTTATCTCCACCCCCGTACAGATGTCCTAGATCCGCCTATGCTCGATCTCCTTAGCCCCATCCCCGTACTAATATCCTGGATCCGCCTATGCTCGAACTCCGTAGCCCCTACCCCCCTACTGATGTCCTGGATCCGCCTATGCTGGAACTCCCGAGTCTCACCCCGTACTGATGTCCTGAATCCGCTAATGCTCAGCTGCTTAGCCCCGTCCCCGTACTAATGTCCTGGATCCGCCTATGCTCTAACTCCCTAGCCCGACCCTCGTACCGATGTCCTGGATCCGCCTATGCTCTAACTCCCTAGCCCGACCCTCGTACCGATGTCCTGGATCCGCCTATGCTCTAACTCCCTAGCCCCACCTTCGTACTGATGTCCTGGGTCTGCCTATGCTCGAACTCTTTAGCCCCTACCCCCATGCTGATGTCCTGGATCCGCTTATGCTCGAGCCTCTTACCCCCACACCCGTAACGACCCCACCTCCGTGCCCCCCCCCGAAACGACATAGGCGGATCCAAGGGGGAAAGGGGACAGGTGCCCCCATAGAATCTTAGCGCCCCCTGAAATTGTCCCGGAAACCCCTGGAAAGTTCGATGGCACCCCCTGAAATGTTGTTTTCCCCGAGATGCAGGTATCGGGGTCTACTGATAGGTTTTAGCGCCTACTTGATAGGTTTTCCGGCCAAAAGTGGCGTCCCTGGTGTAGATAGCGCCCACCAGGAAATTTCCCCTTCCACCTCGCTCCCGATAGGCAATCCTGGATCCGCGTATGGGAAGCGACATTTCAGGGAGCGTTATCGACCTTGAGAGGCGTGTCTTTACAATTTCAGAGGGCGCCGATGGTCGATTGGGGGTTGGGGAGGGGGATGGCGGGAGAAGGGTGAGGGGGGTGGCACCTAGCCTACTTATTCCCTGGATCCACCCATGGTCCAAAAACAGAAACATAATACTCTTATTGTAAACTCGGACTTTTACGGTACTCTAATTACTTGTGATGCATTATGGGTAGTAATGGGTACTTTTTACCAGACCATAAATAAACAGAAACGGCCGCGCCGATCGCCGGCGTTGCCGCGGCGTGGACGCAGGTGTGACGCGTGGTGATTTGCTACAACGTTGCGTGGAGAAACGGCATGTTTGTAAAGGTAACTTGGTGTTTCATTGATATCTATGCAGATGGAATGTCGACATATGTCTCTTACCTAGCTGCATGCAAAATTTCATTTCCCTCCAATGACTCTAACCACCCTAAACCCCGGTGTGAAGCAAAAATGAACTGATAAAATTACCACTTTGAAATGTACTTTACGGCTTATAGCGCGGAAGCCGTAAGAGATAAATGGGGGTATCAGTGAGAAAAATGACGGCAACGAAGTTTTCTATCCAGCCGTGTTAAGTTCAATACCGTAGCTATCATGGTCTGGAAACCAGGGGGCTGAGAATAAAAATTTTAAAAACTTATATTTTATTTTTGCCTATAAAATAAAAAGTTTCAGTCTGAAAGTTTTTATCTCTAAATATATAATAAAGGGAGCTATTCTCTCTTATTATCTGAAATGGGAACTAATTTTTATCAATTAGATCGGAAGATATAAGCGTTTGAATGATATTTTGGGAAATGCAGACCTTCACGGAATGGGCCAAAAAGGACCCTTAAATTTCCGTTTTTGTTCTGTTTCTGTGTTTGTGCAGTACTGCACAAACCGAACTTTAAGTTGATATTTGACTCAGAATCTGAACTGCTGTAGCTTCAGATATTTCGAGCCTGTAGCATAGACCATGAGTTTTATGCCAAATTTAGGGTGCAAAGTTTAAAAGCTAATTTAGAGCCCTAAATTTAAAGCTTTTTCTTTCCAACTTTTTGTGTGAACTACAAATTTCCCTGACGTAAAAGGGTGCAAGTTTGAAGAGTCTAGATGAATTAGCAAAAAATAGAAAAATAAAAGTTAAAAATCACATAATGCAAAATTCTAGGCAAAATTTTGAAAATTTTGAAAATTGACAACCGTGGTGCTTATTCATTTGGAAGTGCCTTCTATCCACAAAAGTTTTAGGTCTCTGATACCAGCGCTCAGAACAGACAACAACAACAACCTCGGCCTGCGGCCTCGGCAGGTGCCGCTCCGGCGCAGGAGAAGCCGGTGACAATGTACGTTAGCCAAACAGTTCGATTGACAGGCGAGTGTTTTCAGCAGTTTGATACTTATAACAACGCAATGTTTGAGTTTTAGGTTTTGTGTTCTCATTATGGCACCATTTAATCCCCTGTGTAGGCCCATGTTTTCCTAAATTAGCATGTATCTGCATACTGCACCACGCTTGCCCTCTGTTTATGTCATCACATAAATAAACACACGTATAATGTTTGTTTTGTTAAGCAAAGACTAAGCATGACCAGAAGAAAGGCGATGCAATATAAAATATGACGGGTTTTCCGACAGTATTTCACCTATACCTGCAGATTTTCACCCAATTCAGCCGATTTGTTACCGAGTTATGCCCCAGCTCGAGACCTCAGCCCCACCACCGAACTGATGTCCTGGATCCGCCTATGCTCGAGCTCCTTACCCCACCCCCTTACATATGTCCTGGATCTGCCTATGCTCGAACTCCGTAGCCCCACCTCTTTACTGCCCTGGATCCGCCTATGCTTGAACTCCTTAGTCCCTACCCCTACTGATGTCCTGGATCCGCCTATGCTCGAGCTCCCGAGCCCCACCCACGTACTGATGTCCTGAATCCGCTTATGCTCGAGCTCCTTAGCCCCACCCCCGTACTGATGTCCTGGATCCGCTTATGTTTTAACTCTTTAGCCCCTACCTGTTTTAACTCTTTAGCCCCTTGATGTCCTGGATCCGCTTATGCTCGAGCTCCTTGGCCCCACCTCCGTACTGATGTCTTTGATCCGCCTATACTCGAGCCTCTTACCCCAGCCCCGTACTGATGACCTGGATCCGCCTCTGCTCGAGCTCCTTAGCCCGACACCCATACTGATGTCCTGGATCCGCCTATGCTCGAGCTCCTTAGCCTCACCTCCCGTACAGATGTCCTGGATCCGCCTATGCTGGATCTCCTTAGCCCAATCCCCGTACCGATATGCTGGATCCGCCTATGCTCAAACTCCTTAGCCTCTACCCCCGTACTGATATCCTGGCTCCGCTTATGCTCGAGCTCCTTAGCCCCACCCTCGTACTGATATCCTGGATCCGCCTATGCTCGAACTCTTTAGCCCCTACCCCCGTGCTGATGTCCTGGATCCGCTTATGCTCGAGCTCCTTAGCCCCACCCCCGTACTGATGTCCTTGATCCGCCTATACTCGAGCCCCTTAGCCCCACCCCCGTACTGATGTCCTGGATCCGCCTCTGTTCGAGCTCCTTAGCCCCACACCCATACTTATGTCCTGGATCCGCCTATGCTCCAGCTCCTTAGCCCCACCCCCGTACAGATCTCCTGGATTGGCCTATACTCGATCTCCTTAGCCCCACCCCCGTACTGATGTCCTGGATCCGCCTCTGCTCGAGCTCCTTAGCCCCACCCCCGTACTGATGTCCTGGATCCGCCTCTGCTCGAGCTCCTTAGCCCCACACCCATACTTATGTCCTGGATCCGCCTATGCTCCAGCTCCTTAGCCTCACCCCCGTGCTGATGTCCTGGATCCGCTTTTGCTCGAGCTCCTTAGCCCCACCCCCGTACTGATGTCCTTGATCCGCCTATACTCGAGCCCCTTAGCCCCACCCCCCGTACTGATGTCCTGGATCCGCCTCTGCTCGAGCTCCTTAGCCCCACCTCTGTATTGCCCTGGAACCGCCTATGCTCAGCCCCGACCCTCTACTGATGCCCTGGATTCGCCTATGCTCGAACTCCCGAGCCCCACCCCCGTACTGATGTCCTGAATCCGCTTATGCTCGAGCTCCTTAGCCCCACACTCGTACTGATATCCTGGATCCGCCTATGCTCGAACTCTTTAGCCCCTACCCCCGTGCTGATGTCCTTGATCCGCCTATTCTCGAGCCCCTTAGCCCCACCCCCGTACTGATGTCCTGGATCCGCCTCTGCTCGAGCTCCTTAGCCCCACACCCATACTTATGTCCTGGATCCGCCTTTGCTCCAACTCCTTAGCCCCACCCCCGTACTGATGTCCTGGATCCGCCTCTGCTCGAGCTCCTTAGCCCCACACCCATACTTATGTCCTGGATCCGCCTATGCTCCAGCCCCTTAGCCCCACCCCCGTATTGATGTCCTGGATCCGCCTTTACTCGAGCTCCGGAGCCCCACCCCGCACTGATGTCCTGGATCCGCTATGCTCGAGCTCCTTAGCCCCACCCCCGTACTGATGTCCTGGATCCGCCTATGCTCGAACTTCTTTGCCCCACCTCTGCACTGATGTCCTGGATCCGCCTATACCCGAACTCCTTAGCCCCTACCCCCTACTGATGTCCTGGATCCGCCTATGGTCGAGCTCCTTACCCCACCCCCTTACTGATGTCCTGGATCCGCCTATGCTCGAACTCCGTTGCCCCACCTCTGTACTGCCCGGGATCCGCCTATGCTTGAACTCCTTAGCCCCCACCCCCTACTGATGTCCTGGATCCGCCTATGCTCGAGCTCCCGAGCCCCACCCCCCGTACTGATGAGCTGAATCCGCTTATGCTCGAGCTCCTTAACACCACCCCCGTACTGATGTCCTGGATCCGCCTATGCTCGAGCTCCTTAGCCCCACCCCCGAACTGATGTCCTGGATCCGCCTATGATCGAGCTCCTCAGGCCCATCCCCGTACTGATGTCCTGGTTCCGCCTATGCTCGATCTCCTTAGCCCCACCCCCATACTAATGGCCTGGATCCGCCACTTCTTATTAAGTTTATTTAAGCAGGGAGTGCAAGGAGTGACGTGTCATGGTATTACCACAAAGAGGTTTATTCGGCTGGGAAAGAAATGGTGTGCAACGGTGGGTCCTTTGGCCAGTGCTACCTATGGTTAGAGGATACATTAACTAGTGGGTAGATAGATAGACAGATGATAAACTTTTATTGGACGGAAACAATATGACTGTTATAACAAATAGATTGACGCAAAAGCCCGAAGGCTTAAGTGGTGGGGCCTCTCTTATCTCTCTCATAAAACACATCACTTTTACCGGACCTATCACACACATACACAGTAAGATTTGGACACACATAAAGAAAAAAAACACAACAAACCAAACAAGCAAACCAGTTCCTGACCACCATTTTGTTTTTTATTCGTCGCAAGTCGCCGCAGCGAGCGGGACCCTACCGCACGGCCGCCACCCGGCCGTCCGACTGATATGGATATCTAATAGACAACGCGCCCGCCGCACGAGTAGAGGAGCCGAAACGAGACAGACTACCCTGCCACCACCGGGCATTCGCGCTGGTCTATAGCATGCGTAGATAGCTATGGTATCTGTCTCGCATAGCAGCTACAAGTGCGCCGCCCGCAGCGACGCTACGGCCGAACGGCGGGGTGAGGTTTCGAGCGGGAAACATACTAGCATTGTGTATTACATTTAATTAAAGGTACACTGTTGTTGCTATGATATGCAACCTGCTGCGATGGCAAGATATGTCTTTGAACTAGCTTTTTGCCGAATTTTATCCACTTCCATGTATATTAACCATTCGAAATCCTGGTGTGAAGCAAAAATGAACCGATAAAATTACCACTTCGAAATGTATTTTACGGCTGTTAGCGCGGAAGCCGTAAGAGATAAGTGGGGGGTATGAGTGAGAAAAATGACGGCAACGAAGTTTTCTATCCAGCCGTGTTAAGTTCAATACCGTAGCTATCATGGTCTGGAAACCAGGGGGCTGAGAATAAAAATTTTAAAAACTTATATTTTATTTTTGCCTATAAAATAAAAAGTTTCAGTCTGAAAGTTTTTATCTCTAAATATATAATAAAGGAGGCTATTCTCTTTTATTATCTGAAATGGGAACTAATTTTTATCAATTAGATCGGAAGATATAAGGGTTTGAATGATATTTTGGGAAATGCAGACCTTCACGGAATGGGCCAAAAAGGACCCTTAAATTTCCGTTTTTGTTTTGTTTCTGTGTTTGTGCAGTACTGCACAAACCGGACTTTAAGTTGATATTTGACTCAGAACCTGAACTGCTGTAGCTTCAGATATTTCGAGCCTGTAGTTTAGACCATGAGTTTTATGCCAAATTTAGGGTGCAAAGTTTAAAAGCTAATTTAGAGCCCTAAATTTAAAGCTTTTTCTTTCGAACTTTTTGTGTGAACTACAAATTTCCCTGATGTAAAAGGGTGCAAGTTTGAAGAGTCTAGATGAATTAGCAAAAATAGAAAAATAAAAGTTAAAAATCACATAATGCAAAATTCTGGGCAAAATTTTGAAAATTTTGAAAATTGACAACCGTGGTGCTTATTCATTTGGAAGTGCCTTCTATCCACAAAAGTTTTAGGTCTCTGATACCAGCGCTCAGAACAGACAACAACAACAACAACAACAACAACCTCGGCCTGCGGCCTCGGCAGGTGCCGCTCTGGCGCAGGAGAAGCCGGTGACAATGTACGTTAGCCAAACAGTTCGATTGACAGGCGAGTTTTTTCAGCAGTTTGATACTTATAACAACGCAATGTTGGAGTTTTAGGTTTTGTGTTCTCATTATGGCTCCATTCAATCCCCTGTCTAGGCCCATGTTTTCCTAAATTAGCATGTCTCTGCATACTGCACCACGCTTGCCCTCTGTTCATATCATCAAAGAAATAAACACACGCATAATGTTTGTTTTGTTAAGCAAAGACTGGGCATGACGAGAAGAAAGGAGATACAATATAAGATATGATTGGTTTTCCGACGGTATTTCACCTATACCTGCAGATTTTCACCCAATTCAGCCTATTTGTTACCGAGTTATGCCCCAGCTCGAGACCTCAGCCCCACCACCGAACTGATGTCCTGGATCCGCCTATGCTCGAGCTCCTTACCCCACCCCCTTAAATATGTCCTGGATCTGCCTATGCTCGAACTCCGTAGCCCCACCTCTATACGGCCCTGGATCCGCTTATGCTTGAACTCCTTAGCCCCTACCCCTACTGATGTCCTGGATCCGCCTATGCTTGAGCTCCCGAGCCCCACCCACGTACTGATGTCCTGAACCCGCTTATGCTCGAGCTCCTTAGCCCCACCTCCGTACTGATGTCCTGGATCCGCTTATGTTTTAACTCTTTAACCCCTACCTGTTTTAACTCTTTAGCCCCTTGATGTCCTGGATCCGCTTATGCTCATGCTCCTTAGCCCCACCCCCGTACTGATGTCTTTGATCCGCCTATACTCGAGCCTCTTACCCCAGCCCCGTACTGACGTCCTGGATCCGCCTCTGCTCGAGCTCCTTAGCCCCACACCCATACTGATGTCTTGGATCCGCCTATGCTCGAGCTTCTTAGCCCCACCTCCGTACAGATGTCCTGGATCCGCCTATGCTGGATCTCCTTAGCCCAATCCCCGTACCGATATGCTGGATCTGCCTATGCTCAAACTCCTTAGCCTCTACCCCCGTACTGATATCCTGGCTTCGCATATGATCGAGCTCCTTAGCCCCACCCCCGTACTGATGTCCTGGATCCGCCTATGCTCGAACTCTTTAGCCCCTACCCCTGTGCTGATGTCCTGGATCCGCTTATGCCTGAGCTCCTTAGCCCCAACTCTGTACTGATGTCCTTTATCCGCCTATGCTCGAACCCCTTAGCCCCACCCCCGTACTGAAGCCCTGGATCCGCCTCTGCTCGAGCTCCTTAGCCCAACACCCATACTGATGTCCTGGATCCGCCTATACTCCAGCTCTTTAGCCCCACCCCCGTACAGATGTCCTGGATCCACCTATGCTCGATCTCCTTAGCCCCACCCCCCGTACTGATGTCCTGGATCCGCCTTTACTCAGGCTCCGGAGCCACACCCCTGCACTGATGTCCTGGATCCGCCTATGCTCGAGCTCCTTAACCCCACCCCGAACTGATGTCCTGGATCTGCCTATGCTCGAACTCCGTAGCCCCACCTCCGTACTGCCCTGGATTCGCCTATACTCAAAATCTTTATTCCCTACCACCCTACTAATGTCCTGGATCCGCCTATGCTGGAACGCCCGAGCCCCACCACCGTACTGATGTCCTGGATCCGCCTATGCTCGAGCTCCTTAGCCCCACCCCCGTACTGAGGCCTTGATCCGCCTTTGCTGGAGCTCCTTAGCCCCACCCCCGTACTGATGTCCTGGATCCGCATATGCTCGAACTCCTTAGCCCCTACCCCCCTACTGATGTCCTGGATCCGCCTATGCTCGAGCTCCTTACCCCACCTTCTTCCTGATGTCTTGGATCCGCCTATGCTCGAACTCCGTAGCCCATACCCCCCCCCACTGATGTCCTGGATCCGCCTATGCTCGAGCTCCTTACCCCACCCCCTTACTGATGTCCTGGATCCGCCTGTGCTCGAACTTCGTAGCCCCACCTCTGTACTGCCCTGGATCCGCCTATGCTCGAACTACTTAGCCCCCACCCCCTACTGATGTCCTGGATCCGACTATGCTCGAGCTCCCGAGCCCCACCCCCGTACTGATCAGCTGAATCCGCTTATGCTCGAGCTTCTTAGCCCCACCGCCGTACTGATGTCCTAGATCCACCTCTGCTCGAGCTCCTTAGCCCCATCCCCGTACTAATATCCTGGATCCGCCTATGCTCGAACTCCGTAGCCCCTACCCCCCTACTGATGTCCTGGATCCGCCTATGCTGGAACCCCCGAGTCTCACCCCGTACTGATGTCCTGATTCCGCTAATGCTCAGCTGCTTAGCCCCATCCCCGTACTAATGTCCTGGATCCGCCTATGCTCTAACTCCTTAGCCCGACCCTCGTACCGATGTCCTGGATCCGCCTATGCTCTAACTCCCTAGCCCGACCCTCGTACCGATGTCCTGGATCCGCCTATGCTCTAACTCCCTAGCCCCACCCTCGTACTGATGTTCTGGGTCCGCCTATGCTCGAACTCTTTAGCCCTTACCCCCATGCTGATGTCCTGGATCCGCTTATGCTCGATCTCCTTACCCCCACACCAGTAACGCCCCACCTCCGTGCCCCCCGCCCCCGAAACGACATAGGCGGATACAAGGGGAAAGGGGACAGGTGCCCCCCATAGAATCTTAGCGCCCCCTGAAATTGTCCCGGAAACCCCTGGAAAGTTCGATGGCACCCTCTGAAATGTCGTTTTTCCCGAGATGCAGGTATCGGGGTCTATTGATAGGTTTTAGCGCCTACTTGATAGGTTTTTCCGGCCAAAAGTGGCGTCCCTGGTGTAGATAGCGCCCACCAGGAAGTTTCCCCTTCCACCTCGCCCCCGATAGGCAATCCTGGATCCGCGTATGGGAAGCGACATTTCAGGGAGCGTCATTCGCCTTGAGAGGCGTGTCTTTACAATTTCAGAGGGCGCCGATGGTCGATTGGGGGTTGGGGGAGGGGATGGGGGGAGAAGGGTGGGGGGCACTTAGCCTACTTATTCCCTGGATCCACCCATGGTCCAAAAACAGAAACATAATACTCTTATTGTAAACTCAGACTTTTACGGTACTCTAATTACTTGTGATGCATTATGGGTAGTGTTGGGTACTTTTTTACCAGACCATAAATAAACAGAAACGGCCGCGCCGATCGCCGGCGTTGCCGCGACGTGGACGCAGGGGTGACGCGTGGTGATTTGCTACAACGATGCGTGGAGGAACGGCATGTTAGTAAAGGTAACTTGGTGTTTCATTGATATATATGCAGATGGAATGTCGACATATGTCTCTTACCTAGCTGCATGCAAAATTTCATTTCCCTCCAATGACTCTAACCACCCTAAACCCCGGTGTGAAGCAAAAATGAACTGATAAAATTACCACTTTGAAATGCATTTTACGGCTTATAGCGCGGAAGCCGTAAGAGATAAGTGGGGGGGTATCAGTGAGAAAAATGACGGCAACGAAGTTTTCTATCCAGCCGTGTTAAGTTCAATACCGTAGCTATCATGGTCTGGAAACCAGGGGGCTGAGAATAAAAATTTTAAAAACTTATATTTTATTTTTGCCTATAAAATAAAAAGTTTCAGCCTGAAAGTTTTTATCTCTAAATATATAATAAAGGAGGCTATTCTCTCTTATTATCTGAAATGGGAACTAATTTTTATCAATTAGATCGGAAGATATAAGGGTTTGAATGATATTTTGGGAAATGCAGACCTTCACGGAATGGGCCAAAAAGGACCCTTAAATTTCCGTTTTTGTTTTGTTTCTGTGTTTG
This sequence comes from Lepas anatifera, assembly GCA_034440635.1. Classification (NCBI taxonomy): domain Eukaryota; kingdom Metazoa; phylum Arthropoda; class Thecostraca; family Lepadidae; genus Lepas; species Lepas anatifera. The sequence goes on along the minus strand of JAOTON010000535.1, from coordinate 1,650,604 downwards.
TGCAGTACTGCACAAACCGGCCTTTAAGTTGATATTTGACTCAGAACCTGAACTGCTGTAGCTTCAGATATTTCGAGCCTGTAGTTTAGACCATGAGTTTTATGCCAAATTTAGGGTGCAAAGTTTAAAAGCTAATTTAGAGCCCTAAATTTAAAGCTTTTTCTTTCCAACTTTTTGTGTGAACTACAAATTTCCCTGATGTAAAAGGGTGCAAGTTTGAAGAGTCTAGATGAATTAGCAAAAAATAGAAAAATAAAAGTTAAAAATCACATAATGCAAAATTCTGGGCAAAATTTTGAAAATTTTGAAAATTGACAACCGTGGTGCTTATTCATTTGGAAGTGCCTTCTATCCACAAAAGTTTTAGGTCTCTGATACCAGCGCTCAGAACAGACAACAACAACAACAACAACCTCGGCCTGCGGCCTCGGCAGGTGCCGCTCTGGCGCAGGAGAAGCCGGTGACAATGTACGTTAGCCAAACAGTTCGATTGACAGGCGAGTTTTTTCAGCAGTTTGATACTTATAACAACGCAATGTTGGAGTTTTAGGTTTTGTGTTCTCATTATGGCTCCATTCAATCCCCTGTCTAGGCCCATGTTTTCCTAAATTAGCATGTCTCTGCATACTGCACCACGCTTGCCCTCTGTTCATATCATCAAAGAAATAAACACACGCATAATGTTTGTTTTGTTAAGCAAAGACTGGGCATGACGAGAAGAAAGGAGATACAATATAAAATATGATGGGTTTTCCGACGGTATTTCACCTATACCTGCAGATTTTCACCCAATTCAGCCTATTTGTTACCGAGTTATGCCCCAGCTCGAGACCTCAGCCCCACCACCGAACTGATGTCCTGGATCCGCCTATGCTCGAGCTCCTTACCCCACCCCCTTAAATATGTCCTGGATCTGCCTATGCTCGAACTCCGTAGCCCCACCTCTATACGGCCCTGGATCCGCTTATGCTTGAACTCCTTAGCCCCTACCCCTACTGATGTCCTGGATCCGCCTATGCTTGAGCTCCCGAGCCCCACCCACGTACTGATGTCCTGAACCCGCTTATGCTCGAGCTCCTTAGCCCCACCCCCGTACTGATGTCCTGGATCCGCTTATGTTTTAACTCTTTAGCCCCTACCTGTTTTAACTCTTTAGCCCCTTGATGTCCTGGATCCGCTTATGCTCATGCTCCTTAGCCCCACCCCCGTACTGATGTCTTTGATCCGCCTATACTCGAGCCTCTTACCCCAGCCCCGTACTGACGTCCTGGATCCGCCTCTGCTCGAGCTCCTTAGCCCCACACCCATACTGATGTCTTGGATCCGCCTATGCTCGAGCTCCTTAGCCCCACCTCCGTACAGATGTCCTGGATCCGCCTATGCTGGATCTCCTTAGCCCAATCCCCGTACCGATATGCTGGATCTGCCTATGCTCAAACTCCTTAGCCTCTACCCCCGTACTGATATCCTGGCTTCGCATATGATCGAGCTCCTTAGCCCCACCCCCGTACTGATGTCCTGGATCCGCCTATGCTCGAACTCTTTAGCCCCTACCCCTGTGCTGATGTCCTGGATCCGCTTATGCCTGAGCTCCTTAGCCCCAACTCTGTACTGATGTCCTTTATCCGCCTATGCTCGAACCCCTTAGCCCCACCCCCGTACTGAAGCCCTGGATCCGCCTCTGCTCGAGCTCCTTAGCCCAACACCCATACTGATGTCCTGGATCCGCCTATACTCCAGCTCTTTAGCCCCACCCCCGTACAGATGTCCTGGATCCACCTATGCTCGATCTCCTTAGCCCCACCCCCGTACTGATGTCCTGGATCCGCCTTTACTCAGGCTCCGGAGCCACACCCCTGCACTGATGTCCTGGATCCGCCTATGCTCGAGCTCCTTAACCCCACCCCGAACTGATGTCCTGGATCTGCCTATGCTCGAACTCCGTAGCCCCACCTCCGTACTGCCCTGGATTCGCCTATACTCAAAATCTTTATTCCCTACCACCCTACTAATGTCCTGGATCCGCCTATGCTGGAACGCCCGAGCCCCACCACCGTACTGATGTCCTGGATCCGCCTATGCTCGAGCTCCTTAGCCCCACCCCCGTACTGAGGCCTTGATCCGCCTTTGCTGGAGCTCCTTAGCCCCACCCCCGTACTGATGTCCTGGATCCGCATATGCTCGAACTCCTTAGCCCCTACCCCCTACTGATGTCCTGGATCCGCCTATGCTCGAGCTCCTTACCCCACCTTCTTCCTGATGTCTTGGATCCGCCTATGCTCGAACTCCGTAGCCCATACCCCCCCCACTGATGTCCTGGATCCGCCTATGCTCGAGCTCCTTACCCCACCCCCTTACTGATGTCCTGGATCCGCCTGTGCTCGAACTTCGTAGCCCCAACTCTGTACTGCCCTGGATCCGCCTATGCTCGAACTACTTAGCCCCCACCCCCTACTGATGTCCTGGATCCGACTATGCTCGAGCTCCCGAGCCCCACCCCCGTACTGATCAGCTGAATCCGCTTATGCTCGAGCTTCTTAGCCCCACCGCCGTACTGATGTCCTAGATCCACCTCTGCTCGAGCTCCTTAGCCCCATCCCCGTACTAATATCCTGGATCCGCCTATGCTCGAACTCCGTAGCCCCTACCCCCCTACTGATGTCCTGGATCCGCCTATGCTGGAACTCCCCGAGTCTCACCCCGTACTGATGTCCTGATTCCGCTAATGCTCAGCTGCTTAGCCCCATCCCCGTACTAATGTCCTGGATCCGCCTATGCTCTAACTCCTTAGCCCGACCCTCGTACCGATGTCCTGGATCCGCCTATGCTCTAACTCCCTAGCCCGACCCTCGTACCGATGTCCTGGATCCGCCTATGCTCTAACTCCCTAGCCCCACCCTCGTACTGATGTTCTGGGTCCGCCTATGCTCGAACTCTTTAGCCCTTACCCCCATGCTGATGTCCTGGATCCGCTTATGCTCGATCTCCTTACCCCCACACCAGTAACGCCCCACCTCCGTGCCCCCCCCGCCCCCGAAACGACATAGGCGGATACAAGGGGAAAGGGGACAGGTGCCCCCCATAGAATCTTAGCGCCCCCTGAAATTGTCCCGGAAACCCCTGGAAAGTTCGATGGCACCCTCTGAAATGTCGTTTTTCCCGAGATGCAGGTATCGGGGTCTATTGATAGGTTTTAGCGCCTACTTGATAGGTTTTTCCGGCCAAAAGTGGCGTCCCTGGTGTAGATAGCGCCCACCAGGAAGTTTCCCCTTCCACCTCGCCCCCGATAGGCAATCCTGGATCCGCGTATGGGAAGCGACATTTCAGGGAGCGTCATTCGCCTTGAGAGGCGTGTCTTTACAATTTCAGAGGGCGCCGATGGTCGATTGGGGGTTGGGGGAGGGGATGGGGGGAGAAGGGTGGGGGGGGCACTTAGCCTACTTATTCCCTGGATCCACCCATGGTCCAAAAACAGAAACATAACCCTCGCCCCACCGGGAAGGGCCATCGATGGCCCCCCTAAGGTTTTTCCGGGATAGCAGAAAAACGACGAGGCGCAGCACCACCGTTGAGGGCTCTACCTTTCACTGCATCATTTTCCCATCATCCCTGAAATTTTCTACCCCGGGTCACCCAAGGTCAGGTCACCAGACGAGGTCAACCAAGGTCACCTCACTTCACCTTTAGAGCTCTGTAAGAGCTACATTTCAAAGTCGATCGATTTGAAACTTCCTACACTTCATGACCCCTCCAGGGTCTACAAGGTGTATATCCGGGATTTTTCGATTTCGTGCCCTGAGGTCAGGTCACGAGGTGACCTCTCCCATTGACAAAGCATGGGGAAAAGCTATTTCATGATATAAAAGCCACAAAAATGATTGCAAATACTCAGACTGCTCAGAACAACGTTTTTGGACACCCTTTCACGGATCCCAGGGGTCATATTTGCCCTTTGACTTTTCCAAGGTCATCCAAGGTCACCAGAGGTCAAAAACAGTATTTGGACTATAACTTTTGACCTAATTGAGCTAGAGCGCTGAAACAAACACCATCGTGTTTGTCTTGTCACGGGCTTTCATTTGATATACGGCAAGGTCACTTTTTGACCTTTCGTGACCTCAGGTCATATTAGGTCACGAGGTGACCTCTGGCGGTCAAACCACTGGCGGGAGGTCTTAACGTTCCACATAGCGGAAAAAGTACTGGCAATTTGCTATCAAATGTACTTTACCAGGCCTCAATAGCTCTAATGACATAAGAGTTATGCCCAGTTTGCTTAATCATTGCATATTTGAGTGAAAATAGCCGATCTTGACCTAATGTGACCTCTGGAGGTCAAACCATTGACCTGAGCACTAAAACATGCGAAGTAATTTCTTACTGAATTCACGCGAGCTTTCTATCACACTTTGCAGATTTGCGCTAACGCCCATATTTTCGGAGTTAGAGGGGGGCCATCGATGGCCCCCTTCCGGTGGGGCGAAGGTGGCGCCGGACCCCCGGTGGGGCGCGGGATAATACTCTTATTGTAAACTCAGACTTTTACGGTACTCAAATTACTTGTGATGCATTATGGGTAGTGTTGGGTACTTTTTACCAGACCATAAATAAACAGAAACGGCCGCGCCGATCGCCGGCGTTGCCGCGACGTGGACGCAGGGGTGACGCGTGGTGATTTGCTACAACGATGCGTGGAGGAACGGCATGTTAGTAAAGGTAACTTGGTGTTTCATTGATATATATGCAGATGGAATGTCGACATATGTCTCTTAACTAGCTGCATGCAAAATTTCATTTCCTCCAATGACTCTAACCACCCTAAACCCCGGTGTGAAGCAAAAATGAACTGATAAAATTACCACTTTGAAATGCATTTTACGGCTTATAGCGCGGAAGCCGTAAGAGATAAGTGGGGGGTATCAGTGAGAAAAATGACGGCAACGAAGTTTTCTATCCAGCCGTGTTAAGTTCAATACAGTAGCTATCATGGTCTGGAAACCAGGGGGCTGAGAATAAAAATTTTAAAAACTTATATTTTATTTTTGCCTATAAAATAAAAAAGTTTCAGCCTGAAAGTTTTTATCTCTAAATATATAATAAAGGAGGCTGTTCTCTCTTATTATCTGAAATGGGAACTATTTTTTATCAATTAGATCGGAAGATATAAGGGTTTGAATGATATTTTGGGAAATGCAGACCTTCACGGAATGGGCCAAAAAGGACCCTTAAATTTCCGTTTTTGTTTTGTTTCTGTGTTTGTGCAGTACTGCACAAACCGGCCTTTAAGTTGATATTTGACTCAGAACCTGAACTGCTGTAGCTTCAGATATTTCGAGCCTGTAGTTTAGACCATGAGTTTTATGCCAAATTTAGGGTGCAAAGTTTAAAAGCTAATTTAGAGCCCTAAATTTAAAGCTTTTTCTTTCCAACTTTTTGTGTGACCTACAAATTTCCCTGATGTAAAAGGGTGCAAGTTTGAAGAGTAGATGAATTAGCAAAAAATAGAAAAATAAAAGTTAAAAATCACATAATGCAAAATTCTGGGCAAAATTTTGAAAATTTTGAAAATTGACAACCGTGGTGCTTATTCATTTGGAAGTGCCTTCTATCCACAAAAGTTTTAGGTCTCTGATACCAGCGCTCAGAACAGACAACAACAACAACAACAACAGACAACCACGACGAGACCGGAAAAACTGTCAGAATAGAAGCCGTTTCTTACTTCGTTCGTCACCGGCTTCTGACAGACAACCACGACGAGACCGGAAAAACTGTCAGAATAGAAGCCGTTTCTTACTTCGTTCGTCACCGGCTTCTGACAACCACGACGAGACCGGAAAAACTGTCAGAATAGAAGCCGTTTCTTACTTCGTTCGCCACCGGCTTCTGACAGACAACGACGACGAGACCGGAAAAACTGTCAGAATAGAAGCCGTTTCTTACTTCGTTCGTCACCGGCTTCTGACAACAGACAACGACGACGAGACCGGAAAAACTGTCAGAATAGAAGCCGTTTCTTACTTCGTTCGTCACCGGCTTCTGACAGACAACGACGACGAGACCGGAAAAACTGTCAGAATAGAAGCCGTTTCTTACTTCGTTCGTCACCGGCTTCTGACAGACCACGACGAGACCCGTCTGAGCGGCCAGAATAGAGCCGCTTGAGAAATCTCAATGCGCTTCGCTTCATGGATTTCGTCATGCGGCTCTGACAACAACAACAACAACAGACCACGACGAGACCCGTCTGAGCGGCCAGAATAGAGCCGCTTGAGAAATCTCAATGCGCTTCGCTCCATGGATTTCGTCATGCGGCTCTGACAGACCACGACGAGACCCGTCTGAGCGGCCAGAATAGAGCCGCTTGAGAAATCTCAATGCGCTTCGCTCCATGGATTTCGTCATGCGGCTCTGACAACAACAACAACAACAGACCACGACGAGACCCGTCTGAGCGGCCAGAATAGAGCCGCTTGAGAAATCTCAATGCGCTTCGCTCCATGGATTTCGTCATGCGGCTCTGACAGACCACGACGAGACCCGTCTGAGCGGCCAGAATAGAGCCGCTTGAGAAATCTCAATGCGCTTCGCTCCATGGATTTCGTCATGCGGCTCTGACAGCTTTTGAGTACGGCTGTAGCAGTGCTTTATAGTAGAAATTAGCGATAGCGGAGTAGCGGAGTAGTTGACAGCAGTTTCGCGATTTGAAAGAGCAGCTCCAGTAGCACTAGCGTTTTTAACGAGCCAAGGTATCTCTAATGGCTTAACTGTTTGTTACGCCCACATTTGGTTTTCACCAATGTGTTGTTTATTCTAGTTTATGTACGTTACTTGAAGCATTGCTTACACCAGCAGAATATATCCTTGAACTCAAGTGGGGTCATGGCCAACTGTTTGGGAGCCACCGCACTATTAGGTATAGATGAGTAAAACAGGTTGCGTGCGTGAGACTGAAGAATGGTATCATTTTCCTGAATAGTGATTAATGCTACTTGTGCCTATTTAATATTTCTAACAAAATTTGCAGATCAGTTAGATAAGACTGTTTTCTCCCCACTGGTTGTCATATCGCTAGCTCCATTAATTGAACTTAGACAGTTTTAGAGATCCATGCAAGTAAGCATCCATATATTGCTTATATGAAACAGAATTTGTGCCGAACATTTTAGTACCGTGTATTAAAAAGTGTGTCTAGTCTCCATAAAGGTTGACGGTTATCTGAGGCCTGCTTTTGCTCTCAGACTTATTCAGCTGATTTTCTTCAGCTTATCCCCAACTAGGTACGACAATTATACCAAAAACACCTGTATGTAAATGGGGAACAAAAGAATGGCTCAGTAAGAATATCCGGTAAAAATGTTGTCCATTAAGAAAGCTGTTTCTACCTATTAGCAATAGACTGACCAGGGTTTGGTAGAGTTTGAATTTGTATAGTTTAGTTTCAATATATGTTGTATTTGCTAAGTACAAGCGATCACATCGCAGTGAGTCATCCTTTTCTTACTTAGGCCGTTTTAAACATTTTTGGAGGTGAGGTCACTTGACCCGCACTGGTGACCGGACCTGAAATGACACAGCCTTAAATTTTTTAGGAAATTTGCAGAATTGATCAAGGATAAGGCGTGCCAAGTACAGCTATACCGGGTGTTCATTCGGAAATGAGCAAAAGTACAAGTCAAGTATGAAGAAACCGGTAGATACGTGGGGTAAAACTCGATTATTTCACCAATAACCATTGTTATTTTGTTTCCCTACCACTTCTACGCTACTATCAGCTTTTCTGAGATGTAAATAAAATAAAAAAGAAGAGTCCATTTGGCGGTATCAAGCTAAATACACCATTCAGCAGTAGGGGCATTGGATTATGATTTTTGTACAACTGAACAATCTGACCCTGGTTAAAAGAACTTCGCAGAATGATTATCACAACCTGCCACGTATTGTCCAAAATAACGTCCTTTTGATGGTTATAAGCCATAGTACGATCATTGAGAACAAAAACTTGCATGGAAAGAAAGTGATGGCATGCGTTGGCATCGTGGACGGATGATGTCTATCTGACCACTGGTTTGAGGGGCTCGTAAACGGCACCACCTGGAGCTGCCCAGAGCCCTGGTGTGGCCATCTGTTCAGAGCCGAGCGACGCGTCAGGGTTGCTGGTTTCGGCAGGATAGGATGCCTCGTCATGTTATTCCCGATGGGATGGAGCTCCTGAGAGTCAATTTTGGATACCGGGGCATCTCGCGCAAAAGGGAACACCACTGGCTCCCCTCCAGCCCAGGCACGCTCTGTGTGGCCAGCTTTTGGTAACGGGCCATGGAAAATGTTAAAAAAGGGAGCTCAAAACACTGGATCGGCTAAAACTGGTTGTAGAAGACTTCGTCTGCTACGGCAGCGAAGAGCAAAACAAGAAGGCATGTGACACACCTGGCGCAGGGCAGAGCTGTGATGTTTGGAGAGGGGAGGAGCACCACCTGTCGACACTTTGAACACCACCTGTGGGGTAGGAGGGCGACGGATCAAAATGTGCGGATATTTGCAGAAATGTTTGAAATGTTTGAGTTTGACATATTTGTGTTACACCTCGAAGCATGAAACACACTACTGTACTGATGGCTTAGTTTTATTTTTTCCGATGAACACGCGGTAAGAATCGAGACAAATCGCCTTATCAATGTTCTTGTTAATTAATGAGGGCACTGTGCATAAAATAAATCAGAACAAGTGCAATAAAACACATACGAATCATTGTCCCTGATTTCAAGGTGACTGATTTGGTAGGTAGAGTGCATTGCCAAAAGAATACTAATCAAATCTGCCAAGGCTGTCCGAACCACCACCCTCTTCCTGGACGAGAAGTAAGCGTGACTCAATTGAACTTTGGCAGTATAAATCAACGATTTCTACACAATACGCAGTAATAGTGTGGTGCAAAAGCCCGTGGCTGAGATCACAGCGCCATTTGCAGACAGGGCAACGCAAACAATTACCGAAAACAGGCTGCTCAACCGTATTGAGTACTACCGCCGCCCATTTCCAATTTCAGCCCCACCCTCACCTATTCGTGAAAATAGGAAACGTCTTCTCAGTTGGTTTGAAATTCTACCGAGCTGTTTTACTTCCTCCTGTTACGCTAGTCTGCAGTTACGCACAAACTTCTTGAATTAGATTGAATGCAGGGGTAAAGTAAGCGTAGGCTATGTAGTACTATAAAAAGCTGCGTAATGTAGTTTTTTACTGTTGTCTATAGTTATATGTCCTGGGTTTCTGAAGTTATCAAATTTGGTCCTAGGAACATTCCCTCGCATGACTAGTTTTTATATGTTTGTGTTAAGCCTCTTTAAACTTTCGAATTAATTCTAACATAAATGCGTAAAGGGCCTTGATAAATGCTAGCTGAGCGGCTGACAAAACATATTAAGAAGCCTAGAAAAATATATGCGCATTGCACGTGCAATCAATATAGTAACGTTTCCTTCACCCAGCTTGGGGATCTGGTGAAAATTAAGCAATGGAATGCTTTTGCGATGCAAAATGGTGGAAGATTTCTCAGGGGATATGGTATCACCAGCAAGGGAATCAGAGAGAAACCAAATGTAATCAAGGACGAAACCGAAAGTTCCGTTGGGAGGCATTCTGTTGCAAAACTCCAAGAAAAGCGTGGATTGAACACACGTTAGATTTTTCGAACAAAACAACTTTAGCGCCGTGCGTGACGGGGCCAGAAACGGAGAGCACTGGAAAGTCTTGGACTATTAAATCACGCATTAGGTCATGGTTTACGGTAAACTGACGACCCGAGCTAGACGAGGCTAACGAAAAGTGTCGTTGTCTTCCACGTGCCATTTGTGCAGGGTAATACTGAAGTTCTGGCCTGTTCGTGTGGGTCCTCGCACTGCTAATTATTTTCTAGCATCCTCACTATGGAGCGACCTGCTGGTTTGTAACCCAGCGGCAAACTAAACACGGAGATTGTTCTGTATACAGCAACCCGATTGGTGCCTCTCCGAAGGCAAATCTGTGTGTATTTTTGTTTTAACTATGCGAAACATGCGAAACAGTTTTAACAATTGCTACGTCTCTCCTTTGAATGAGGCTTCTGACGACTTCAAGTCATGAATGGCATTCTTGTGGATGTTTTTTAATGAGACCATTATTCGTGATTTAAACAAAGGAAATTATTTTGTTCTCTTTTTGCTTTCTAAAAAAGGAAACAGGTTTTCGTAAATGTTTTCCTTTAAGCGTTCCAGGGTTGTATTTACAGGTTCTTTCATAAAATGGTGCGTCATTTGTCATCAGTCGCCGGCCTTCGTGACAGGAACCTGTCACAAAAACGTCCCCGTAAGCGTGCAGCGTGGCACCACCCGACGCGGCCATTTTGAAATAGCGTGTCCGAGCTGCGAAAATGTCACAGATGTGTCCAGGTCTGCCATGGCCTTAGCCACCAAGTTTGAACCAAATTTCTGAAGCGAGGGTATACCACTGATAACACTGATAGGCTGATAGGCTGAGGTTCGTTAGGCTGAGGCTGTTAGGCTGAGGTTCGTATCATGGTCTTTGCAAGTTCTTCACGTGCTTCATTTATTCCAACGAGTTGAACAACTCTCCACACGATACAGACAATAAGTCCATTGATTCATATATTATTGCACAGACGAACTCGTTCAATGACTGCGGGAGCTTGCAAAATACAACAAAGGAGAAAACATATCATGTCAGTAAATCTTCCCACATTTGGAGTATAAAATCTCGTTGAGGATCACACAAAATTCACTATCCATGCATTGTGACAAGTCCCTCGGATAGCATTTCGCCTCAAATCGTACTCTGGCATAGACATTCACACCAGACGTAATGACTCAGAGGAAACCATAAACCGGCGTATTCCGAACCGGCCCGAAATCACCCTCACACGAGCACCCATTCACAAGATTACACATCACTGACGACAGTAGCACAGCACAGAAAGGAGGACGGGTCATGGGAGACGTCAGACGGAATCACTGGGGACGGTACCACTCCCGGCACGCTATCACTGCAGTCACCTCGCGGCACAGTATCACACAGGGGGCGGCTGGGCGTCGGCCGGCGCCACCGTCGCGCTCTGTTTCGACAGCGTCCTCTCCGGTGACACTCCGGCAGCCTGCGGGGCTGGCCTGACCAGCATCTGTCCGCTGCCACCACGCAGCACCTGCCGCACCTGCTCCGCCGTCACCGCAGGCCTCTGCCTCCCCTCACACCCTGACTTGGCTGGCTGGACCTGCTGTCCAACGCCGCAAGGGGGCCTGAAGCCGAGGCTGGGCCGACGGCCGCTGGAGGCGCGCTGCCCCGTCTCCGGCAGACTCAGACGGCCCGAGGTCACCACCTCCTTCACCTCATCAGGGCTGATGCGGCGAGGCAAGCTGTTGGTGCCGTCAGGAACCGGACGATGCCCGCCCGCCGGCGACGGCTGTAACAGGCTGAGGCTGAACGAGCGCTGGTGGTGGGCGGCCGCGGTGTCTGTCGGCGCCGGGGACTCCACTGTGGCCGCCTGTGAGACGCTGCTGGCCGCCGCCGCCGAGGGACGCCGCAGGGAAGAGCGGATGTTCCTGACCGAGCGTCGTAGCGCCGCCGGCAGCGTCTCCAGCAGGATCGAGGCGTAGCTGGGCGGCGGCTCGCTGGGAATGGAGCGGTGAGGCGGCAGCCGGCCGGTCTCTGCCGCCTCGCTGGGGTCGGTCACCGCCTCTGCTGCCGCTGAAGAGGTCAGCTGCCGTACATGACGCACGGAGCGCCGCATGCTCTGGCGCAGCATCTTTGCCAGCCTGCCGGGAGGAGCGGAGATGTTAACAAGACAGTAAAGACGCAATAGCCGTACCATGCTGTAAAACTGAGTCTCCTTTAAAAAAAACTGTAGAGCTACGCAGCACGATTGTCCAAAGAGAGAATATGGTCGTTTCTTTATGTTCACGCCGCTGGGAGCCCTGGTGCGTACGTACCAGGATCTCTGGTGCGTACGTACCTGGAGCCTTGGTGCTTTCGAACTTGGAGCTCTGGTGCTTTCGTAGTTGAATTCTTGGTGTATTCGTACCCGGAGCCCTGGTGCGTACGTACCCGGAGCCCTGGTGCGTACGTACCTGGAGCCCTGGTGCGTTCGTACCTGGAGCCCTGGTGTGTGCGTACCCGGAGCCCTGGTGTATACGTACCTGGAGCCGGTGGCAGTGCTGTAGCTGGGCGGCGGCGTGTACTTGGGCGGAGGGTCGGCGTAGGTGCGCGCCTGCTGTCTCTGCACCAGCTGAGCCTGCTCCTGCTCCGGCGTCACACGGCCCAGGATCGACTCGCTGTACTCCGGCCGGTACAGGCTCTGGATGCGCTGTCGGGTGACGTGCCGAGGTCAGAAGGACACTCGTCCACTCACCAGCACACAGAGTTAAAGTTCACGTTGTAATAAACAGCAGCAGTGACTGAATTCAGTACCAAGCAATGAAAAGCACACATTGTATACTTCAGCATAGTTTTATCGACTACCAGTTCCCACTGAGCGACTCACGTCGTACAGGTCACCCTCTCCGTTCTTGACGTATCGGATGGCCTGCACTAGTCCGACGACGGGCACCATCAGGATGGGAAACATCATCAGCATACTGCCCAGCTGACGGACCCAGAGACCCCAGTAGCCGTATCCAGAGCCATCCTCCCACGTGAAGATGCCGTCGAATCCTCCAGTGCGAAAAGAAACCACGGAGAGGACCTGGCAAGAGAGCAGATAAAAAATCACAAAGTGAGCTCAGTTAAGAGGCGAATAGGCATGATAGCGAAATGCGATTGTAGCCCCATTCGTCGCCAAAAAAAATAAACAAAACATGACGATCAGTGTTTTGGTTGAACATGTTAAGATCCGTAAATGATTTGAATGGTTGTCTTATTTATTCAAAGTCAACTAAATACGTCCATTCTCCCAATACGCGAGAAATGCAGACATTAAAATCGCAGCGCCTGTCTACTCTGCTCGCTGCACTAAAACATGCTGAAGGGGAGTGAACCAAGTAGGCTGAAGCGGGAGACATACACAGACGAGGTATCAATCGGTAACGGTGCAATCACAAACCGAGAACTGGCCGAATCTGAACCGGACCTGAGTGGTTTCCTCCAAATGGTGTTGTTTTTATTGATTGATTTACAACATTTTTTATTAAAGAAAGATGTACTATTAGTGAATACATTTTTAATAATAATGTATCATCTAATCGGTAATTTCACGATCAATAATTCGATTGTACAATTGTCGGGCAACGCAAGACGATACAAACGGGAATCAGACCGGGAAATACGGAGATTGAGACCACCAGTGCGTACCAGGAGGGCCATCGGCAGGATGACGTGCCACACGAAGCTGAGGAACGGCCCCGCCCAGTTGGTCATGCAGCTGCTCTTGGCGATGAGGATGGTGACCACCTGAGTGGAGGCGAACGGACTGCCGCGCATGTAGAACACCGCAAACAGCTGCCGAACAAAAACAACAGGAATGTCCAGACGCTTCATTTAAGGCTGACAGAACGGTCGTGCAGCGCCCAGGATTGTTTTAGCAATTTCACGAAAACTATAAATAAATTGATTTATTTTCCGACTGTGAGATATTTCTGTCGAAAAAACTTACAGAAAGTCATGTGAAATATAATTTTATTATATGTCTATAGTTTTTGCATTGCATCCGGTTAATCGGTGTTAGAAATCGGCCATTTCATATATACGCAAGTAAAATTTGCCGCGCGGAATGACTTTATGAAAAACCCAGCACCACCATCATACAAACAGCCCAATTTCTTATAATGCCCGTGAGTATAAGCACTAGGTAGTTTGGGAATTGCCCGGGTATTTTTATACTACTCGGGTAGCCCATGAAACGACCGGAGAACCGGGCACTATGCAAAATACCCGGGTAGTTTGCAAACTGACCAAATGGCCGGGCAGTTTACAGAATGCCCGGGCAGTTTGCAAAAGGCCTAAAATCCCATACTGCCCGTAACATATGTTTATACGAAGTTGGTAATCCACGTCTGGTATTTCAGCATCCACGTCTGGTATTGGTGTCCACGTCCACCACCGGGACCCAACCAGTACGAGAAGCTCACCTCCAAAACATAGATGACCACCAGCCACCAGAGACAGCCGATGCAGTAGTCCAGGAAGTAGATGACGTGGATTCCGATCTCAGTCATCAGCGGTAGGCTGAGGCCGAAGCCCAGGATGCACATGACGAAGGTGGTGGTCAGCTCCCAGGCACGTAGCTTTCGCGGACAGAGCGACACCACAGCCTCCACAACGCACCGCCAGATGGCCAGCTGAAACGCGGCCCAACGGTGAGCATGCGGGGAAAAAACGACTTGAATGAATGTCATGGGTTTCGCCATCCCCAAAGACATGGGAACTTTGAAAGCCAATGTAAGATTCTCTCACACAGGACGTCTCTCGGAAGGATGGCTATTCTGCTCAGAGCACTTGACAAGAATGTGGAGTACTTTACAAGAATATGGAGCGCTTTATCAGAGTGTACGGTTAGAGGGTTATTGATGTCTCTACTGTTACGAAAACGAAACCAGCGTTGCAACACAACTTAATTTGAGAGATTTTGATAAGCAATTTGCGTGCTATACCTGTTGTCCAACGCCGAAGAGCAGGGCAGCTAGGTAGAAGACGAGGGCCCAGAAGCTGCTGATTCCGCTGCCTCCCACCACAGCCAGCAGCGAAGGGAATATCTCCGTCGCCAGGCGGTGCACCTGAAATACAGTTCCTTTTTCACCTGCAGTACTAAAATTGTAACGTTGTTGGCTGCATCGAACTCGGTCATATGAACAGGCTCCTCCTCGGCCTACGTGTGAAACTTGAATATTCTGATTTAAAAATAGATCTGTAGGTATAACTCCAGGCACAAATTACATTCAGAAGGAAGCACGTACTAGCAGCCTGCAGTCTTTGCAATACCACCCTTGTATGAATTTAAATGTATCATAAAGGAACTGACTCTAGGATTCAAGTTATGCGACAGTCTGTGGTGCAGAAGCAATAACAAACAATTGAAATTGGCTTCGCACCGCGAATGCCCTTCACATGTTGCGGAGATATACGCAAATACTATACCGTATTACGAACAGAGATTAAACGATGAACTGGCAAGTGGAGCTGTTATCACCTGGAAACTGGAGCACTACTGAACGCAGGTAGCCGGTAGCTGGTCATTCACATATGGTAGCTGGGGCGCCACTGACAACAGAAGCACCTGGTAGCCGGAGCCCCCCCTCCATCACTAGAGCTGTTCTCACCTGGTAGCCGGAGCCCCCTCCATCACTAGAGCTGCTCTCACCTGGTAGCCGGGATACTACTAGAGCCGTTCTCACCTGGTAGCCGGGACACCACTAGAGCCGCTCTCATTTGGTAGCCGGAACACCACTAGAGCCGTTCTCACCTGGTAGCCGGGACACCACTAGAGCTGTTCTCACCTGGTAGCCGGAACACCACTAGAGCCGTTCTCACCTGGTAGCTGGGACACCACCAGAGCCGTTCTCACCTGGTAGCCGGGATACTACTAGAGCCGTTCTCACCTGGTAGCCGGGACACCACTAGAGCTGTTCTCACCTGGTAGCCGGGTCACCACTAGAGCCGTTCTCATCTGGTACCCGGGACACCACTAGAGCTGTTCTCACCTGGTAGCCGGGACACCAGTAGAGCCGTTCTCACCTGGTAGCTGGGACACCACTAGAGCCGTTCTCATCTGGTAGCCGGGACACCACCAGAGCCGTTCTCACCTGGCAGCCGGGATACTACTAGAGCCGTTCTCACCTGGTAGCCGGAACACCACTAGAGCCGTTCTCACCTGGTAGCTGAGACACCACCAGAGCCGTTCTCACCTGGTAGCCGGAGCGCCACTGGGTGCCGTCGCTGGAGCCGGCCAGCTTGATGATGACGCCGGAGGCCAGGTTGGTGTAGTGCTTCATCTCGGGCGGCGTACCTCCGGAGTGAGAGGAGCCGATGCCGGGGGCGATCAGAAACCGACTCCGCTGCTCCGTCTCTGCACGTCCGGAGAGCGAGGCGAAGTAAGCAATATGTAAACAAAGCATCATATGCAAACTGCTCCACTCGGGCTTTGCAGTATCCAGTTATAGGATGGTACCACTTTTTTGGGTTTGGAGAAACAATTGCACGTTTATGAATTTTGTAACAGAGAAACAAAAGTTTATTCAAGAAGAATATTTTACGTGCAGGCGGCTACAAAGCAATACCACCCCGTCAGCCGGCTCGGGGAAGACCACTGGAATTTGTGTTCGCGTGCTCACCAAAGCTGCTGGAACCGATGGTGTATCCGATGTCGCCCACTCTCAGCGTGTGCAGACAGGCGTAGCCGAAGAGAGCCGACAGGAAGAGCACCAGCAGCGTGATAAGCGCCACCAGGGTAGTGTCGCGCCGCAGGCTGTGGTTGAACTTGTTGTGGGAGGCGATGGCCATCAGGGCGGCTCCGTGCAGACCCCAGACCAGGAACGTCTCCCGCGCGGCGACCACCCACGGCTGAAGGAGCGTGATGGACAGTCAACACACATTCAGCACCACCAAACGAAAACAAAGACTACACCAGGCTGAAGAAACAGTGCAGAACGCACATTTGGTGATGCAAAGTTGGGCTAAAAATAAAGAAAAGAAGTAAATACTGTAGCGAAGCGACTACTTAATCATCAATAATTAAGGACGTTTGTTGCAGTTGGTTTGAGAGGAACCCACCACAGTGCTCCAGAAGACGTTGTCAAACAGAACACGGTCAGTGAAGAACTCGCCCAGACCCTCTGCCCAGGAGAGCAGCTGGATGCAGACAGTGCAGAACGACACGATGGACAGCAGCACGAACGCGTACACCACCTTCCCGTACGAGCGCAGACCTGCCGGCGATCAAATGGTGGAACTGCGACATTTCATATAGTAACGTGGCTTGATTGCAGAATTAGTGTTGAGAAGGCACTAGGCAGTCAGTTAATTTTCGGATACTGAAATGTTCAGCCAAGTATTTATAACTTTTGTGACCTGTAGGTATCAACCTGAAATTAGGGAAAACGCTCGCTTCAGTCTAGGATAGAAGTGGCCTAAAAAACGTATAATTGCATTTTAAGAATAGGGCTGCAAGAAAATGCTTTTGTTTCGGAATTGTCACGTCTTGAAGTCATTCATCACCCTACCTTTGTGTATGCTGAGCAACGGCCTGGGAAGGCCGCTACTCAGCAGTGCCCCTTTAAATTGACAAAAAAATCAGGAAGCCGCTCAGAGTAATATAAATACCACGCGTTTTAAGGGTGCAGTCCGAAATTTAGGGACACTTTTCCGATTTGTTTACAACTTCCGCCACTGAATTCCATGCGCTTGCCCACCTCTGCCCAGAGATAAGTAGACGAGTATCCAAACGACGGCGAGGTTGAAGGAGATCTCAAATCCCAGGTAGCCCACCTCCGGAAGACCGGTTCTGGACATGTCGCGCTGCAGCACCCGCTCACTGCCGGTCACAGCGAACATCTCAGAGCTAGACAACAGAGGATATCGCAGAGCTACACAACAGCGGAAATCTCAGAGCTACACAACAGCGGACATTTCAGAACTAAGCAACAGCGGACATTTGAGAGCTACACAAAACCGGACATCTCAGAACTACACAACAGCGGACATCTCAGAACTACACAACAGCGGACATCTCAGAACTGCACAACAGCGGACATTTCAGAGCTATACAACAGCGGACATATTAGAACCACACAATAACAGACATCTCAGAGCTACAAAACAGGGACATCTCAGAACTATATAACAACGGATCTCAGAGCTACATAAGAGCGAACATCTCAGAGCTGCACAACACCAGACACCTCAGAGCTGTACAACAGCAGACATCTTAGAACCACACAACAACGGACATCTCAAAACCACACAACAGTGGACATATCAGAGCTACACAACACCGGATATCTCAGAACCACACAACAGTGGAAATCTCAGAGCTACACAACAGTGGACATCTCAGAGCTACACAACAGTGGACATCTCAGAGCTACACAACAGCGGACATCTCAGAGCTTTACAGCAGTGGGCATGTGAGCGCTAACACAGTAGCGGACACGTGGGCGCTTCACAGACTGGACACATGGTAACAAAGCGCTACAACACTAATCAAAGACGGTCGCAGCAACATAAATGGTCACACATACTTCATCCAGGAGACAAAATATAGTAGCAGACCAGTGCAGATGGCACTGTTTTAGCAATAGGGGCTACTAACTTGAAGTACTGCGGCACAGTGTAGGTGACGAGTTCGGCGTAGCCGACTGAGCAGTTGCCGGGGCAGGCCGCCCACTTGTAGCGGTCGTAGCTGGAGACAAAGCTGTCCCTGAGGAAGACCAGCATCCAGGCGGTGGGCACCACCGTGTACACAGCCAGGATCAGCTCAGCCAGCACCGCCACCAGTCCGATGCCCTGTCCAGCAGCAGGACACAGTCACAATACCGTCAGTGTTGCCTCAGACTTTGGTTTAGAAAGTGCAGAGCTGTGGAGCATGAGTGACAAAGCTACCAGACAGAGCCTAGCCTGCAGATTTTGTGATTTTTCGTATCTTCATCATGCCTATCTTTTATCTAGTAAGTTTTGCTGCTTTAAACCCGCGCACTGAAGGGGGTGCCTCAGAGGCCCCACCCCTCTTCTATTTTTCAGATGTGTCCGGAGAAGTACTTGTAGCCAAAAAATGATACTGGGCCACATGTAATAGAATTTAAGGGCAAGTGGACTGGTCTTTTTTAAATTGGTTGAATTTTTTATTTATAGGCTTTAAAAATCAGACCTACATTTTGAGATCATTACCATTGCACGATCGGAACAGCTCGCTTGCATTGCAGACCGAGTTGTGACGTCATACGCCATGTAAGCGGGATGATATGTCAGG
Source organism: Lepas anatifera (assembly GCA_034440635.1). Lineage (NCBI taxonomy): Eukaryota > Metazoa > Arthropoda > Thecostraca > Lepadidae > Lepas > Lepas anatifera. The sequence continues at coordinate 1,631,664 of JAOTON010000535.1, read as the reverse complement.
GTAACCTCACATAAAGGTCAAGGTCAAGAGTCATGGGTAAAGGCCAATCCTCATTTCCCGCCCAACGGGCGCTATAGTGCTAGTTATGGTTTACCTTACACGATTTATAGCATATTGTGACGCCATAGATCAATGACTTTGAATGGCTTGACCCCAAAACTTTAGGAAATATTGTTTACAGCCTTCTCTCTATTACTTTTCTTCGCCTTTAGCATATTCCCAACGTTTCCCGCATAATTAAGGAACTTCTCAACAGGCCCCAAGCACGGCCAAGATTTGACGTTTATGACCACGTTTGATCTTGAAAAAATTGCTCCAGGTCAATACAAATTGGCTGGGAAGTAGATCAACATAACCCCATCCACCCCCAACCGGTGTTTTTCTAAGCCTCTTAGTTTCCAAGATCTTAGGGAGGGGACCTACCGGCCCCCTCCAGTGCACATTAGTGCCAGACCTCTCTCCGGTGAGGGTATTAAAATCTATGTCTTTCAACCAAATACTTTCGATCTCAGCTAAATCCGAGTACGTCTTCCAGTGTAAGCAACCGAGTCGCAATGAACGTGTAAAGCTGGACCCGGGAGTGTAGGTAAATGAACATCAATCGGACATAATTTCCTACGTTCCTTGCCCTCGATTCCTGAGCTGAAACGGGGTATTACCAGCACATGTGTAGTTGTGTCATCGTTAGCAGAAATGGGACTCGGTGAGGCATACCTTGAAGATGGGAGAGATCCGCCACATGTCGACCATGCCGGCTCCGACGTACTGACCCAGCGTCATATGCAGCGTCATCAGCGGCATGCCGACCAACAACGACAGGATGCCGAACTGAATCACAAACGCCACTGAAGAGCAACGCCAGAGCGTGAGGTTACTTCCCAAACGCATGCGAACCGGGAAACAACTATGTCGTAACTTAATAAGATTCACATAATAACTGGTAAGCGACATAAGATACCTTGCCAAACAAGTTTAAAAAAGAAATGAGCCAATCATCGTGGTCCTGTAACCAATCAAGCAAGATAACTAAGTACAGCAGCCTGAGTGTATCAGAGCGCATTGAGTGCAGAAAGCATCCTTACCGCCATAAGTGCCGCCGAATAGCGCGAACCGGCAGATGGCGCCCAGGCCAAGGGTACAGGTCAGGCAGGCCAGCGGCGCCGAGTAGCTGTGCTGCCAGTGCCCTCTGGCGGCGCGGCGCGTCTCCTCCTCTGAGCTCAGCTCCGGCAACGTCTGGTACACGCCCAGGAAGGAAGAGCCTCTGGAGAGCAGGCGCGCGCCGCGGCCGCCGGTCACCGCTCCGGCGCGCGGCGGTGCCTCCGACGGCAGGGGTGGCGGCGGCGTGTCGAACGCCACGCTGGAAGAGAGGGAAGTGGGGCAGAGTTAGCCAAGTTGGAACACAGGGCAGCAGGCTAGGTCAGTCTCTCAAGGTTGACAGCTTTAATGGAGTGCAATAGCTTTGCAAAATGCAGGCGAGCAATCTAGCAATGCTTCATGCACCTATATTATTTTTGGGATTTGAATGTAGGATGTAGCCTTCCCAGTCTGTTACTTTCTTTTTATTACACACCAAGAAACCGACTTTATTGTCGATAACCGAGCAGACGTTTTGTTTCAAGATGGCAGGTGAAAACGGGCCTTAAATTTTTCGAATGTTTCATGTAGGTTCTCTATCATAAATGCAACGGATTTGCACTGTAAGTCCGGCCGCGATCCTGTTGGGTTTTCTAAATGCACTAATTTGTCATTTTAATCGTCATAAACGAGTCATACAACTCTCTGGAAATGACGACCTTTCTCTCCTAGCTCACGAACATTCTGGCTGGTAATTTTTTAGCTCACGCGCATTCTGGCTTCACCGCTTTTTTCAGTACCATGGCAGGCAAAGGCCTCAAATAAGCAATCATGTAAATATTTCGTTTTTCCATCGTAGAAACTTGAGGTTCTCCAAAAGCGTAGAATGGTCGGGGCGAACTAGCCAGGGCTGGGCCGGGTCGTATGTAGTTCTTTTTTCGAAGTAGGAGGGAGACCTAGCGGACACTTCGTGTACGACCGGCACCCAATCAAGCCCTTGAAACTATTTGATAGAACATGGAACTCACTTAGCTTCTGTCACGTCGGCGAGGCTGGTGAACTTATGTCATAGGACTAAGGTCTATTTGAGGAAAATTATGGAATATATTTTTTTTTACAGGAAAATTATGGCAGGTATTATGGGATACCGGCTTGAATTAGTCATATATTTAAATTCGTAGTCATTCAAAACGTATAAAAGTGCAACTATTTTACAGAAATTGAAGCATATTTTATTTCACTGAAATCTTGGCCTACATTCGAAACGTAAGCACTTCCTGCTCCTTTGCTCCATTGGGAACACGTGTTTGCGTTTTTTGACCCAGTAGTCATCATAAAGCCAGAAGCAGACGTAGGGACAGATATGCGCGAACAAGTATGGAAATTCCCAGCAGATATAACACTGTTCAGGCATATGACAAGCCTTTCCGATGGTAGTGGTTGTGCACTGCTGTCCACAGATCCACATATTAATAGTGAACTGAACCTGCTGGCTGCCCCAGACATTGCTACGACGCTGAGTTTGGCCAGAGAAAGACAGAAGCGTCAGCGCGGGCCGGCGCCGGTCAGCTGACCGCCCGAGTCTGTCCAGCTGACTGTCCGGTCAGCTGACCGCCCGAGTCTGACCCTGCGGCGTCTGCTGGTGTGAGCGGCGGTTTGCCGCTCCGTCGCCCGCGTCCGGCGTCTCCACTGTCCCACTAACGGGCAGGCGACGGCGCACCGACGGGCCGAGCCGTTAATTTCCGCCCGGCGCAGCGCCGGTCAGATACACCGGCTCACCCCGGAGACAGGTCACCTGGCCGGACAGATACACCGCCTCACCCCCGAGACAGGTCACGTGGCCGGACAGATACACCGCCTCACCCCCGAGACAGGTCACCTGGCCGGACTGATACACCGGCTCACACCAAGACAGGTCACCTGGCCGGACAGATACACCGCCTCACCCCCGAGACAGGTCACCTGGCCGGACAGATACACCGGCTCACACCGAGACAGGTCACCTGGCCGGACTGATACACCGGCTCACACCGAGACAGGTCACCTGGCCGGACAGATACACCGGCTCACCACCAAGACAGGTCACCTGGCCGGACTGATACACCGGCTCATCCCCGGGACAGGCCCCAATCACGTGGCCGGACTGATACACCGCCTCACCCCCGAGACAGGTCACGTGGCCGGACTGATACACCGGCCTCACCCCCGAGACAGGTCACCTGGCCGGACTGATACACTCCTAACCGGCTCACCCCGAGACAGGCCAACGCGGCCGGACAGATACTCCGCCTCACCCCCGAGACCGGTCACGTGGCCGGACAGATACACCGCCTTACCCCGAGACAGGTCACCTGGCCGGACAGATACACCGGCTCACCCCGAGACAGGTCACCTGGCCGGACTGATACACCGGCTCACCCCCGAGACCGGTCACCTGGCCGGACAGATACACCGGCTCACCCCCGAGACAGGTCACCTGACCGGACAGATACACCGGCTCACCCCCGAGACAGGTCACGTGGCCGGACTGATACACCGGCTCACCCCCGAGACAGGTCACCGCGCCGGACAGATACACCGGCTCACCCCCGAGACAGGTCACCGCGCCGGACAGGTACACTGCCTCACCCCCGAGACCGGCCACCGCGCCGGACAGGTACACTGCCTCACCCCCGAGACCGGCCACCGCGCCGGACAGGTACACTGCCTCACCCCCGAGACCGGCCAACGCGCCGGACAGGTATACTGCCTCACCCCCGGCCTCGGGACAGGTCACCGCACCTGACAGATACACCATCTCATCCCTGAGACCGGCCAACGCGCCGGATGCCGAGACCAGCCACCAGTCCAGCAGTCATCCTCAAACGTGTCCAGTTTCCCTGTCAAACGGCCCTTCTGTCGCCGTTTATGTAAACATGAAACTGATTTAAACCCCTCATCGGGGAAATGGAACGAAATAAAATTATTCAGCAATCCCAATGTTCCCCATGGCATGATATTTTCGGACGGCAAAAGAGTACTTTGCCACGTTCGTGGCACTCATAAATTATTAACATTTTGTACCTACCATGAAGAGACGATCATTGATAATAATTTTTAGTGTGTATAAAAACATATAAATTGAGGGAGCGATTTCCCGTTGGAAACTTAGAGCTTATAATTCATTTTAAATATTCAATAATTGTTTCAGGTGCGCATATACATTCAACTCACTCGCATAACAAACAGAAGAGCATGGTAGACGGAAACACGAATTGACGCCAGGTTTCATTTTCAAATTGCCGACCCGGGTTCAAGGCCCGGCGGCTTCCCTGAACAAGGAGCAAGCTGGCTCCCGAGAAACCCTTCCAACAGGGGAAAGAGTTGGCGACGCCATATGACCCTGGCAGTTGGTGCGTCGATAAGCCCCAATAATTATTATTATTCAGGTCCAACTGCAATCCCTTAAGCAAACCATTAAAACTCCCTATGCATAAACTACTGATCATCTGCCTCCGCAGCTCACAAAGCCTGCCTGTAACGGTCAGAAACATTCACTCCCTTCCTCGGAAACATCCATTTCACACTTTGAACCATGTCGTCACCATGCCAACGTGTCAAGTCATCTGGGACCTTCTTCGCGGTAAACCCGTTCAAAAGACTCTCAGACAGACCATAGCTTGTGAAGAGAGCAAGCAATATGATAATGTTAGAAATTAGAATTTAGATAATGAAGATAGATTTAAGGTGATGAGACGAAGGATGGAGATTTAATCATTATCTAAAGTGTACATACATATTTACGTTGTCACGGCAGAGCTCGAATTTGAAGCATCTGGAGCTCACCATCAGTTGAAAACAGTTGAACGAGTAAGCATATATAGATCGACCAATTAGTACCTGTGACAGATAAACGCTCATCGCCCAAGCATCTGTCTACAAAAACGGCACGTGCTAATAATTCCATGAAACAAGTTTTCCATGGTTATTCCCTGTTCCAGCTTCTACCCCAATCGAGCCAGCATGTCCCTCTCTGAGATATACGCAGCAAACGTGCAAATAGACCGGCATCAGGGGTAACCCACAACAACACGTGACCAGCCCCTGCAGAGAATTAGCAGCCAATCGATGAAGCCATTGGTGCAGAAATGTCACACAGTTTCACACTACGCCTCGGGAAGAATCAATAGTCTGCAGGAACTGGACACAGGCAAGGATGCAGCGCTGCTAATACACTGCTGCCGGGATTTGTGGGAGTGCTGGGATGCTTGCCGTTTCCACGGCAACGGGTTACTGATCGGTCGGTAAGGGTGCTGTTTCACCGGGTTGATTATGCTGCAGCTGTGAGATCGTAAAAGGAGGTGTTGGAGTCCGACCCCGGCCACACCCCGGGCACCAACGCACCAGTTCAAAGTCAACTTTTGCCGGTCTTAGTTTTTAGACTAACACTGAAACAATCACTTGTTGCGCCTCCCTGCCCCACTCCTGCAGCATTTTTTTAATCTGGTAAATGCCATATCTTATCAAGAAATTTGGATGACAGCGTATTTCGTAGATACAATAAGATGCAGGTCGATTGAGGCGTACTAAAAATAAGCTAGCAAGTTCTATCACGCATAGGTTTATTGAATCAGGAATAGTTTTAAGCTACAAATTTACACATCTAAACCACTTCTTTATCATGAACAATCATTGATAAGCACATAACGTGCATGGGATCAGCAAGTAGTGGGACAGGCTGAAAACATTTCAGGGTACGGATTCTTCGAGCAATCTATATATAAGAATCCAGGACATTTTTAATAAAAAATTTATGCTGGTCCTTGCCATAGACTTCCACCTTGAAGGAGCTGAAAGGTAACGCCAAAAAAACCTGTAAAACACTCATATGTAAAATATTTCAATTATTGTGATGCTGTCCTGGGCATACATGCATATAATTTTGTACGACAGTAAACGACCAATAAAAGGCGTTTCCATGCTAGCTGATGCAAACAGTTTTATAATTCCATATCCGTGGCATTTCTGCAGGCAAAGTACATACCCGAAAAATGCAGACAAGCATATCATTTTGTGAATTACGAGATACGGTGTATAGGTAAGGGGCGCCGATACCAGAGCCTAATGATCCTCATGTTAGTGTTTGATGCATCCAGGGGGAGCAAGCGAGTGCTGGACAGCTGTCTTGGGTGAATATTGATGCTTACATTCAGCAAAGTCTTTTTTGTCTCTCACATGTCTTTCTTCAGTCTTTCTCGGGGTTTAAAGAAAGGAAGACCATCGGTTAAAGGTTATCATCGATGAAGTAGAGAAATGGTCACAGAGGGTAAATTTTACCTAGGCCTAAAACCTATTTCTATTGAAAAATCAACGTTTCTGCACAGCCCATAGCTTTGTTAACTATAGGAAAGTGGTGCGCAATGTAGGAAGTTCCCCAATTATCTCTCGCTCGGCAGATATCTTGGCAGGTTTCCTCATACGAGACCTCGCACCATCAGATCAGACTTCAGATGCGTGAGAGCGGAAAAGCTTTGTAAGAAATGAAATGTAAAAAGCTATAAAGGATTGAGTTTAGGAAAGCTGAACACAAAGAAAGTCAGAATGCTCTGATTATTTTTCTAGTAGGATCACGTGAATAATTGTCGTACGTCTGAGGCTTGGACTGCGGCTTATTTTTCAGTAAGCAAAGTATATTCTTTTAGACAGGTATCGTTGAATAGCACTGTATGTTGGGTTTTTGAGAGTTTCCGGTTAAGTTTTGAATCTGATTAAAGGTATATATATATATATATATATATATATATATATATATATATATATATATATATATATATATATATATATATATATATATATATGTTTGAATATTTAGGCAAGACATTTTCTGATATACCAAAGTTATTAAATTCAACCGCAAATCGAGCCTTTACGAGTTTTTTCTCTGCCGTTTCTTTTTCTCTAAACACTTGTGTTATATATATATATATATATATATATATATATATATATATATATATATATATATATATATATATATATATATATATATATATATATTTGTAGGTACCAACCAGAAACAATACCAGTGATAGTCTGATGTTTAGATACATTTGGGTATTTTCCTCCATGGTATTTCTTCTAGCAATTTTAAGAAAGTAACGTATGTACACGTGGGAAGCAATGAATATCGCATGAAATTGGGAAGCAAAAGTATATCAATGTAAGAAAAAACCATACGCGTCGGAAAAGGGGGGGCCAGGGGGCCTGGCCCCCTCACTTTTGGCCAAAAATTTCCTGATTTCAGTCAAAATGAGAGAAAATCGGACATTCTTATATCCAGCCACTGCGGGAGGCAACGAAGAGCCCAAATTCGAACAGTTTTTGGCCCTGACGTTGAAAGTTTTCTGTAAGCATCGGGTTGAAGTTTGGCTGGCCCCCCACTTCTTTGCCGGTGGCGACACTTATGGAAAAAAACATCATCATAGTGTAGAACACTCGGAAATAAAACAGTTCAGTTTGTAGAAAGATAACAAAACAGGCGGGCGCTGACGAATCAATGCTTTGTTGAAAAGCGACGGTGCTATGATGGAATGAGGCGTGCTAATCTAAGTTCCATCACAATATATCATCTAACACCTGACCTGGTCATCAAAACCATCAATTTGTCACGTAATGGTTCCTGAAGCAGAGCCAGTTCATTTGTTGCGCGTGTGAGCCCAGTGTTAGGCACAGGGAGTTGGCCCGCACAACACTAGCCGAGCGTGCCGTGCGTGCGGGGAGGGGTGGGAACCGGCGGGGAAGGGAGGGGTGGGACGCGACGTTACGCACAGCCGCGCTCGCCCGCCTGCGCTGAGCTGAGAACGGCGCACGCCGCGGGGGCCGGCGCGGCTGCTGGTGCCGGCTGGCTGTGAGCTTCTTCGCTAACCGAAGAAAACAGAGAAGAAACCCTACTTGTCCACTTCTCTGCAGATGCAGAGACCCATTTTCTGAGGAGCACCGGCATTTTACCGCCATTAGTGGGGATAATCACGCAGCACCCATTGTGTACCGGCTGCGTGCCCTGAGCCATGGAACCCTCTCCTCACACATTGCCCAGGACCGGAACGGAGGCGGAACAAAAGAGCGCCCGGTGCAAGTTAACGGTGAGCTCGGCGTGGTGGCATACATTGGATACGGTGCTGCGATCGAGTCCGACCCGCCCACAGCCGGCGTAGACTGACCAGCCGCGGCCCACCAGCCGCGCACGTGTGAACACCGCTCCGCAAGTGGAGCACCTGGCTCCGGCGCGCGGCCTGCATGTTCATCAACACTGGCCGAACCTGACGGCAAACATGTCGGGACAGATTTAGCATGCTGGCTCACCTCAGCGTTGGACTGTCCTCACGGTCCCGTTAGACAACATGGTCGGTGTCAAAATGAATATGTGTATGATTTCGTTTACATTTTCGGACGTCGTTTTTCTTTTTGAGGTTCGCCACCGGCAAAGAACTGAGCGAGTCAGTCAATCTTCAACATGCTATTGACAAAACACTTTTCCTTCAACAACCAAAAACTTGGGATTTGGGATCATTGTTACCTTCTGTACTGGTTGGATACAAAATGTTCTGTCGTCCCCATTTAAATGTCATCGGGAATTCTTGGATGAAAATAGACGACCAGGCCCTTGCCTACCTCTCTCCCCTATTTCGACGCGCATGCCTTCAGTGACCGAGCATACCAATTGTCGGGAACTCGTTTCGGGTACACTTGTGCCGATGCACAGTTGGTGATTTCTTTCTCACGTCCGATACATTCACGGTTCTGGTTACGAATGAACGGTGATGGGAGTAGAACCAAAATTAATGCAAAATGAAGCGGCTCCCACCAAAGCTTCAATGGGTGCATTCAGAAGGAGAGATCAATGTTCCGTTGAATGGAACTAGACATTGTGTATCCTAATGAATCAGTTTCATACTACTAGGTCCGCGTTGATTACATTTCAGCGCACTTAAATGCGAAACTGGGTGGGGTTTGATCAATGATCGAGCAACATTTTTTTGCAAGATCAAATAGCCTTTGAACTCTATGAACTGGCCAAAAGAGGAAAAAGTGTAGTTCCCTACCGGCCACACGAGTTGCGAGGGAACATAGTCAATAGAATTCAGAGCAGCTGCGGGAATTTTGGCGGCGGGGAGTTTACTTAAACAAGTAGCTGCATTCTCTGCACTTAAATCGAAATAAACATGTTCACGTACTTTCCCTTTAACACGCGCATTGACGTGGGGGGACGGGTACCCACCCCCTCGGGTCTTTTGAAGTTAGCAGAGAAACGGCGGCATCTAGCGCCGCCGCACTTGGCATACCTTTTTCCTCATCATTTTTACAACTTTTGTGAAAATTTTAAGGTTAGGTCATTTCAGGTCAGGTTACCACTACAGGCAAAGTGACCTGACCTCAAAAAAAGTTTAAGATAGCATAAGTCGGAGCAGGGTGAACTTATCCGATTGGAACTTATATCACATAATTGGCCCACCCAGTTCTCTACAATATGTTCCGGTGTTTTTTACATCGATGACCTAAGGTCAGGTACGAGGCATGACCTCTCCATTGGAAATACATGAAAAAAATGGATTTTACAGAATAACTCAGTAACGGAGGGTGATAGAGCATTCATTTTAGCTGGATTAGACTCGCCTGGACTTTGCGGCAAATGATATGCATTGTATATAATTTGACCCTGACCTGACCTCAGGTCAGGTCAAATCCTTGATTTGACCTAGCAAGGTCAAATTATATATCATTCGATTCGGCTTGCTGCGAGGATTCATATAGAAGTCGTTTTGCTCTATCTTTACTTGTTCAGATGTAATGGCCGGAAAACTTAATTTACATGTTATCCCTATGACGGCATGTTTTGACCTCTCGTGACCTTAAATGTGAAGTGATAAAAAAATGGTCCAAATGTTTTCGATGGAGAAGTGGATGGGCAACCCAACGCCGTTTACTGTTTTTCGCTCCCTACCGTGGTTCTCGAGATCTTAGGGGGGCGGGTACCCGCCCCCCCGTCAAAGCGAAGGTGGCTCAGACTCCCGTCAGTGCCTACACTCTACGATAATGGTCAGACCCACCGCTGGTATTACAACGGAAGATGAAACCTACCCTGACGTTCCGGTAGCCTCTCCGGTGGCCTCCTCGTCCATTAAAAACTAAGTAAACTGCCGTTAAAAAGATTAAATTTCTCCATGGCTTCTTCGTTTAGTACCCGATTACCGATGCAATGACTTAGTCCAAAAGATGAGACTAGTGACAGCCCTGATAACTGCCACACCATTTTAAATCGATTTCTATGCAAAAAATAAAGCACCTGAAAATTGGAGTAGATTTGTCATTAAGTACAACTGATTCACGGGACCGGCAGAGCTCTGTTCAATGTTAGGACTGGCATGCAAGGTAAATTTCAATTCACACTACCTAGATGTGAGTGTATTCATAATTCTAAAGTACCTATGCCTTATCTGCCACAAACATTATTCAAGGCAATTTGGTGACGCTTCACCATCCTGCAGTCTTACCTCATCCGTAAGGCGGTCAGCATGGCTTGCGGCCGGCATCGATGGGCCCGGCGAGGCGCCGGCAGTGCCAGAGACACCAGGCACGCCACTTTGGATCCCTGACCAGGACGGGCACAGCCCGTCCCCACCCAAGGATGGCAACACTACCTGCAGTCCGCCACAGCAGTCGGCGCAACGGAGGTGCCTCGTGCTGCGGCACGAGCTGTTGACTTCTCAGCGCGCAGCGTGCAGCTAGAGACCTCAGCTGTCTGTCGTCCGCCAGAGCTCTGCTGTGTATCAGTGCCAATCCTGGGCCTTTGTCTTCTGGATGTCAATAGCGAGTGGCAGCATTGATTGGCATCAATCAATGTACCCTGTGTGAAGAGAATCTCCCGGTGCTAGTGAGAGTTCCCACCATTGCCAATGCTTTCGCAATCACCAGTCGCTGAGTCATGCAGAAACCGTCGCCAATCAACGCTGCCGCCAGGTAGCACGCTGCAGAGTTCGGACACTACTGAACAAAAGCCCTCCCCGTCCTCCGTCAACCTTTACACTGGAGCTTGACCATTACAGGATTGCACGCGCGCGCGCACCCTCCGACTGCCCCGACGACGCCGACGAGGACAAACGACAACGCGGTCACGTGACGCTGGTATCGATGACCCGACTTCAGCAGCCAGAGGTGACGATGGTGGGATGACCCGGAAAGGAGCGGGGTTGGCTCGTGACCCAGATTACCAGGACTCGTGCCACACGACTTCACGCGTCAGGTCACGCAGATGACTCGACCTGAAGCAGCACTGACTAGTGGAAAGCTCTGGTTCATCCGACTCCGGTTTATCCGAGTTCAGAAAGTAATGAACGGAAGGCAGCGTCCAACCTTGATGCTACTTCGAGCTGAATTCCGTTGCACCCCCGCCTCACTCGCGGTATCTGTCCGATGACGTCAGCGCCGTTGTGAGGTAGTGTGACGACTGCAGACACGCCCACTCCCGCTCCCCTCGGCACTGGCCGACCGACTGACAGCTTCTGTGACTAGCCGACAGCATCGACGCTCCACGTGGGGATACCGTTCGACGGGCAGGACGGTTCTGCTGCTGTAGCGGCGCAGCGCCGCCAACGGGATCCGGCCGCCGCACAAAGAGCAGACCGCGCACTCCTGGGCTTCAGCGTGCTGTGTGGCTGCCGCGGGCGTGGTGGACAACGCGGAAACAACACCCTGGCCCGAGGCACATCCGCCAGCCGCTGATGCGGCAGCCACTGGCCATACTCACACCTGCAGCACAACACAGCTGACCTCATAGCGGCCCAGTGCCGGGCGTCCAGCGGAGTCTGGCAGCAGAGTGGCGGCAGCGCGCGCCGCTTTAATGCGCTGTAGTGCTGTGAGTCACCAAAACTTAATGTTAACATGTGGTGTTATCAGCGTTTATTCCTGAATTTATTTGTAGTAAGACCACTCCCAACAGGCATACTTTCCCAATCATTATAGGTATTGGCCCGGGTGCTTGAGGATCCTCCCCTCCGGACCAGGTGGGATACGGAAGACGGATTCTCGTCGTGGGGATTGAACCCACGTTAACTCATGCCGTTGAGTCTAGTAATGGAGCTACTAGACCACCTGTCTCAGGTTTTAAATGGATCTCAACTTTGATATGTTTCCCAAAACAAGAACAACTCAAACCGGATATGCACAGCCGATATCTCCAGCCAGTGACCGCGAAACGTCAGAATTTAATAGGGAGGGGCAACATGGGCTTTTCAACTAATTTATTTCCAGTCAACGCCAAAGGGTTAGTTTTGGAATTTATGATTTAAGGGGGCACCGTCCGCGCCCCAGTGCCCCCCCCAAGTTCCACCGCTAGTGGCTCTAGCAAAGGTAGCCATATAATTTGCAAATCGATTTTTGATGGATCAAGAACCAAGAAGCGACACTTAAGCAAACAGATTCAAACATAGGCGAGAAACTCAGTGCGTCCTCACACACAACAAATCCAACACTGTGTAACACTATATGACATTGTAAAACCCAAGACACATTCTTTGGACTGGTATATACGTGAATGAGTGTTCACTATCTCACACAAATAATCCTTATAAGGATGACGCTTAGCGAAAGGAAGCATCTATTTTTGCGAGCGCTTTTCTGCCCAAGAAGTGATTTCTTGAAATATGATTTCTCTTACTCCCAGGAAAAGTTATGATTTATTCCGGATTTAATTAGGACCATAGAAAGGAACTTAATCAAAATCGCACTTAATCAAAATTGCACAGGCCCACACCAAGCCTTCGGCGTAGAAGGGAGATACCCCGCCTCAGATTTTCCATAATATCTCGAAACTACCTCAGAAGAAAGAAGGCTTTCCAAGTCTACGTGGGAACATATCTGAGGGCTGTTTAGGATGAACGGAAATTGAGTTCATGTGTGTTAAAAAGGCTTGGCCCAAAAATGTAGCCAGTGGCCGTATTGGTCCTTAAAAATGGAGAATGCAATCATATTAACCGAGACTGCAATTATTGATAACTTGGCTTGAAACTTTTACAAAATAAGGCCTAGCATGCCTAATCCATGGTACCAAAAATTTGCATAATAAGTGAGGAGGCTGATTTCATAATCCTTTCATTTTGTGCATGACTATTAGGGTGGGTTGATTTTGAATTTGTATTTCTGATCCCCGCTCCCCGGGAAATTTATGATGTCTTGGCACCCAGTGATCACGAATCAGGCCAAACAAAGTTTATTTGATCATTTTTCGTGCTGGCGAAAACGAATAGTTTGCAGCGGAAAAACATGATTTTTGAGCCAAATTGAATTCCTGCTACTAGTAATGACAAATTAAATATGTGAAAAAATACATGCTGATTAACTTGTTTATTGCCTAAAAAAACGACACCATTTCAACAGATATGTGCCTCGCCATAATCTCGAAGCAAGAACAAATGTTGCATAAGTTACCACTTATTGCGTCACGCTGGCCACAATGGTACTGCCGCTAGGCGTCGTTTAACGGCCTTCTGAGCGGCGCTGAGTCTCCAGGGCCGATTGAGTATATTGGTCCTGCGTCCTATCTGCATCAATCTTGAAAAACGTCGTCTGACTGCATTGCTTGTCTGGCAGTAAAAAAAACGCTGATTTTAGTTATTAAGAATTGCAGTACAAGCCCATCGCGCACTGCCGTTCACCTTAGCGTGATTGATAAGCAAAGTCCCTCATAGATATGCACCAAGGCAATAAATAGTGATTCTGTCATGCCGGTTCGGAAAGGCCCACTTTCCTTGCTGAATATTCGAACTTACCTGTCCGAGATGCATACCTTGTTTACAATTCTTGAGATGTATGGTGAGTTTGAAGGCATGATTTGTGAAAGCATGATTAGTTTGAAGAAGTCAATTCGTGTCGTTTTTTAATGTGAGCGCCCGCAAACGGAATGTGAAGCATCATGAAGTGTTTCAAGTGGCGGCATACAACCTGCCCCACAACAAGCTCCCTCTGAATCTGGATGTGATCGGGAGCGCTTTGCAAATCAGAGTGCAACAAAATGGAGTCCCGAATTCCAGTACAAAAAAAACATCATAAGTCAAGTTGCGGATGAAACCATCTCTGCGTGGGACCGGGCTTCTATGCCGACCATGAGAAAAGACAAGGTCCTAGTTCAGATAAACTGGCTGTGGAAGGAGATAGACTACGCTAGAAAAGGTGGGCTACACAGCTGAAAGAAAGCCACTGAGGGCCGGTTTTGCGCCAGGCTGGATAGTCTATGCGATATCTCCTCGGCTGCCAGAGTGCCGGAGCAACCGGAAGGCATTGCATTCTTGAGAGACCAGCGCTCGGACCTCCGGGTGACGATTGGCCCAGTAGACGGTGTCTCCATGGAGCGCTTGCGTCGGCAGATTAAAAGGCAAGCGAAGAGGACGACAGCAAGAGAGCCTACACTCAACGCCGCCAGTGCCAGGCCATGCGCCCAGTCAACCCCTGTGCCAGCAGTCTTCGGGCCTCGATCCGCTACCCAATCAGCCAATCGAGCCATCAGATCAGTCACTCTGGATGAAATGATGGCAAGAGACGAAGGGAGTCCCGGTTATGCCGGTGCCGCCGCTGGCCTCAGCCTTACCGACGCCCGCATCTGGCCCCTTCGCTGCAGCCAGCTCCGCTGCTGTTATCTCGGCTGTCAGTGACGACCCAGATTATTATCCCGCAACCCCCCGCGGGACCAAGACATCGGATCTCAGCTTCTTGGTAGAGGCCGTAGCTGCAGCCAGCATTGGCACCAGAAAAACCGCCTCAATGCTTTCTATCCAGCAGGGTTCTGTCGTAACACAGTCCACACTTCGCACGGTCTTGGACAGGACAAGAAAGAGAAAAATCCAAATAGTGTGATAACAGCAGATAACAGCAGCAGAGCTGGCTGCAGTGGAGGGGCCAGATGCGGGCGTCCGTAAGGCTGAGGCCAGCGGCAGCGGTCTCAACAGCGGCGGTACCGGCATGGCCGGGATTTCCATCATCGCTTGTCATCAATTCATCCAGGTGACCGATCTTATGGCTCAATCAGCTGATTGGGCAGCGGGTCGAGGCCCGAAGACTGCTGACACAGGGGTTGACTGGGCGCATGGCCTGGCACTGGCGGCGTTGAGTGTTGGCTCCCT
Source organism: Lepas anatifera (assembly GCA_034440635.1). Classification (NCBI taxonomy): domain Eukaryota; kingdom Metazoa; phylum Arthropoda; class Thecostraca; family Lepadidae; genus Lepas; species Lepas anatifera. The sequence goes on along the minus strand of JAOTON010000535.1, from coordinate 1,616,440 downwards.
TGCTGTCGTCCTCCTCACTTGCCTTTTAATCTGCCGTCGCAAGCGCTCCATGGTGACACCGTCTACTGGGCCAATCGTCATCCGGCGGTCCGAGCGCTGGTCTCTAAAAAATGCAATGCCTTCCGGGTGCTCCGGCACTCTGGCAGCCGAGGAGACTAGACTACAGGACATAGACTATCCAGCCTGGCACGAAACTGGCCCTCAGTGGCCTTCTTCTAGCTGTGTGGTCCACCTTTTCTAGCGTAGTCCATCTCCTTCCACAGGCAGTTTATCTGAACTAGGAACTTGTCTTTTCTCATGGTCGGTATAGAAGCCCGGTCCCACACAAAGATGGTTTCATCCGCAACTTGACTTATGATGATTTTTTACTGGAATTCGGGACTCCATTTTGTTGCACTCTGATTTGCAAAGCGCTTCCGATCACATCCAGATTCAGAGGGAGCTTGTTGTGTGGCAGTTCGTATGCTGCCACTTGTAGACCATACTAAAAAGCTTTTTCTATGAGGAGGTCACCTCGTGACTTGACCTCAGGTAACCAAATAAACAATCTGGGATATGCATATTGTAGACCCTGGAAATACCCATCAGGTGTAAAAAATTTCGAAATCGATCGGCCTAGAAATATAGCTATGGTAGAGCTCAGAACTTGAAGTGAGGTGACCTTGTTTGACCTTACCTGGTGACCTGACCTACTGTGGCCCGGGCTAAATAATTTCACGGATGGTGGGAAAATGATGACGTAAAAGAAAGAATCTTCAACCACGATGCTGCGTCTCGCCGTTTTTCTGCTATTCTGAAAAATCTTGGGCGGTATCGATGCCCACCGCGTGGGGCGAGGGTTAATATACCAAAATATACTTTAAGTCTTCAACCAGCCATTGAAGTCAAATGCCTTTACAGACACCAGTACCGAAGGTATGTTTAGACGTTGGTTTTAACACGGCATTGACGGGGGCGGGTACCCGCCCCCTCGGGTTTTCGGAGACAGTAGATAAACGGCGGCGCGTAGCGCCGCCGTACTTGGTATACCTTTTCCCTCATCATTTTTACAACTTCTGTGAAAATTTTAGGGTTAGGTCATCTCAGGTCAGGTCACCAGTACAGGTCAAGTGACCCGACCTCAAAAAAGTTTAAGATAGCATAAGTCGGAGCAGGGTGAACTTATCCGATTGAAACTCATATCACATAATGGCCCCACCGAGTTGTCTAAAATATGTTCCGGTATTTTTGATATCGATGACCTAAGGTCAGGTACGACGCATGACCTCTCCATTGGAAATACATGGGAAAAATGGTTTTTACGGAATAACTCAGTAACGGATGGAGATAGAGCATTTATTTTAGCTGCATTAGACTCGCCTGGGCTTTGCGGTTCTAATGATATGCATTTTATATAATTTGACCCTGACCTGACCTCAGGTCAGGTCAAATCCTTGATTTGACCTAGCAAGGTCAAATTATATATCATTCGATTCGGCTTGCTAAGAGGATTCATATAGTTTAAGTCGTTTTGCTCTATCTTTACTTGTTCAGATGTAATGCCCGAAAAACTGAATTTTACATGTTATCCCTATGACGGGCATGTTTTGACCTCTCGTGACCTTAAATGTGACCTGACAAAAAAATGGTTCAAATGTTTTCGATGGAGAAGTGGATGGGCAGCCCAACGCCGTTTACCGTTTTTGCTACCTACCGTGGTTCTCGAGATCTTAGGGGCGGGTACCCGCCCCCGTCAATGCGAAGGTGGCTCAGACCCCCGTCAATGCGCGTGTTAAAGAGGTTCAACGCAGAAATATTTGTCCGCGCAGCGGGCCTGAGCATTGCGTCACGTTCCCAAGTTCAACTCATACCATGTGACAACCGAGGGAGCACGGAGTCGGTCGGCAGTGAATTTTACCTTTTTTACCGCAAACGGTAAGCTCTGGAACAAATGAAATTTCAATTTAGTGGTTTCTCAGAAGGCGCTATCACATGGCTATCTCAGTTCAAATCACATTATGAAGGTGCCACATTCCGTTCAATTTAAATAAAGAACCACGTTTCTAAAGTTGTTCTACATTCCACACGGCCTACTTAAAATCGCTTGCCTAGACCTTTATCAGCTGTAATAGGAAAACAGGTGGAAGTCGTGCACCCTTGCAAATGGAAACGGCCTGGTCCAACAACAGAACAAAGCAGTGCAAGTTCTTATCAGTGAGGCATGCCATAACAATCGCCGTGGCCGGGCTGCGCCGTGAGAGTCTGGCTGGTTAGTTGTCGGCTACAACGGGCGCGGTCCCTTCAGAGCGCGCGCAGGCTGCTGACGCCGGACCTCCGTCCTGCAGAGCTGACCAGGGCCGGTGGTGTGGTGACCTGCAAAGTCGCTCGCCACAGCCGGCTCCTGCAGCAGAGCTCAAACTCTGTCCCACTGGTGACACGGTTTACGGGTGGCACCCAGTCTTTTTCTGATTGCCTCACGAGTAACGGCCCGAAGCCGGTTGTTCGTTGCGTGAGAGGCCAGAAGCAAGTGGTGAGGGGGAGGGGGCGCATCCATCCAGCGGCGACCGAACGAAGCCCGATGAACGAATAGTGGTTTTGTGTGCATGAAGAGTAGGACTTTAAACAGCCATGAGTGTATGCTATGATTGTGATTATGTGTATGATTGTGAGAGTGGCACCGTTATTTAAGTCTTTTTTCAAGACTTTTGCACCGATCCCGTACCACGTTATAATTTGGTTTTGCTGGAACATAAATTGTCTCGCATCTTATCTCATCAAACTTTCGAACTAAGGCCATCCATGAAAACTGCGATTTGACTGAAGTTCTATTAGCTTTTTAGCCACGTACCACTGCAGACAATAAAACTGTTTTTTTAAACTTTCGGTCAGGTTATAGTCTTATGTTGTTTGGTGCTGTTTTGGGTTGTATTTGGATTAATTATAAGATGATCATGTATTTTGCAATAGTTTGCAAATTCTACTACTGCAAGATCAACGAGACAAAAATTGAAGATACAGGATAGGGCACACAAAATGGCTATACCTCTGGGGGCGCAGAAAACCGCATTTTTAATTGTATTGAAATTGTGGCCATAGTCAGATCCAGGATTACCAACGACGGGAGGCAGACTGGTTAGGGGGCGCTATTTGAGTCTGGAGGGGGCGCCAGCTGTGTCTGGAAAGAGAGCCTTTTCTTTCAGGACACCAATTTTTTAGGTTTAACCTATGAGAAAGGCACCAAAATACATAGGGAAAACACAATACTTGCATTCGTTGGGAAAGATGCGCTTCTGGGGGCACAGGGGCGGTTCCAGGGGGCGCCAGGGCGCGGATCGGGGCGCTGGGTGAGTCGATGGGGTACCCGGTTCTCTTGCTAACTGGATCCAACCATAACTGAGATAAAAATAATAATCACTCCCCAAAAAGGTTACTATGGGAAAATCAAATTTTACTTTAACTCTGTCCGACATTTGTCAGCCCGGCTAGCTTGTAATCAGGGTAGGAAACTGCAGAACTTTCCCAAATATTTATCATTCCAATAAATGTAGAAATCACAGGGATATACGAACAATTGCATTTAATGGCGACATCACAAGGCACGTGTCAATTCTGTGTGACATGAGGCTAAAAGTAAAAGAGATAATGTTTCATGATTTCATCGAAATAAGAGGTGAAAAACAACGCCCTACTGACTGCAGCGATCGCTGCCTGTGCCCACCTCTGAGTGAACCCTCTCTCCCTGCCCTCCAGCATCCCGGTCACGTGACCGAGTGACCGCACACTGACCCGCTGCGAACGCGAGCCGCCAGTCGTCAATTGCAAGCCGCGCACGCCGGACGTTACCCTGCTAATGCCCACCGTCACTGGAGTGACACGGTAGGTAGGTGTTACAATGCACTGTTACAATATAACCGTGTAAATGCGATTAACTTTTCAGGCTCATTATCACATCACTGACCAAAACCGAATCAACGATTTCCGATCGAGTGGTACGTCACCTTTCCCCCTTAGCTCCTTAGCCACTGAACCATCCGGCCACTGACCACTGAGAACCAAATGCCGAGTTGGGTTTCGTGATTATATCCCAGAATATTTATTCCTCATCGGCAACCCAAATATTCGGTGAACATGATGTTTCAGAAGCCCCTGACCCATTGGGTCTTACTATTGGTGAGTGAAGACTCGCTCTTGACACGAGCTTCGACCAAACACACTTCACTTCTGAAGGCACTGTTTGCTTGAAAAAGTCAAAGCGAGAGTACGTCCGACCCCGAGATGAAGGAATGGGGCTGCCTGTATACAGTAGTCAATGTTGTCAGATGTAAGCATGAGACCAAATCTAGCCATTAACCCTCTACCTTCCTTTGTTATGATGTTTGCCGCTGTGAGTTCATTGAGTAAACTATAATTTACTGTCACTCTTAAGGTTAAAGTTTCTTTCATGAGCAATGCTCATGTATTTCTATATTTGCTTTCGAAAACGAAAATGGGTGGTAACTTCCAATAGTTACTGGTTTCATTCAATATCAGTCAGGCTATGCGCATACCTTCACACGCAACTGGAGCAGCATGATGCGTCTCAGTGACACCAACTGTGCGAGTGTCTTTATTTTGAGCGCTATCGTGGTGAAATTAGATTATAAACATCTTCTGGCATACCATCTATGTAACTTAAATGGTATGTACATCACGTACATCCTTTTGCTGACATTTGGAATATTGAAAATTCAAAGGATTTTTTTGTCGCAACAGAAAACGTATCATACAGTTTTTGCAGGTTTACCCATAAACATGGCAAAACAAACTTCCTGGCTGCAGAAATCACAGCTTGGGCCCACCCTATACAAAAGAGGATGTGGGACGCCACGACCGCCTCAGCACCGGGTCAGTCCCATGCCTTGGGGCAACAGAAAAGCCAATGCACGAGATCTTCAGTTCAGTCCGTGTGATCCTCCTCGCAAGCTAGAAAAAATATCAGTTAAATGGGCTCTGGGACAGCAGCTGTCCTTAAAAAAACTGTCCCTGACATTTGTAGACCTGCGAATCATCCGAACAACAGATGCACTTACAGACCAGCCATCACCGGGATCTTCCGATGGGTAGAGGTTCACACACTACAAATAGGCACCATCGTTGCAGAAATCCCGTGGTCGGTATCAAAGCTAAGCGTGTAAGATGATTGTTATTGATCTTTATGCGATTAAATTCCAACGATGGGAGCCCACATTATCATTCCTCAGCCCAATGCCAACCGAAGGCAGCTTGACGTTTTCGACGCTTATTTTTATCCCTTAATGGAGTTCGTGTAGGTATTCGCCATGCACTCCTCGCTGTATTGTTTCAGAGGTGGTAGGTATTCGAGCTCGCGTGGGTCACCACACTTCCACGGTTGTCTGGCGCCAATAATATAGCACCCTTTGAACTCACACAGGGGTCATACCGAATCATTTCTGCGACGGTAATTTATGTGCATGTTCACTTATAACCACATTCCACAAGTTATAAACTGTCACATCACAAGAAGAGTCAGCATTAAAGGGAATGTGACACCTTTATAACGTGATTTTGTGTGAGATAGCCAAGTTGTAAAGCACGCCGGAAAACCCGGTACTCAATATATTATTTGTCTTGAAACTAAACGTTTCCGTAGATAAAAGCTAAAAACCTACCTGAAATGTACCCCCATGTACCCAAAGTAGCAGGCCATAGTATTCAGCTGATTGTGTCACGACGTATGCTGTCGTCACGGTATGCTCACGTCACGGCCGTCACGGAGTATCATCCAATCGAAGCCCTTGAAGCCTATTGAATATCGTAGTGTCCACAGGAAGATATTTCTTCCCAAGAGGCGCATTTTAAAAGTGAGAATATTGATTTTTCATACACATCATGGAAGCTTCCATGGTTTTCGGCTAAAAGTACCCCTAATTACACTAAATTCCAGGATTCGACCAAGGTGCCACCATTCCCTTTAAGGCTTTCGAGTCATGGACACCTGGCTTCTATCTTGAGAAATATCATGAAGAAGACACCTGAATTTTCAAGGGGGCAGTGGCCCTACTTGAGTTCTACAATCTGCTTGCGTTCAACAATATATTCACGGTATGGGGCCAGTAACAGCATACAGGTGGCAGTACCAAGGCAAGTTTAACTGGTCATTCCAACTGTGTACAGCCCCTGGCTCCGATCAGACTCCAGGCTGTCCTGTGCTGTTGCTGTCGGCTGTTAGTCATTTGCTCGCGTCAAACAAACAAACGCAGTCAAATAAAAAGTAATAAAGCAGAGAAGGTCATGAAATGTTTTATTTATATTTTTCTTACTCGATGGTCTAAGGTAATCATCAATTTATGTGCATTTTGTATATGCTAGATATCATATCAAAAATTAGTTGTTTGAAGGACCATGTCTTAGCATGTAGAAGAGAATCACTTATTTGAGAAACTAATTTCGTGACCAATCACTCGCCCCTCACTGGTGTTGTCCCTAAACATATTAAAGGGGAATCATTCTTAAGGTTTAACGGCACACCAACTAGCATCCGGGAGAGCAAACATACTGAAGAAATACAGTAGCAGCTGTTCTATAACCCATTACGGAAACAATAAGTATTAACAATGTTCAGGAAGTAAAAAACATTTTTCCCGCGATAACTACTGCCATTAAACATGAGAACGGAGCAAGACAACCTGATAAACGTGGCTATTACGTTTTCTTTTACAACTCAAGAACTGAAAGCACTTTAATCTCTCGACTATAACTCACCAAAGGTATTATCAACGATACACCGCCTCTCCTCTCCAGAAACCATTTGTCATCCTCGTCAGCGTCTGTTGACGCCGGCTCTTAACGGGACCCGCCATCTGGCCAGATGCTGTTCAAAACCCGCCAAAACAGCTGCGGACGTAGACAGGTCGACCACCCCTGCTGCCATGGCAGCTGCAGGCAGAGATAGATCCTCCACCCCTGCAGACGCAGATATGTGGGAAGAAGGGAAAATTGAGACTGCAGAAATTAGCAAAAGTTCAGTTTTTGAAACATTTGTGGTTATACATTTCAAAATTGCTACAGCTCTCCGGCGTTTACGGTCGAGTCAAATAGAGGGCTAGACACGTATTTAGATGCTAAAATAGGTGCACTGACTGCTTCGAAACCTTGAATAGATCAAATCGTATACCGTGCATAAACCGCAGTTTGTGGTCGTTAGTTGCCTTCATAGCATCCGATCAATTCAATTCTACAACACTAGAAGCAATGACAGTGATAAACAACTTCTTTGCTCACTAATGCCCTATTCAAACCCGGCAGGATCGGTGTAGATTTTTACCGGCGGACGATAGGGGCACTTTGCTCTGTAGCGTTCTTCGGCAAAAACGCTGGCAGATTCTGGTGCCTGCGAACTGGCAATAACGCGAGTACTATGCATAGATACAATGACCACAAAGTTATACCAACTTCTTCTCATCTAAACAAGGTTCATTGTGAGGTCGCAGCACTTGGGAACAAATAGTAAATTTTCCCTTGGTATCCAGCCCTCGCGGTACTTCTGACTGCACACCACACCCGGTGATAACTTTGTGACCAGGTGATAATCAACAGCGGTGCTCTTCCGCAGATATCTCTGGACAGACACATATTACCGTGTCCCTTCTACTCGTAACGTTTCCTCTTTGCGTCTCACACATACTGCGTTTAGATAAATTAGAGAAGCCTGAATAAAGAATAAGAGAGAGAGAAAAAAGGAGAGAGAAAGAGAGAGAGAGAGAGAAAGAAAGAAAGAAGCGGCGATAAAATTTCGTCGTCACACAATGACTTCGCTTCTTATGAGTGGCGACACGTTCGTGATTCAGCTTCCACTGTCTCACCAGCAGCGGGAGGCGGATTCAAGAGGGGGGGAACGAAAGGAGCGGTGGCCCTCTTTGGAACCCAAAAGTCGGCCTTGTCGATTTCGAGCGCCTTCGACACTCGACGTTGGTTAGGGCTTGAGTACGAAGAGTAGATGCTGGACCCAATAGCAAGGAATACGCCACTGAAATTGGCGAGTTCCACCATCAACCCTCCCCCATTTTGGTCAGCTGCCCCTGGCATACCACTGATAACCGCAATTCAACGTGGACTGCCCTCGTCGATTTTTGACCGCACTCTTCTTTATGGTTATCCGCCCCTATTTTACCCCCCTCATCCACCTCCGCCCGCCCTTTACTTTCTGGTTGGCCGCCCCTATTTCACCATTGACGGCCCCTTTTCACGTACCGCAAACTAGACACAGGCGTTACACTCAGGGCCGCCCTCTCACCAGCCAGCTGTCATCCGACTTTCGTCGGATAAATATTGAGCACTAAGGCATGCAGGGGAATCAATCCCAGGCCTTCACGCATGCACTGCCACGGCACGATCTGAGCAGCGCGCCGGAGCCCCCTGTTCTTTCAACTAAGCTCCCGGGGTTGGCTGACTTAGTACCTTTTACTTATACCCGTTTTCATAGTAAAAATGTTTTTATATCGCTGATGGTTGTGCTGTCCAGAGCTTGACCCACCACGCGGGAGCAGCCCGGACCCACTGCTCGGCGGCGGTCCGCCCAGGTGGCGCTGGCAGTCGGGACGAGTCGGCCACCCCTGGCGGCGGGTGAGGGACCTGCCGTGCACCCGTCACGGCCGGCGCAGGAGTCGGCAGCTCGCGACTGTGACCGGGTCCGACAGGAGACTTGGCACAGCATCAGGAACGGTGGTACGCCAGGAGAGGAGGATGGAATAGCACAGCGTCAGGCGGGGAGGCGGAGATAGCGATACCGCACAATGGAACGTCCGGAAGGTTGGGGGGCCTGGGTCATGGAAAGAAACTCTTAATTAAGCAATGCGTTTGCAACTTCTTGAACGGTGAATGTCTTTGACCAGGTCTGGCATGCGACAATGTTCCGTGCCTGTGAGCCCGGAAATACTCACTTAACGCCAAACATGACCGATAGATGGCAGTGTTGATGCGGTGTTTTGCCCCTGGCCTGCGTCGCAGTCCCCCTAAGCGCGTGGTGGGGGATGGACAGAGGGTCGGTGCCGCCGCGCCGGGTGGGGTGACATGGCGGCACGTCCGGCGGCTGGACCCGCCCAGCCACCGCCCCCTCATCCACTGTTTCAAATCAGACAAACAACAGTACCGACATCAATGCAGCCGTCTGTAACGCAGTGTGAGAAGCATCAGCCATTTTCAAACAAAGCTCAATGCTACCACAGTTACAGGCCCGCATATCCGTAGCCCCGGTAAAGCTACACGTAAAGCAACAAGCTGTGTGTCAGTTCAATCAGTGCATGCACTTTCCAAAGTGAACCCTAGCCATACTTAGCCCAGTCTGGTGCTGTTCCAAAGCAGCAGCGCACAGTAACGCCAATGTCCCCAAACTTCACTTAAAAATATATTCTAAAGAACAAGAAAAAGCAGTCACAGAGGCCAGTCCGTCCCCGTGATCGGGCGTGAAGCACGGGACTGCCGCATACTTCGGAGCATTAGAGGGCTGCGGGAGATGGAGATGGTGAACCAGTGACGTAGCCGGTCGCAGGGTCTGGAGTCAAACCATAATCCCACCACTCACCGCCCTCTTCGGCATGATTCGGCATGCTTTGGCTCGAAATAGCGTGGCTCCAGCAAGTCAGTCTCCCATGATATGGCGGTAAGAACTTTCATGTGAATCATTTGTGAGGAGGATGCACGATGTATACGTGCGAGAATAGGTGGGGCAGTGGGCCCTTACTTACATCTTCATCGAAAAATTTCCGATTTCAGTCATTTTCAGAAACAAAATCAGGCAATTGTCAACTATCTAGTACGGACGGCAGAACTGGGCCCAGATCCGAGGAGTTTCTTCCTGCAGAGGGGCAAGTTTTTTTGTCAGCTGCAGATTGAAGGTTGATTGGCTCCCTCGCTTTTTTGCCGGTGACGCATTTTTTGGCATGGCGGGGTGGATATAATTCTAGGATATGCTAGAGGCATCTCTTAGCCTCCAAATTACTTTGTCACACTCACATCATGTTTTTGTACCCGTAGGTAAATATGTTCTTCTATTACAACACGGTAAATGGATTAGAATCGTTACGATGGATGAAAATGGTCTGAGCATCTGTAGAAAACTTGTATTTGTAAAACACATCGAGAACAGCCAAAACTGTGTTGGATTTTTATTCCAATATATTTTGGTACCTAAATCTAATGCTGTTGATACTTTTTTCATATGCCTACTTTCAAAATAGATATTTGAAACGTTTGACATTGTTCGAGAGAAGGGCAGAACATGTCCTAAAACAATAAACTCAATTCAAACTTAAAAACAAAGAATATTTTTCTTTGTCATATGTTCATTTTATTTCCAGCTCTTCTAAAGAAGAGCCAGGGATATCGTGATCATAGCTTAGTCCGTTGGCACGAAGTGGAAGAGAAACTTCAAATTAGGCGACCGGACCTGGTAGCTCAGGAAGTCACCACTGCTGGAGATCTGGAGCAAGCCCTCCTGGCATTCTGAACAAGGGACGCCTTTAATATTTTTCTTCCGAATCATTGACCCATGTATATGGTTTTCGGTGAAGTTCATAAAATGTTCAAACTGGTTAGGAAAATATTCGACCCTTGCCGAAAAACGCCTGGCAACCGAAGCGATATTAAACATAAACGTAGCTTTATTATTACACAACTAAAATCGATGAATTTATTTTGAAAATTGTCATGTGCACAAGTTAATGGGAAACAAGTATCATCCAAAATAATTTCAAAGATTTAAGATAGGAAACTACTGATATCCTCAAAAAGCATGACGATAGGTACGCCATTCAAGTCTTACTTCTTCTGCTTATCAGATTGTTTGTTAGCCTTCAGAATTATCTTTGTTCCATGGCTGTGGTACGTTTTTCAGGCTTGGTCCTTCTGCATGCATTCGATAGCCCCTGCACCAGGCCTTACAATTACTTGCTGCTTTCTCGCAGGAGGTCAGCACAGGCGGATAGGTGGCCAGCCGCGCCTAGTGTCGGCACGGATAGTTCGGCCGGCCGCCGATAGGGGCAGCACTAACGAAGTCTTGGGCCTGATGCATACTGGCGAAGGCTGCTGGGATAAATAGCTGTGGTGACTCGGCACAATCCTGACTTATCTCGGGCCCCGTGAGATTCCAACGCACTGCCCCCAGCGAAGGCCAGCTTACTGATCTAATCTCCAGGTGAACTTCTAAATACCGCCTCTCTGGCTTGAAGTCTAACTCTGATGCTCTGTTTCGTGTGATCAGATGTAGGTATCTAAACAATCAACTCATTCAACTTCGCAATAAGACGGCCTTATTCTTATCGGATTGAGCCGCCATAAGTTTTTGTTAACCCGCCACGGCAACCCAAGGTTTTCGGGAAGCAAAAACGACGAGGCGCGCACCGCGGTGAGGGCCACCTCCACTGCATCATTTCCCATCATCCCGAAATTTTTACCCCGGGTCACCCAAGGTCAGGTCACCAGACGAGGCAACCAAGGTCACCTCTTTCACTTTAGAGCTCTAAGAGCTACATTTCAAAGTCGATCGATTAAACTTCCACACTTCAGACCCCTCCAGGGTCTACAAGGTGTATATCCGGGATTTTCGATTTCGTGCCCTGAGGTCAGGTCACGAGGCGACCCTCCCATTGGAAAAGCATGGGAAAACTATTTCATGATAAAAAGCCACAAAAATGATCAAATACTCAGACTCCAGAACAACGTTTTGGACACCCTTTCACGGATCCCAGGGGTCATATTTGCCCTTGACTTTCCAAGGTCATCCAAGGTCACCGGGGTCAAAAACAGTATTTACAATAACTTTGACCTAATGAGCAGAGCGGTAAACAAACACCATCGTGTTTGTCTGCACTGCTTCATTTGATATACGGCAAGTCACTTTTGACCTTTCGTGACCCAGGTCATATTAGGTCACGAGGCGACCTCCGCGGTCAAACCACTGGCGGGAGGTCTTACGTTCCACATAGCGGAAAAGACAGGCAATTTCTATCAAATGTACTTACCAGGCCTCAATAGCTCCAATGACAAAGAGTTATGCCCAGTTTGCTTAATCATTGCATATTTGAGGAAAATAGCCGATCTGACCTAATTGACCTCTGGAGGCAAACCATTGACCTGGCACAAAACAGCAGTAATTCTACAATTCACGCGACTTCAGCACTTTCAGATTTGCGCAACGCCCATATTTTCGGAGTTAGAGGGGGCCATCGATGGCCCCCGGGCAAGGTGGCGCCGGACCCCCGGTGGGGCCGGTTAAGCTTCAGGAATAAGCCTGGCCTCAAAGGCGTTCCGCGTGCGCTGCCACAGATGATAGTTTAAACTTTTGTGGGAATTTAGCATTCAGATTGAGAGGAGAGAGAGGAGAGGGGGAGATGGGTGGCTTAGTGGATGGATTTTCTGTCCCCTAGGTCACTGGTCTGGGGATCAAGTCCCGGTTGATCCTCTGAATAAGTCGATCTGATCCCCGAAATCTCTCCCAACGGGGTGAAGGCTGGCGACGTCATATATCCTTGGCAGTTGGTGCGTCATTAAAGCCCGACAATTAATTATTATCAGAGGAGACAAAAAGGAGTAAAAATTGCAATAAGCTCCTGGGATAGTGTTACGAGAATCACATCTGCCAAAAAATAACTAGCCTGTTTAAACTTGATAACAAAAAAGAGACAATGTTCAATAATTCAATTAAAGCTAACTTATACCCAGCTATCCCCCACGAGGCAGAGTTTGGCTATGGGTGAACAGGGGAGTGAGGGACTGGTCCCACCTTTAGGTCATCGCTGGAACCTTCTACTGACTGGCCGCTCAGGGCGTGCCTCTATTCTCAGGTCAGCTCAGACGGTCAGTGGGGTATTCAGGCTGGCTCCTGGCCGTGGGCCCCCTCCTGCTATAGCGCCACAGACAACATACATAGCGGAGCTGCTTCCCTGAAAATTTATTTTGGGCCCTTGTCCCGGGATCCGCGTTCTCGGTGCCTAAGTGGGAAATGAGGTCACCTCAAAAACATCTTACAGCAATATAATTTTCGATAATACATGATTTTAAACCATATAATATTCTGATAGTCACCAGGCGTCATCTAGAGTCTGGAACATTGGAGGTCTTTCGGAATACAACACTGAGAGCATAAAGGGTTAGTTTTGAGTTAACGCACACGATGGACAATTTTCTATTTTGATTTCGACGAGGTCATGTGTGTGAGCGAAAAATTGATAAGTCAAGTCAAATATAGCATAATATTTACTGTTATCTGTTGTGGTTTACTGTTATATAAGTTAAAATTTGATTTTTTGTTGAGTAAATCTATATATTTGACTTATGGATTTCGTCTCCCCTTGCTATATATCAACTTAAGTAAACAATAAAAATTTCAGGTTGATTCTACGAAACCCGGTCTTGAAAAGGAATCACCCGGTAACTTTTAACGCTGATGCTTAATTTTGTATAACATAGGAATTGTGAAAAATACTTTTTATGTATCAAGCAATAACTCCCTACTCTAATTTCTATCCGAGGGGAGATTCAGCCCATCCGTCATGTTTTCCTTAAATATCTCTTAAACGTCTCGTGATAGACTTGTGGAACGTTTTGGCTGTACTTAAAACTAATTTTGGGAGATTCCCTGAAAGCTGTGATATACTCTTCCACAGGCCTGAAAAATTATATTTTTGGCAAACTATGCTTAATTGTGTACAATATTGACTTCTTACGGCAAACAATATTAAGAGAAGTAAGAATATTTAAATATTTGGGATGAATTGCGAGGTGATATGTCATTAAAATATTGGTTATAATGTTTGTCAGGAGAGATTGCAGCAGCTCAAAATTTGGGTATTGTAATGTAATTGGATTATATTCTCGCAGAACAAAAATACTGCCTACAGGACAGCCGAGAGGAATAACAGTGTCATGTTATACTCCCAAACCTCTATGAATCTTAAAAAAACATGTGCTGGATGTGCTCAAATACTATAATTGAGCAGGATTTAATGCATGTTCAAACTGATTTTAGTTTCACAAGTGTAATGAATTGGGCCAACACCTTGGACATGCAATTGGTTCCAGGAACCAACATGAAAAACTTCAATCATATATCATGCCTAACAAGGAGACAAGATCAGACTCCCCCTGGTTTGGCATGGGTGTATAAAGGTTGAGCAGGACAAAAAGTATTAATAACCGAGAAACATATGCACATACATAGGCGGATCCAAGGAGCAAGCGGGAGCACTTGCTCCCCTTTTCATTGACCCTTGGCATCACTTGAAATTGTTACGGTGACCGCTTGAGATGGGTCCCTGGTCCAGATGGTGCCCCAAACCACATGCCCCACCTTCCGATCGGAATTCTAGGATCCGCCTATGTGCACATGCCTATCAAGCATTGAGAATATGTATCTGGACCCACTACTTAGCATTCGTGCAACAGCCTGTGATATTTTTGGCACTATACAATTTATCCTGATGTCATAGATACCGCGTAGCATCTTACACTTACTAATATATAAAACAGAAAACTGAAAAACGCATATGATTTAAAATATAGTTCTGGTCCTGGAAGCACCATAAAATTGTGAAGTTTTAATTACCTAAAAATGATTTCTATTTTGCATTAAGTCTGATGACGTGTAGCAGTACAAAGAAAGTGTGTTGCTGAAATCAGATTCGCAAATTTGGAGAGATCTTAGGGGATCCATCGCTCCCTCTTGATGGAAATAGAGACGACCTGGAGCCTGACAGGAATGGTGCAACGCATTCAAAGCCTTGTATTAGCTGTGTCTTTGTAGGTTGACTTAGGGATTATGCTGTTTTTTCGATTTGTACACGATTGATAGGAGCAAAAACCATGGGCTTAGAGAAATCGGTCATAGATCTTGGGAAACATGTGTAGTCAAATAATTCCTGAATAAATAGAATATGTTAATAGCTATTGAAACAAACCTGAGCTATAAGCAAAGAACATATAAGCTGAGTCTTAATGGTCATAACATACAAAAAGACATAACATTATTTACAATAAAGCTTATAATATTTGAGAACCGTCTTGCTCATATGGCTCATTAATTACCCACGATATGGCCTCTCCCCAAGATTTACTCCAAGCAATGCGCTCGAACTAATTCGAAACATAAGCCCATTCCCCGAAAATAAAGTACTTATTTCGATATATTCTAGGACTATATAAACTGGTCTCTCTTTGTTCATAATGTTTGAAAAAATCCTTAACATGCACAGGACACGTCCAGGCTTACCACCGATCGACGTTACGAATTACGCATCGACAGAATTCGAAACCGCTACTTCATCAAACATTGGAACCGGTAAAGATTACGTTGAGGCAGGCACACCACGTGTATTTGCTTTTCGCTATGCTATTTTAGGATCATAATGACCATGACAGCCGGCATGAAATAGTTCATCACTTTCTCCCCTAGTGCTGGAGGCTAGCCTGGGCGACCATCACCTCCCAGGTCAACAGAGTCAGAACCGGTTCAGCTTCGCACGAATCGTGCCCCGACCAGTGAGCTCCCAGACGGACGGAGGTAGCCTGCAGGACCGCCAGCTGATTGCGACCGGAATGACGCAACTTTTTGCGCTGCTTCTTTGTACCGATTTTTAAGTCATCATCGGACGTATCGCTGGGACTGGAGACATCAGCTCTTTGTTAGATAAGCTCTAATAGAACCCCAAACGTCACTCCTCCTGAACCAGTTCTCTCACAAAGCCTTAACATTGCTGTATAACGCATTATAAAACAGAGATTGACTTTTCCGAAAGGTGGATGACCGGTGTGTCCTCGGCCGCAGTGTATCCGTAAACAGAGCGGCCATTATCGGTGGCCGCCCGGCCCAGGCGTGGGACCGCACCCCGCGCACCTTTGTGGCTCCGCTGCTCCCAACGTGATGGACTGCGGGCGACCTTCACGTACAAGGCTATGCGCCTAAGGGCTCGCTCGCCGTTGCTGCTCAGGTCCAACCACCATAGCCTCCAGCCAGGTACCGTGCGGGAAGCCACCGGCCATGGCCACTCGCGTTTTCGCTGCTCACCTAGACAGAGCCCCACTGCGTGCTCGTGTTGCCTTTTGTATATCGCATATATGGTAGGTAGTGTGAATGAAGTATTTATTCAGTGAGATGACGGAAGTAGCCAGCAAAACTCGTAAAAATGTTCACTCTTCAAATGATGAGGTAATGTCAGAGCCGCATGACGAAATCCATGGAGCGAAGCGCATTGAGATTTCTCAAGCGGCTCTATTCTGGCCGCTCAGACGGGTCTCGTCGTGGTCTGTTGTTGTTGGCGTCTGTCAGTCCTGAGAATTGATGTCAGAGCTCTGGAATTTTGTAGGGTGATAGCCCTTCTGCTCCAGACACCCAAACTGAAGCCCCGAGTTGAAATCCAAAATAGTTTTTGAGAAATTTTGGCTCAAACTTTTTCTGTTTTATATTTTTCTAATTTTTACTTCTTAAGTTACGAACTTGAAATTTATGTCCTTTTCAATGGATAACAAGGGCCAGCTAGGGGAAAAAATTGAGCTGATCCAACAATATTTATTGCGCGAAAACGCGGCATTTCTCACGCGCGCAAAAACCTGCTAAAAGTTGATGGCCGACTTGTGCGCTCGAAATGTCAGAAGGCAGGCCTCAGTTAGCTGAAAGGCAGTTACCTAGGCGTAGCTAGGCAAATTTTGTAGTGCTTAGGCATAGTTTTGAGTGCAAAACGTAAAATTTTGACCCACTTTTTACAGTTCTTCCGGGAGACTGAATTTTGGTTCATTTCATTTCAACGTTAATATCTCACAATCTAATTGACCGATTTGAGTTTCCATTTCAAATAATGAAAGAACATTGCTTCCGCCTGATAATATTTGGAGATGGAAATTGTGAATGTGAAATTCTTTGTTTTATAGGCATAAATAGAAATTGAGTCAAAAAACTTTTTATTTGCATCTTCCTGGCTCCAAGCTCATGTCACTCACAAACTCAGAACTGACATGGCTGAATAGGAAAGTTACTTGCGGTCATTTCGCTCACTTATACTACCCACCTATCTCTAATGGCTTTCGAGTAATTAGTCCAAAATGTATTACAAGATGCTAAATTTCTCGGACCACCTTTGCTTCTCACCATGGTTTCAAGTCCTTAAAATGGATGGAAGTGGAAGAAATTTGGCATGAAGCTAGCTCAAGATCCTAGCTCGACGATACAAGTAATTTCAGCCCAAAAGAATGCTTGGTTCGTCTTCTAGAAGCACCTTTATATCGTGCCTTTTCGGGACAAGCACAGCACCCAGCGCCAGCGGCCCGGCATATTCGGCGGAGTTGTACCAGCCAGTGACCTCCTGACGGGTCACAGCTGTTCAGCTAGTGGGAGGGTGAGTGGTGTGGCACGGTGGTCTAGTGGTTAGAGGCCCTGGCTCTTGATCAGGTAGGTCCGGTTCGAATCCGGGGGTGAACAAGTACTCTTTATTGGTTATTTCAAAGAAAAGAATGATAAAACTGACTTGCAGGCGTATGAAGAGATACATTAAGAACGAAATATGGTTTGCTTTCGGCACATTGTCATGCGGCTCTCCTGCGCCGGTGGGGCGTTAGCCCAGGCCGCAGGCCGAGGTTGTTGTTGTTGGCGTCTGTCAGTCCTGAGAATTGATGTCAGAGCTCTGGAATTTTGTAGGGTGATAGCCCGTCTGCTCCAGACACCCAAACTGAAGCCCCGAGTTGAAATCCAAAATAGGTTTTGAGAAATTTTGGCTCAAACTTTTTCTGTTTTATATTTTTCTAATTTTTACTTCTTAACCTACGAACTCAAAACTTATGTCCTTTTCGAAAGATAACGAGGGCCAGCTAGGGAAAACGAATTGAGCTGATCCGACAATATTTGTTGCGCGAAAACGCGGCATTTCTCACGCGAGCAAAAAACCTGCTAAAAGTTGATGGCCGACTTGTGCGCTCGAAATGTCAGAAGACAGGCCTCAGTTAGCTGAAAGGCAGTTACCTAGGGGTAGCTAGGAAAATTTTGTAGTGCTTAGGCATAGTTTTGAGTGCAAAACGCAAAATTTTGACCTACTTTTTACAGTTCTTCCGGAAGACTGAATTTTGGTTCATTTCATTTCAACGTTAATATCTCACAATCTAATTGACCGATTTGAGTTTTCATTTCAAATAATGAAAGAACATTGCTTCCGCCTGATAATATTTGTAGATGGAAATTGTGAATGTAAAATTCTTTGTTTTATAGGCATAAATAGAAATTGAGTAAAAAAAACTTTTTATTTGCATCTTCCTGGTTCCAAGCTCATGTCACTCACAAACTCAGAACTGACAGGGCTGAATAGGAAAGTTACTTGCGGTCATTTCGCTCACTTATACTACCCACCTATCTCTAATGGCTTTCGAGTAATTAGTCCAAAATGTATTACAAGATGCTAAATTTCTCGGACCACCATTGCTTCTCACCATGGTTTCAAGTCCTTAAAATGGATGGAAGTGGAAGAAATTTGGCATGAACCTAGCTAAGGATCCTAGCTCGACGATACAAGTAATTTCAGCCCAAAAGAATGCTTGGTTCGTCTTCTAGAAGCACATTCATATCGTGCCTTTTCGGGACAAGCACAGCACCCGGCGCCAGCGGCCCGGCATATTCGGCGGAGTTGTACTAGCCAGTGACCTCCTGACGGGTCACAGCTGTTCAGCTAGTGGGAGGGTGAGTGGTATGGCACGGTGGTCTAGTGGTTAGAGGCCCTGTCTCTTGATCAGGTAGGTCCGGTTCGAATCCGGGGTGACCACGTACTCTTTATTGGTTATTTCAAAGAAAAGAATGATAAAACTGACTTGCAGGCTTATGAAGAGATACATTAAGAACGAAATATGGTTTGCTTTCAGCACATTGTCATGCGGCTCTCCTGCGCCGGTGGGGCGTTAGCCCAGGCCGCAGGCCGAGGTTGTTGTTGGCGTCTGTCCGTCCTGAGAATTGATGTCAGAGCTCTGGAATTTTGTAGGGTGATAGCCCTTCTGCTCCAGACACCCAAACTGAAGCCCCGAGTCGAAATCCAAAATAGTTTTTGAGAAATTTTGGCTCAAACTTTTTCTGTTTTATATTTTTCTAATTTTTACTTCTTAACCTACGAACTTGAAATTTATGTCCTTTTCGAAAGATAACAAGGGCCAGCTAGGGAAAACGAATTGAGCTGATCCGACAATATTTATTGCGCGAAAACGCGGCTTTTCTCATGCGAGCAAAAAACCTGCTAAAAGTTGATGGCCGACTTGTGCGCTCGAAATGTCAGAAGACAGGCCTCAGTTAGCTGAAAGGCAGTTACCTAGGGGTAGCTAGGAAAATTTTGTAGTGCTTAGGCATAGTTTTGAGTGCAAAACGCAAAATTTTGACCTACTTTTTACAGTTCTTCCGGAAGACTGAATTTTGGTTCATTTCATTTCAACGTTAATATCTCACAATCTAATTGACCGATATGAGTTTTCATTTCAAATAATGAAAGAACATTGCTTCCGCCTGATAATATTTGGAGATGGAAGTTGTGAATGTGAAATTCTTTGTTTTATAGGCATAAGTAGAAATTGAGTCAAAAAACTTTTTATTTGCATCTTCCTGGTTCCAAGCTCATGTCACTCACAAACTCAGAACTGACATGGCTGAAGAGGAAAGTTACTTGCGGTCATTTCGCTCACTTATACTACCCACCTATCTCTAATGGCTTTCGAGTAATTAGTCCAAAATATATTACAAGATGCTAAAGTTCTCGGACCACCTTTGCTTCTCACCATGGTTTCAAGTCCTTAAAATGGATGGAAGTGGAAGTAATTTGGCATGAAGCTAGCTTACGATCCTAGCTCGACGATACAACTAATTTCAGCCCAAAAGAATGTTTGGTTCGTCTTCTAGAAGCACCTTTATATCGTGCCTTTTCGGGACAAGCACAGCACCCGGCGCCAGCGGCCCGGCATATTCGGCGGAGTTGTACTAGCCAGTGACCTCCTGACGGGTCACAGCTGTTCAGCTAGTGGGAGGATGAGTAGTGTGGCGCGGTGGTCTAGTGGTTAGAGGCCCTGTCTCTTGATCAGGTAGGTCCGGTTCGAATCCGGTGGTGACCACGTACTCTTTATTGGTTATTTCAAAGAAAAGAATGATAAAACTGACTTGCAGGCTTATGAAGAGATACATTAAGAACGAAATATGGTTAGCTTTCAGCACATTGTCATGCGGCTCTCCTGCGCCGGTGGGGCGTTAGCCCAGGTCGCAGACCGGAGTTGTTGTTGGCGTCTGTCAGTCCTGAGAATTGATGTCAGAGCTCTGGAATTTTGTAGGGTGATAGCCCTTCTGCTCCAGACACCCAAACTGAAGCCCCGAGTTGAAATCCAAAATAGTTTTTGAGAAATTTTGGCTCAAACTTTTTCTGTTTTATATTTTTCTAATTTTTACTTCTTAAGTTACGAACTTGAAATTTATGTCCTTTTCAATGGATAACAAGGGCCAGCTAGGGGAAAAAATTGAGCTGATCCAACAATATTTATTGCGCAAAAACGCGGCATTTCTCACGCGCGCAAAAACCTGCTAAAAGTTGATGGCCGACTTGTGCGCTCGAAATGTCAGAAGGCAGGCCTCAGTTAGCTGAAAGGCAGTTACCTAGGGGTAGCTAGGCAAATTTTGTAGTGCTTAGGCATAGTTTTGAGTGCAAAACGTAAAATTTTGACCTACTTTTTACAGTTCTTCCGGAAGACTGAATTTTGGTTCATTTCATTTCAACGTTAATATCTCACAATCTAATTGACCGATTTGAGTTTCCATTTCAAATAATGAAAGAACATTGCTTCCGCCTGATAATATTTGGAGATGGAAATTGTGAATGTGAAATTCTTTGTTTTATAGGCATAAATAGAAATTGAGTCAAAAAACTTTTTATTTGCATCTTCCTGGCTCCAAGCTCATGTCACTCACAAACTCAGAACTGACATGGCTGAATAGGAAAGTTACTTGCGGTCATTTCGCTCACTTATACTACCCACCTATCTCTAATGGCTTTCGAGTAATTAGTCCAAAATGTATTACAAGATGCTAAATTTCTCGGACCACCTTTGCTTCTCACCATGGTTTCAAGTCCTTAAAATGGATGGAAGTGGAAGAAATTTGGCATGAAGCTAGCTTAAGATCCTAGCTCGACGATACAAGTAATTTCAGCCCAAAAGAATGCTTGGTTCGTCTTCTAGAAGCACCTTTATATCGTTCCTTTTCGGGACAAGCACAGCACCCAGCGCCAGCGGCCCGGCATATTCGGCGGAGTTGTACCAGCCAGTGACCTCCTGACGGGTCACAGCTGTTCAGCTAGTGGGAGGGTGAGTGGTGTGGCACGGTGGTCTCAGTGGTTAGAGGCCCTGGCTCTTGATCAGGTAGGTCCGGTTCGAATCCGGGGGTGACCACGTACTCTTTATTGGTTATTTCAAAGAAAAGAATGATAAAACTGACTTGCAGGCGTATGAAGAGATACATTAAGAACGAAATATGGTTTGCTTTCGGCACATTGTCATGCGGCTCTCCTGCGCCGGTGGGGCGTTAGCCCAGGCCGCAGGCCGAGGTTTAATGTTGTTTTCGATAATTTTTCCTAATTGTTCATTTTCTCGGCTTTGTGTCCGCAAAATTGAATCATTACCGTAGATGACACATATTCTACAAGTCATGAAAATAATTGGCCCACTAGTTCTAGGACAGCAACCAAGGCTACAATAAGTGGAAAACAATTAAAACTTGGCCCAGCCTTTCCAGGCCAGGCTGTTGGGTGGTCCACATTTTAAGACACCGTCCGGCCGCCCACCAGGAGAGGCAAACCACCCACAAATCCGAATCTAAGCACATCTGCCGCCCAGATGACATCCTGCTCCGCAGGAGAGGCAGATGGCTTCTCAGCGCCGCCATCTGCTCCGACACAGATTAGCACCCTTCACGAAACGCAGATGCCGTTCGTTGGCCGAGCCGGGTGGCAATTGATTTCCATCTGGTGCCGATGTCTGTGGTAGAATGTGGGTTTTAGATTCAGGGCGCTGTAATTGACTGTAGACGAATCATGATAAGGTAAACTTTGGTATGCAGGGATGATTGACCGTGCTTTGCTAAGTACAAATATTTGTTTTTTACATTTAAATTGGGGAAATACTCAACGAGGATATAATAGGCTTCAGTAGGTCTACTTAGTTTCCGAGAGATGTGCAAAAATTTGCATGAACTTTTCTTGCCATCGTTTCCGGAGTGCTGTTAAGTCGTTTACAGACTGCAACATAGACATTGTAAGCTGCGGGCCAATATGGAGGCTGTCCCCTTGCCCCAATATTTGTAATGAAAAGAAAATTCCATTCAATCAAGGGAAAACGTATCCGACATTTCCAGCCGTATGAGCCGGCCAAAAATGAGGGCAGCTGAATCCGAATAGTTTGTAATTGGTACGCAATAGTGTCGCATCTTCACGACGGCTCAGCTTCTCGGAACCCTTCCCCCTTTTCGGGTGTCCCATGCCAATCCCAGACCAATCTTCAAAACCCTGCAATATTGGATACGGAAGCCATTCATTTATATTTTCTTAATTGGAGACTACAAAAGGTAACGTGGCATGGAACTATTTGAAAATTGGTGACAATAAACTACTGGGGATTTGTTTGTGGTGGGCAGAATAATTATCCATCACGTTCTGATGGGCGTTACAATTATGTGCAGTTCAGCACCGAACGTCAAGTAAGATAACACTATCGAAACAGTGCCTAGCCCACCGTTCCTTGGCCATCCACGAGAGGTGGCTTTATCAGGTAAATATAAATGGCATTTGTAAACTGTAAAATTGAATTGCTGAATTTTTCAAGCTCTTTGTAATTCAAATCTGAAAATTTTGACCCAAAAATGTTAGAGCACCAAGCTGATCTCCCTTTATGGCTATGTTACAATTATAGGATGTTCGATAGGTACAATTCCCAATGAATTAATTTAAAACTTACACAATCAATTTAACAACTCCGATAAGGTTCAAAGCTGCTTACCATACGCCCCAGGCCGAGTCTGAACTCGCCTTCTCCCCACGCACATTTTTGATAAGAAAGAAACGTCACAGGAAGCGAAGTTGTCGGCTCATTTAGCCTGAGCGTTTTGACCAGCTGGCCTAAATATATTCAAAGCTGGTACAAATGTCTGTTCGAAATGCTGTGTGCGGTCACGCGGAAACAGTGGCGGATGTAGAACTTCATTTGGAGGGAGAGGGCCAGGAGGCTCGAGCCTCTTCTGCCATTGCCTCGGAACAGCCTCCAGCTTCGGCATGGCGTGCCTATATATACATATATTGTATCATATACTGCATATAGTAAATAAGAGAAGAGAGTCGTAAAATAATTACAAGATGTTTACTTATGTCACCATATTCTCATGACCTGGTTCGCAGACATGGCATGCCGTGGCATTCTTTATAACGAAGAACGATGCTATCTTGAGGCTATACGAGGCACCAACTGCTAAGGTTATATGGTGTTGACAACTCCAGCTCTCTTGGGAGCGTATTAACCCTCGCCCTACCGGGGTTCATATGGACCCCCACAACCGTTTGGACACTAAGAAGGGTAGAAAGATTCAGTAAATTGCAGCGTGTTTCCCGTGACCTGAACTTTTTGATGGTATACATATTTTGGCTCTAGGTCAATTGGTGACCTTGAGAGGTTAGATATATGTCCTGGTCAAGCTAAAATTAAGTGAAACACAGTCACGCCGTGGCTTGGCGCCACGTTCTGGGTGGCCAAACGTTGCAAAGTCATGTTTTGAGACATTTTCAATTTTTTACACCTTTTATAAAATTGGACAACATTGCAAAAGGTCAACAATGGGCATTTGGAATCCAATAGCCTGGCGAATTTCGACCTCTCCCTGCACGTGTTCAACTGCATTATCGAAAAGAGGCTTCTAACGCGCTTAACTGCTCCATCAATAACATGCCAAACTTGGTATTTCTAGGTGACTGACCTTGAATGACCTTGGAAGGTTAAAGGTCAATAAGCCCGGTGGTCTTTATCCAGAAAGTGGCCATAAGTCTTGATAGAAGCACATAAACCTTAGGAAATATGCATGTTGGATTATACTGGTAAAGGTAATTGGAGGTCAGTAACCTTATTTGACCTGTGACGTGAATGATGACCTTAGATAGCTTTTCCACCAAAAAGTCTAAGGTATGGCAGCTTGGTAGCTTACTATAGATTTTTCAATGATTTTCGAAATTAAACCACCGTAGGTCATGACCTTGGGTGACCTTGGGTGACAATCAGACATAGGAAGACCACAAAGGTAAGTGCTAGAAACGGATCAAAGCATAAGGGTCCAAAATATCGGCAATTTTCTCATTACACGACAAGGCATATTTACATGACCTTGCCTGGGTCAGCTGAGGCCACCTGAGGTTACTTTCCCATTGCATATGCTCAAGAGGTCATCAAGGCAAGTGCATTGAAGCTTGTAGCCTGTGTCAGCAGTTAAGCACCCAGTTCAGGGTACATTAGTATTCCTAGATCAAGAGCAGCGAGAAAGAGGGCGAATATACCGTGCAGGCCTTTGAGAACGACCTCATATCTCCATGACCTGGGATGACCCAGACAAAATCTGTCAAAATGTGTAAAATTAGACTTGGTTCACACATCCATATCCATATCGCTATAAGCTCAGCCGTTTGTCTGCCGTCATGAAAAATGACGAGGGGTCAAATGGACCGGTGGGGTGAAGGTTAAGAGGCCCAGAAAGACTTGGGCCCGGGTCAGCAGCGTGGATGCCAAACACACTTCCCTGACGCCACTTCACCCCCCCCAAAAAAAACGGCATGCAACAAATAACGCATGAAACACTAGCCACAAAGGTCATCATGAGCTAAAACCTATTGACCTTAAACAAAATACTGTTCCGGTAAGGTTAATGTTTTAGCTAAAATTCACGTCATCAACCAGAACAAAGTGAAATTTCTCTGCCTAGGGAGATGTTCGGATACACATATCATGACGTAAGTGTTTGAAAATTTCTTTAGGTATTCAATTTTAATTCCTGTCCGTGCCTGCAAATGAGCTGCAGTACGCTAAAGAAATGGACTGATATCCTAGTGGATCAATGAAAATACGCGTGAAGCTCTTCAGCTGTTTCCAATATTATTTCATGCTGGCCTTTCACAGCGCAGGTCCGTAGCTCTAGCCAGAAAGCTTATTTGAAGCCACGCCCAGGGGTGAGGTGACTGGCAGTGCGCAGGTGTGCAGCGTACCCCCTGGAGCCCTGGGCACGACAGACGCTGTCGTTTCACAAGCCGGCTGTCGTAAGTCGAGCGTGCGTACCTGCACCGTTAGGCCGTACTGTAACGGAGACACCGGCCAGGTAAGGGGCACCACGGAACCGGCGCTGAGACCAGACCTGCCCAGCCAGCCCCTGCACTCTTCCAGCTGTCCACACACTTCGCTCTCAATGTCTGAGCTTATGGAAAAGACACATGGTGGGACAGGTTCGCCTCAGTTATCTCTAATACATTACAGAGCATTTAACCAAACACTGATTTTCAATGAAACGCAGTGGAGCCTGTCAAGTTACTCGTTTCATAAAGTATATTAAGGCTCAGGCAATTATGGTTTGTCTTAAGACCAAGCAAAATGAAATACAACAGCTTAGGCTATAGATGTTAAGTATCTGCAGCAACAAAAATATGAGAATACTGATAGAATGTTTGTTTCAAAGATAGATTTAACGGCAAGAGCTGTTTCAAAAGCCTGATTCAATCGCCCGATAATGTTCTGAAGTTCAAAGTTTCCAAACCGGCGCTGGTGGAGCGGGCCCGTTCACAGCAGCGGTCCCGAATCTGCTCCGTGTCTCCAGCAGCGGGCTGGAGCCGCCGTGCGATGCTCAGCCGCGTGTCACGCCCCACGGCGGCGCGGCACCGCTGCAGCTGCAGTGTGCACTTGGCTGCACAGCGGGCACGCCGCCGCACAATGAACTGAATCTGCATATGAGCGGCGGCCGGGCGGCTTCAGTAGCGGACGTCCCAGTCGGCCGTGCCCTCGAAGTCAACGATACAAAGACGGCAGGAAGACGGAAAACACCCCACCCCCTCCCGAGGTGCAAGGACGGAGGGTAAGCTCAGACATAGGCAGCAGCTGCACATAAGATGAAGCCCTAGAGCACCCGGGCCTGTAATAGGCCCCTATGCCCGCATGGAATACGATAATCCATTGACCTCGCATAACTTTTCGTACGATGCAACATATTTTGTCCAGACCTCACATGCTGATACCAATCGTTTTGACCAACTTGATGGCACCTGGAGATTAAGATTATGATGATAATTCTTAAGGTCTAACACAACACCCACTGGTAGAGAACTACGATATCACCAGCTCTCAACGCGTCGGAAGATTAGGGAATCGGATTGCAGTTATTCAGAGAACCCATCCAGACTTGAGCTTGGTACGTAAGTCTGGGAAATTATGCGATGCACGGGCGGCTGGTCAGATAGTCCCCCCATCTGTATAGTTACTTGTGAAGACTTACGGTCTTAACGAATATGAATATGTGTTGGGATTATACACGAAATTTCTAGTGGTCATGCTATGTGCTACACAGAAACATTGTTTAGAATAATGGATATCTGGTAGTGATTTCGGAGGTGCGTAACTATAGGTCACTGGGATAGCGGTTAAGCAGGTGGTAATCCAGCATGGCTTAGATTGACTAAGTCACTGCCTCTCAAACTAGAGCTCACCAGTTTACTTTCAGCACACACGACCCTAGCAACGTTGTGCACGTAACGGTGTCATCTTCATAACGCAGCGTGCCGCACCCTGCGCAAGCACAGTGGATGACGTTGGCTGTGGACTGACCTGGTCTCCTCCAGGGCGGGCAGCGGCGCGTCGTGCAGCCTCGGCTCGCGCGTGCTGACCAGTATGACGTCATCGCCGGACGCGGAGGAGGTGGGCAGGCTGCTGGTGCTGTTGAGCCGGTCCAGCAGCGTGCTCATGTACACGGCCTGAGTCTGGGCGCCGCCCACGCTGTCCAGGCCAGGCTGGGGCAGCTCCTCACCATCGGGCCTGCAGCAGACCTCTGCTTCGGCGTGGTGCGGCGCCGCCACGGCCGCCAGCCGCGCTGCCCGGCTCTCGGTGGCCGAGCGCGGCGTGAACGGAGACTCAGCCTGCGCCTGCGAGTGCTGCGATGCACTGCTGCGGCGGCGCAGGCCGCGCGAACTCAGCCTGAAGTGGAACATCTTCCTCATGGAGGCGCGCAGGAAACGAGATACTCCACCAGATAGCGAGAGCGAGTCCTCGTCGTCGCTGTCATCAGAGTTGGGGACCAGCTCTAGCTGAGAAGTGGCTCCCAGAGGACCCAGTGAGCTGGTTGAAGGATCGTCCGCCGCATCTGGGACGGACCGAAAAGACTCGGAGTCTCCCAGAGATGTCTTCACCTGTTCAAGGATGAGGCTGGCGTCGAAGTCAGAAAACAGCGGCTCGTCCTGATCGTCGGAGGGCAGGGACTCCTGGGAGATGGTGACACTGGACGTCTCTTGGGAGAGCACGGAGAGAGTGTCCAGGGAGACAAGAGAACGGTCAATCCCGGGCTTGGACGTCGGCACCCCTTGGCTGTCGTCACCGGGTGGCAGGGCACACTCCTGCTCCACTGTTATGGCACAGGCGCGGCGGCAGGCTGCATCCTGAGCTGGTTCTTCACACCACACTGGGTTCCGACACTCGACCAGCCTTCGCCGGTCACCGGGCGCTCCACCAATTGGGTCACGGTCACTGCCTTTCTCCTCGTCATCGTCGTTAGAGTCAGATGTGTACGGGCACGGCGCGGCGGCGGCTGCTGCTGCGCCGTCGACCCTTGAGGGCATGCAGGCGACCGGCCCGCCCCCCGGCTGACGCGGCTTCTCCGTAGACGGGCGTGACCTCAGTACTGATCCACAGATGACCGCTGGCCACCGAGGGGCGTGTGCGGTGCGGCGCGGCTGACATGGCGGCAGGGCGGCGCGGCGCGGCGCGGCGGTCGGCCCCTCTGCGCAAGGCAGAGCTGGCGAGACGCGACGTACAGCGCGGCTGAGCGGCAACTGAGGCGCCGCGCCACTTCCTGCCGCGTCGGCGAGCGCGGCGCGGCGGCGAGAGCGGCGCACCAGACACCGGAACTGTCGCGTCGGGGTGAGGCTGGGGTGCCTGCCTGCAACGGGCCAGGGCAGAGTAAGTGTTGGCTGTGGTCCCACGGTGCCCGGGTGGGCTCAGCTAACGAGAAGAGGTCTCAGGTCTGCAAAACAGATTATAACTGTGTCTCCGCATGGCAAACGTTTCCACTATCCCCGGAAGGTACGCAGGCGTACTAACATTTCTTGTTTGAGGTTCGTCAAAGCCTATAAATGACGTCTTGGCTCATTCCGTTGTACCATCATGAGCAAACCCGTTGCACCAATCATGTACCATTATTCCATGCAAACTCATGAGCATAGTCTGATTCATACAGTAACACGCATACAAACAATTAAAATGGCTCCAGTATTTTGATTACAATCGATGGTTTTCATTTATCTTTCATCTTTTAACAAGTTGCACTGTTGATTTTCAGTTTTTGCGTAGACTTTAAACTCGACTGAGCTCAGATTAAAAATAAACACCATTTTTGCATTAAAGAAGAAATATACCGCTTCGGGCATATCCGTGGACGTGCTTGTTTCTCAGTTGGCTAAAGAAATTACAATTTTAACCCGCGCCCCACTGGGGGTCCAGCGCCACCTTCGCCCCACCGGGGGACCATCGATGGCCCCCCCCCCTCTAACTCCGAAAATATGGGCGTTAGCGCAAATCTGCAAAGTGCGATAGAAAGCTCGCGTAAATTCAGTAAGAAATTACTTCACATATTTTAGTGCTCAGGTCAATGGTTTGACCACCAGAGGTCAAATTAGGTCAAGATCGGCTATTTTCACTCAAATATGCAATGCTTAAGCAAACTGGGCATAACTCTTATGCCATTAGAGCTATTGAGATCTGGTAAAGTACATTTGATAGGAAATTGTCAGTACTTTTTCCGGTGTGTGAAACGTAAAGACCTCCCGCCAGTGGTTTGACCTCCAGAGGTCACCTCGTGACCTAAGATGACCTGAGGTCACGAAAGGTCAAAAAGTAATCTTGTCGTATATCAAATGAAAGCCAGTGACAAGACAAACACGATGGTGTTTGTTTCAGTGCTCTAGCTTAATTAGGTCAAAAGTTATTGTCAAAATACTGTTTTTGACCCCTGGTGACCTTGGATGACCTTGGAGAGGTCAAAGGGCAAATATGGCCCCTGGAATCCGTGAAAGGGTGTCTAAGAACGCTTTTCTGATCAAGCTGAGCCTTTTCAATCGCTTTTGTGACTTTTAGATCATAAGACAGCTTTTCCCCCAGGCTTTTTCAATGGGAGAGGTCACCTCGTGACCTGACGTCAGGGCACGAAATCGAAAAATCCTAGATATACACGTTGTAGACCCTAGAAGGGTCATAAAGTGTAGGAAGTTTCAAATTGATCGACTTCGAAATGTAGCTCTTACAGAGCTCTAAAGTTGAAGTGAGGTGACCTTGGTTGACCTCGTCTGGTGACCTGACCTTGGGTGACCCGGGGTAAAAATTTTCAGGGATGGTGGGAAAATGATGCAGTGAGAGGTAGAGCCCTCAACCGCGGCGCTGCGCCTCTTCGTTTTCTGCTATCCCGGAAAAACCTTAGGGGGCCATCGATGGCCCCGGTGGGGCGAGGGTTAAAAGAATTTCAGTAAATCGTAACAAGCACAGCATAGACAGGTTTTATTTTCCTCCTTTAATCCGACCCAGTCCCGAAGGAAAAAATATTTAGTATGTTTTTACAATGCCTACATTGGTAATAACAGTAGCAAATCTAAAAACAATAAGCAACAGCTAAATTTCACTTTCGGAAAAGTGTTACGTGTTTCTACAAACACATAATATTGGTAGCAGACTTGACCTTTATATGTCGCCATGCGTCGAAAAGTATGTCAGTGAGGAAAGAGAAGTGAATGACTGTGTGACCCTCAGTTTCAAATGAGATGCTAGCTGAGGAGCAGGGATGACAAAAGTTGAAACCTGTCGCAAACCGAATGTCAAGTGGTCAAGTGGAAAGTGGTCGCCCCTATAAGTGGTAACTTTGGCCGGTCGCACCCTGCCAATGTCGTCCACCGCTGCACTGCGATAAATGGACGGGCCAGCAGAGAGGCAACTGCTAAATATGCAATGGGTGTCTATTCAGGTTCTTTCTTGCCACAATCATATATGTTTGCTTTCAGGTTATTCGCACAAACGCAATTTTGAGAGCATGAACGGAGGAGATAGTGACAGATAGTGACTATTTAGCATGATTGGGCCGGGAAAACGGCCAGAACTGTCACTTTTTTCAATGAAATAATTTGGGGATACGTAATCCGTTTTTGGAATTACTGCCCCTTACTCCAAATGAAGAGGCAAGGTGACATTATCCATTCTAGTTAACCACCAGTATTCACCCTTTAAGGTCTTGGCTTTCCTGAGAGTGTTTCTTCCATTATACCTACCCGGTCTGTTCGGATTTTTCACATATATTTTCTAGCACATCTGTTTCTGTTTGTGATACATCAATCAACGACTCTAAGCAGTAGCGGAGGAGGTTCAGAATTCAAGGGGCAGAGAGGAGGGACACCATGGAATTTTCAACCTATTTGTATTTTAGTCAACGCCATAGGGTTAGTGAGTACAGTTTCTCGTACTGGAAATCGCTTGTCATAGGTTCTGAAGTGAGTTTAGTTGCCATCATATTCAACCTTCTCTGCATTGGGTAATACACGCTGCCGTGCTGGGAATTAATGAGGGAATTCACTGGTCAGGTTTGTTCAGCTATGCTAACTGATCGGTGCCGCTCAGTCACCAGTGGCATTTTCTGTAGACCGTGTTGGGCCGGTTAGTCCGTCGACTGAAAGGCCAGGTCTTTACATCGCCGGCACCGATCAATGCTCAGCTGCCAAGGTTGTTACCCTCGACCCGTGCCGGCAGCAGCCCAACAGCTGGAGCCCAGCTGGGAGAGGAGGGTGGCATTGTCCCTGACACGCCCGGCTGGCGTCCCCCGGCCGGGATCGATCCCCTTTCGCCCCGCTCCCGCTGCTCGCTGGGGCACGGCAAACAGCCACGTGGCTGCCCGGGCGTCGCCGCATTCCCCACTCTCAGGCACGCCCGGCAGGCTGTTTTCATCTTCATTTAAATGGAAAAAGACCTTATTGAAAACGCTATAAAGGCTGACCAAAACAGTTTAAATATTTCACGCTATAATGACTAGTGTTGGTACTAAGAAAATGCATAGCTGCACGAACCACCAAGGGCGAATAAGGAATAGACGTGGAGGCTCAGTGCTAAGCCCTTGTTGCAGTGCTGCGGTGGGGGAGAGGGTGGCGGTGCTGAGGGGCCTCCGTGCGGAACAGCCCGCAGTGGTGCAGGCTGACACCAAGGCCAGCGCGCCGCCCACATCCGTATGGTGGGTAAAGGGTGACGACCACCGGCCGCGGCTGGCCACGCGAAAATATCCTTCGCAGTTGCACAAGTCTGATATTTCTGCCAATTACTACGGTGCTAGAGATATTAGGATGGTAGACGAATTTGTTTCAGGTGAGCACTGTTTGTTATATCGCTGTAGTTTCTTGATCCCATGGCGGCATCCCATGGTGGCTTCCTGATTCTCACCGTTAAATGTGGGGCTATTTATTCTCTGCAGATAATGCTGCCTAATACTTCCGCCGTGAGCCGCCATCTTGAAGAGTGAGTTTGTGAAGGACGTTTTTAAGACATGGAAATAAAGCTCAAGGGGTAGCAGGAACAGGAATTGCTTGATAACATCACTTCAAATTTGAATTCACAACTTGTTAGATCGTCGGTCGAAGATTAAAATTTTAGGCACCGTATCCTTACTCAGTAGTAAAGTGAGCCAACCCAATATATAAACGCAGATTTATTTTCTTTTCAGTAGCTATTTATTTGAACATAGTTTGTTGGCGAAACAACTCTAAAATTACAGTACTGCTGCAGAAGATGCTTTTGACATCCTTTTGCCTCCAATGCAAGCGTGTCCCAGGATGCCAGCCGTTATCTCTTGAACCTCAGCGGAGGGAACCAACACTGCCGAGGAGACTGCGACGTCGCACACGGGGGTAGCGACTGCGACGAAAGCGACTGAGTTGTTTTGAAGGCCGCGCCGCCGCTCCCAGGCGGGGGTGGAGCAGCGGGGGCGTGCGCTGGATATCACAGGCGCCAGTGTTTCCCAGAGTCAGCACCAAGGATAGTGTCTTGAGTTGCATGTCAGAAACATGGTAGGTGAGACGAATCGAACACCGACATATCAGGCATATGGAGTGCCAATGTGAAACACGATATGACAATCAACACGCTATTTTGGTATAGTGTTTCGAAATCGACTGTCATTTTGCGATTCCGATGCAGCAGCTAAATGAGCATTAACTGATCCATTTTTGTATAATGTTCATGATAGTATTTAAGTGGAAATTGTGCTATTGCTAGTTCTTAACCCCGAATGTGCCCCCAAACGACGCCAGGTCCTCTGCGCTCCAGAATGACTGAAGGCGTGAAATAAGTAGCTGCACCCGGGGCCCTCGTATTCTAGACTTCTGAACTAAAAATTCCACCATCTACTCAGAATCGTTCCCATGCGAGACGGTTTCCTTGGTTGACTCCTTTTAAAAAAGATAAATACGCAAGTAGCCCTTTAACATTACCAATGTTAGTTTCCACACAAAAAAACTATCAATCACCTGCAGACATGGGGGAAGCTTCACCACAAGGACAGGGACCAATCAGGATTTCCGCCCGTTTAACCCGGCACCGCTTGGGCCCTTTTCGTACACACCATCACCTGGGGAACCAGAAGTGATACTGAAAAAAATGAGACACTGCTGGGAGTGTCTTGCCGTCTTCTGCTCTGGAGCGGACTTTGAACAATATTCATTGGCCCGTGACGTCACAGTGAGCCAAAAGGGGTCAAAATTAGACCCATTTAAAAAATCATTTAAAACTCGGGTACCATAATATCTAGAACAAAACAAAATACATCAATGTGCTCTTCTAAGCGGAATGCGGCATGACCTTATAAAATCACATTGTGATGTTGATCTGAGGTCAAAAACAAGTAATAACCTTTCAAGGCGCCATTCGAATCCAGGGTCATGCTCATTACTATGATACCAAATCTAAAACAGTTTCTTGTTTTGTTCAAAAGCTATAGACACAAACAATATAAAAACCGGAACAATTGGAGACCTCTGAGGGCCTTAATATTGCCTTGAACTCAAAATAGATGACAGCGTGCAAATCTGTCGTTTCTAAAGATCCTTTCTGAGCTTTCTAAAGATGTTTAGAAACTTGACTTAGCTCTTCAATTACGTGATAACTCGTCGATCTGACCTGACGTGGTGCCAATTGTAGGTCATAAATTGTCAAATTGATGACCCCAGAGGTTTGAAAAGCGAACGTGTCACATATAAATTGGCTTGGAATCATTCGTAAAAAAGTGAGAGGGCCCGATCAGACCCCCAGGCGGTGAAGGGTGAACACGCGCCGGTACGGGGCTCCACGTCTAGTATGGTGGTAGGTACCCACCCCACCCCCTATGATCTCAGGAACCATGATAACTAGCAAAAAGTTGAAAGCAGCTTTAGATAGCTTGTCTTGCTTTCTATAAGAATGGATAGATACATATTTGTTCAGGTCACGTTTGATTACTAGATCAAGGTATGTTCTCATAGGAGTATGCTGGAAACATAATATTAGCGTTGTAACCTCTGCCAGAGTGGAGCTACAGAAGATATATAAACACCGTTGGAATCCTCTCCTCCAGCCCAGGTCAAATTCTAAAATCGACCTGACCTAGGGTCAGGACAGGGTCGTCATGCGTCACTATGCATATCACTCGAGCTGCGTTGGAAGGACAACTACCATGATGTCAAAATAAACGCTTTATCACTATTTTCTGAGAAGTTGTCGAATTTAACCCTATTTCCGTCAGGTTCCTGGCCACCCCCATTCCTGCCAGGAGGGGGAGGAAATCCAGCCACCTCTAACCCCCTTCTTGAGCCACCATATCCAAAGGAACGATGTCATAACATTATATTTCTGAGGGTGTAAACAAAGTCTGAAAGAAGCTTTAAGATCAAAAGTAGAGGTCACCGCTTAAACTCCTGGGTACGTAGGCACGTTATCCATCCGCAGCATCCACTTCATCCATATTACGTACCGCCATATTGTGACAACATCTTACGACAATGTCATGCACTCTTATAACGATAGAAGTGTGAAGGCAGTCCGCTCTTTACCTACTTACCTAGTGGCTCGGTACCAAAGGTAGAGGATGGTGGGGATCTGAATCGATCTGATCCCTCTGGCGCAGGCTGCGAGCGGATTAATAAGTGAAAGTATCCGGCCCCGCCGCGGAGTAGCGCTGACGCGCACTCAGCGTGGGTAAAAGGCACTGTAACGAGGACGTTTAGAATTTTTGAATTACAGATGTCTCAAAACTTAAGTAAATTTCTGGCTCGGCGAGGGAAGTCGTTTTGCTACAGTCAACGTTTCCCGAGGAGGCCGGAAGACGGTTAAGTTCGGCGTTGTATTATGCGACTTTCGCACGAAATCTCCCAATCTAAGGGTCCACGTCACCCCAGGTCAGGTCACGAGGCTGGCTCACATGGCCTCGTCTGAAAAAAATCAAATTAGCAAAGTCTGTGCAATATTTAGTTTCATCTGTTTATTCGGTGCTTATGTGGCATGTGACCTCATTTAAGGCTTAAGTAAAAAATACAGCATTCATAACTAGGAGCACAAGGGCTACACGATGCACCAGCAAATGACCTACATAAAAATTCAAAATTCGGTACATAAAATGACAATAAATTAGGTCCTTCATCTAGAGACCACCACTCTCAGTGACTATAACCGATTCTGAACTGTGTGAGCAGCTCCATATGCATCTGTCACTTATCAGAAAGAGGCTGGTTGTTTCTAGTGCATGCAGCTGTGTATCTCACGACAGACTCTCAGCACTGTCGAGCCCGCCAGCTGGCTGTGGCAGCCGCCCGTGACCGCTGCACCGCAGGCCACTAGCTGCAGCTGGCTGTGGCAGCCGCCCGTGACCCGCTGCACCGCAGGCCACCAGCTGCAGCTGGCTGTGGCAGCCGCTCGTGACGCGCTGCACCGCAGGCCACCAGCTGCAGCTGGCTGTGGCAGCCGCCCGTGACGCGCTGCACCGCAGGCCACTAGCTGCAGCTGGCTGTGGCCTGTTGTGGTGCAGCTCCCGCCCCGTGACGGGTTCACCTCGGCTGCGACCCGGCCACCCATCTGGGTCAGGCCGGCCACAGCTCCACCCCCGCCGCACGGTGGCAGGTGTCGGCGTCTACGTGATACGGCACGTATGTACAGG
Organism: Lepas anatifera; assembly: GCA_034440635.1. Classification (NCBI taxonomy): domain Eukaryota; kingdom Metazoa; phylum Arthropoda; class Thecostraca; family Lepadidae; genus Lepas; species Lepas anatifera. The sequence continues at coordinate 1,580,988 of JAOTON010000535.1, read as the reverse complement.
CATCAGGAAAGCTGAGAGCCGTCAACTTCGGCGGCCCTGTCACGCGCAGCCGCAGCAGCCGCCGCCAATGTCACGCCGAAACGGCCAAGTAGCGGCCTGTAAAAACAGCCAGGGGCCCTTGCACAACAGATGATGCGATTCTAGGTCCATTGCTGTCAAAACGACTATCTTTACCGTTCAGTCGGCCTTCAAAGAGAATTTGCTTTCAATAGTATTTATGGTGGTACCAAATTCGGCCGCCATGGGCGTCGAATGTGGGAAGACATTAGGACGGTTCCCCCTTTTTCATCTAGAAAATTTTCTACCAAGATTTCTACCAAGTTGGGAACATTTTTTACCCTTATAGAAGCAAAATATCACGAGGAACCCGAAGCCAAAGAGTGCTTGGTTTAAGCGAGGATAGGTTTCTACCAGTGAGGAAATAAAATTTCTCTTACAATCTCCGTTCCCATACTTTTTGGCAGGTGGCGGTACCACTGGGTGTTTCCTTGTAATTTTTAATTTGTACCTACGGTTCAGCTCTACATAGACACATTTTCTTTCCTCCGAGTACATAGATGTATTCAGGATGTACCAGGATGAAACGACACATCACATTTACAAAGAATATCATTTTCATCTGAAAAGAAGTGGTTTGTTCCTTAGTTACTAAAGTGTCGTAACTGATTTCGCGTAATTTATAAGAATCAAAATATTCTGGCTTTGTTTGATTAATTTATCCAAATGTATGGAGCCATATATTTTTTACTGGCATGTACTAAATTGGGTTATTAATTGTATGATTGTATTACATATTCCTTTTATGCATTTAATTACCATACAATGGCCCTAGGCAAAACAATAGCTGATGCCTCCAAGTAATATATCTGTAATTGATGCAACCGCAAGTCCCACGCAAACATTATTCAAGTTTCATCGACGAAATATAAAAATGACATCATCTAAGAAAGCTCGTTTCAAAACGTAAAGAGAAAACATGTAGCTGTCGCTGTCAGCAGATATAAGAAGAGCTGTGAGGCAGACTTTCAGTGCGCCCTTTTATTCGTCGGACTTACATTATTTTCGTTTGTCTGACCATTGTTTTAACCCGCGCCCCACCGAGGGTCCGGCGCCACCTTCGCCCCACCGGGGGCCATCGATGGCCCCCCTCTAACTCCGAAAATATGGGCGTTAGCGCAAATCTGCAAAGTGCAATAGAAAGCTCGCGTGAATTCAGTAAGAAATTACTTCACATATTTTAGTGCTCAGGTCAATGGTTTGACTTCCAGAGGTCAAATTAGGTCAAGATCGGCTATTTTCACTCAAATATGCAATGATTAAGCAAACTGGGCATAACTCTTATGTCATTAGAGCTATTGAGGCCTGGTAAAATACATTTGATAGCAAATTGCGAATACTTTTTCCGCTATGTGGAACGTAAAGACCTCCCGCCAGTGGTTTGACCTCCAGAGGTCACCTCGTGACCTAATATGACCTGAGGTTACGAAAGGTCAAAAAGTAACCTTGCTGTATATCAAATGAAAAGCCAGTGACAAGACAAACACGATGGTGTTTGTTTCACCGCTCTAGCTCATTTAGGTCAAAAGTTATTGTCAAAATACTGTTTTTGACCTCTGGTGACCTTGGATGACCTTGGAAAAGTCAAAGGGCAAATATGACCCCTGGGATCCGTGAAAGGGTGTCCAAGAACGCTGTTCTGAGCAGTTTGAGTATTTGCAATCATTTTTTGTGGCTTTTATATCATGAAACAGCTTTTCCCCATGCTTTTCCAATGGGAGAGGTCGCCTCGTGACCTGACCTCAGGGCACGAAATCGAAAAAATCCCAGATATACACGTTGTAGACCCTGGAGGGGTCATGAAGTGTAGCAAGTTTCAAATCGATCAACTAAAAAATGTAGCTCTTATAGAGCTCCAAAGTTGAAGTGAGGTGACCTTGGTTGACCTCGCCTGGTGACCTGACCTTGGCTGACCCTGGATAAAAATTTTCAGGGATAGTGAGAAAATGATGAGGTGAGAGGTAGAGCCCTCAACCGCGGTGCTGCGCTTCGTCGTTTTTCTGCTATCCCGGAAAAACCTTAGGGGGCCACCGATGGCCCCCGGTGGGGCGAGGGTTAAATCAAGTTAATCTTATAGTCATCAATGGGTGATCGCTCAGCTTAGGCATGAGCTAAGTAACGGGGAAAATAAGATTCTGTCACGGATTTATTCGTTCGCCCTTGCAAATGTTCGCCTATTCATTTCTTGTACCCCAATTATCAATCCATAAATTGAACTACTTATATCAGTTTAATCTGTAAAATAGTCCTTGAATTACTAATTTAAGTGCAGGTATCAGAGCCAAACACGAATCAAAGAACTTTTCTAAAAAAAAGATCCCCGAAGGAAAAATACACCCGTAGCTGTCAGTGACGTGGAGCATGCCGAAAGGCTCTTGGCTCTATACTCCATTTTTCACAGAGCTCACATTCTGCAGAAGAACAGCGCTTCATAAGCGCACTGCTTTTTGACCGTACTGATAACTAAACTGCTAAGCCCCGTCCACTCTACGGGCCTAGATGCTGGCGATGGTGACGTTAACTTCTGGACGGATCCAAGCAGAGGATTTGCAAGTTAATGGATCGGTACCTGCTCTGAATAAACGCCGCTTTTCAGTAATTGTGAGTTCTGAAAAAGCAAACATCAAACACCCAGTTTCCCGGTATTCTCTATCATTAACACGCGCATTGACGGGGTCTGAGCCACCTTCGGATTGACGAGGGGCGGGTACCCGCCCCTAAGATCTCGAGAACCACGGTAGGTAGCAAAAAACGGTAAACGGCGTTGGGTAGCCCATCTGCTTCTCTATCGAAAATATTTGAACTATTTTTTTGTCAGGTCACATTTAAGGTCACCAGAGGTCAAAAACATGCCGTCACATGCCGTCATAGGGGTAACATGTAAATTAAGTTTTTCGGCCATTACATCTGAACAAGTAAAGATAGAGCAAAACGACTTGAACTCTATGAATCCTCGTAGCAAGCCGAATCGAATGATATATAATTTGACCTTGCTAAGTCAAATCAAAGATTTGACCTGACCTGAGGTCAGGTCAGGGTCAAATTATATAAAATGCATATCATTAGAACTGCAAAGCCAAGGCGAGTCTAATGAAGCTAAAATAAACGCTCTATCACCATCCGTTACTGAGTTATTTAGTAAAAACCATATTTCCCATGTATTACCAATGGAGAGGTCATGCTTCGTACCTGACCTTAGGTCATCGATATCAAAAATACCGGAACATATTTTAGAGAACTCGGTGAGCCCATTATGTGATATGAGTTTCAATTGGATAAGTTCACCCTGCTCCGACTTATGCTATCTTAAACTTCTTTTGAGGTCGGGTCACTTGACCTGTACTGGTGAGCTGACCTGAGATGACCTATCCTTAAAATTTTCACAGAAGCTGCAAAAATGATGAGGGAAAAGGTATACCAAGTACGGCGGCCTGCGCGCCGCCGTTTTTCTACTGTCTTCGAAAAACCCGAGGGGGAGTGGGTACCCGCCCCCGTCAATGCGCGTGTTAAAGGGAATGTGGTACCTTTATAACGTGATTTGAACTGAGATAGCCAAGTTGTAAAGCAAGTCGGAAAACCCGGTACTCTATGCATCATTTGTCTTGGAACTCGATATTTTCGTAGAAAATAGCTAAAACCTACCTGCAATGTACCCTCATGTACCTGCCCTTAGCAGCAGGCCACAGTTGTCATGGCTGTTGGTGTGATGACATATGCTGACGTCATGATGAGCATCAGCCAATCGAAACCCTTGAAGCGTTTCGGGTATGGTAGTGGTTGCCAGATCATGACATCATTGACAGGGAGATATTTATTTCTCTTTCTAGAGGAGTATTTTAAAATAAAAATATTGAGCTTATTGTACATGTTGTGAGCTTATTGTACATTACATAATTGTGCCTTTTTAACTGCCCGTTCTACGGCGGCGTCCTTGGCGTAATTTAGGGGCTCCGCGCCGGGGGCACCCATGAGTGCGTGGCCTGTCTTTTTATTTTTTGTACTGCTTGTGTGTTTTATGGGGTGCAATATATATACTATGGTTTCAAAAAATCATGAGTGGTTTCATTATTTTCGGCTAGAAGTACGCATAATTACACTAGATTCCAGGATTCGACCAAGGCGCCACATTCCCCTTAAGTTAGCTCAGTTCAATTCACTTATATAAGTACCACATTCCCTTTAGCCCTCACCCCAGTTGTGGGTGTTTGAACACCCCTCGGGTTTTTCTAGTGACACGAAAAAAACGGTCGCGCGAAGCTCTGCCGCACTTGGCACACCTTATCATTGATCAATATCGCAACTTTCCTAAAAATTTTGGGGTTAGGTCACATCAGGTCAGGTCACCAGTGCAGGTCAAGTGACCTCACCTCAAAAAAGTTTTAAGGTGACATAATTAATAAATCGGTGAATCTATCGGATTTAAGCTTATACCGCATAATGAGCCCACCAAATGTTACAAAATATATCCCGGGATTTTTCATATCGATGACCTAGGGTCAGGTACGGGTCATGACCTCTCCATTGGAAGTGCATGGGAAAATAGAAAATTGGGCTCTATTTGTGTAGATACATAATACTTTCTGATAATACCTTGCTGATAATACCTTCGCATTCTCCAAATCGTAGTATCCTGAGCCTCTTTCCAGGTTCATGTTGCAATTGTTCAACCGGTGACCTCTGAGAGGTCATCTGGGGCTACTTGAGCAGTTTTCAGACATGGGGCAATAAATTTGTTTTGTAGGAAATTATGATACATCTTTTATTTTGATACCGTTGCGTTTGGATTGCTATTGCGAGTCGATTGATATGTATATTGACCATGTTAGGTTGGATAGTGACCTTGAACTGACCTGAGGTCAGGTAGTTTATGTTTTTCACCTAGTATAGTCACATCATACATTATTCGATTTTCCGTGACGAGAGGAAGCGAATGGTACCTAAAAAAATTATTCCAACTCTGTCAAGCGCTAGAGCCCAACAACTTTACTCTAACATGCAATCTTCTTTGACCTGCCATGACCTCAATATTGACCTGAGCCAAAAAGTCACTGATGTTACTTGTTCATGAACTTGTATGAGCTATCCAGCAGCGTTCACGTTTTTTCGCCTTCCCGCATAGGAACTAAGTTCGAGGGGGGGTGTTTGAACACCCCCACCAGAGCGAAGGCGGCTCGGAGGGCCACCATGGCGGGTGTTAAGCCTACAAAAACCTCCACGAAAAAACACTTGGGTGTTCACCCAGAAGAGCGCGAGTGGCCTGACTGTTTAGACGGGCCTGCTTTCTCTGGCCCCAGCGGCCGATACCAGTCGTTTGGCGCTGCTCAGATAGCTGACGCTGATGGGTGGTATCCACAAACCGCAAAGAACGCCACCTCGCCTCAGACAGGAGGTGAGCAAGGTCATCGGTCCACCAAAGCCTGATCCAGCTGAGATTTCCACCTCTCAGGTAGTATGTGCGGCCGGTAGTGTATCATAAGTGACTTCCCGACTTTAGAGAACCGGTCTGTCACTCCCAAGGACCTGATCGGGTGCAATGGCCACAAACCTATGTGTGAGTCACTGTGTGAGACGTGCAGCGGTCCGCAGTGTAGCCCACCTTGAATCACCCAGACACCAGTGTCTGGCCGGCGGACGCCCGGCCGCGCACCGCTCCACCGCCCGTGACGTGACTCGAGTCACAGCCGCACGTCGTGCATACCGCACTGGTGAGGGAGAGAGAGAGAGAGAGAGAGAGAGAGAGAGAGAGTCGGCGGGCGCTGTTGGATCGATCATATCACAGTCCCCTCCCCTCCCCCAGAGTCTAGACAGGCACGTCAGAAAACACCGAGCCTGGCATACTAGAACTTTCCCCCAGGAGAACTGAAGCGGTGGACAGTGGGCAAAATCATAGGCCCTTTGCAGATTCACGGGATAGGTGCTTCTAATTGGTAGCGTATGTATTTTCATTTTTGTTCCTTAACAGAATTTGCACAAGTTATTCTAACGAATGTTATTGTCTAGTAAGGCACAGCCATATGACCTAGGCTGTCGGTGCGCCCTAAAACTCAAAACCCCCAAGGTAAAGCTTTGAAACTAGCCCTTGTCCCTCTCAGTGCTGTGAGATGTGCCTTGGATCCCACCGCGTCCGGCTCCACCTGGTTGAGCAATAGGGAAACTCAAGGAATGCCGACGGCATGACCAGCCTCGTCTGCATCTTCCCGAAGCACGAGTCTCTGGCAGAGCCCGGTGATAGGCCTTGGCCTGTGTACGGATAATTTGCAGAGCCTTAAGGAGGCGCCAGTTGAACAGTTGAGGGCATGCCTTTCGCAGAATTTCATGGGAAACCCCGACGTCAATTTTCGTTTGCAGGGGTTGGTATCTCAAGTCTTACGGGAAAGAGATAAACCAAGAATTCCAAGAAATGAACACCGCTGACTGGAGACTTTATATGCCAGAAGAAGAAATCTAAAAAAATAGTAGGGAGCAGTGTGCGTTTGCAAATCAAAGGGCAGCCAACACCAGAAGGGGCGGCCTGAGGTAATGGACACATGCCATTCAATGGGAGAGGGCGACATAGCCAGGAGTCTGTTAATCTGCCATCTCTTAAAGACGGTCTTGCGGCCCCTCTTGGAGCTGGCCCCTCCTGGATCCAGCTCCGTCAGAGCCCCCGGGGTGGGGCCGCCGTGCCAGCGCGGGCGGGGGTCTAACCGCAGCGTGGCTATATCGGGCTTGCGCATCGCGGAGGAATGAGCTGCAGGATTACGTAGCTGCGGGGGCCTTTTCAAGGACAAGATACACGCGCTGCACTGGTCGATAACTGCATCAGTATTTTGACAATGCCCGAGCTTCCGTAGTTCAATGGAAGTGACAGGTCTTTTCTGAAAACAAATATTCGAGTGATGTCGGCTCACACATCGGTTGTTTTAATGACAATAGCAAACATAAGAACTAGGGCAACACAATTGTTGTCAATACAGTCTTATGTGAGTATACACGCTGTTAATAAATCCAAGTACCTCGGTAACAGATTATCATATATCCTTTTCCCTTACAAGATAGATATAGAACAAACGGGAGCACTTAAAGTGAATGTGGCACCTTGGTCGAACCTTGGAATTTAGTGTAATCAGGCGTACCTTTAGTTGAAAATAATGAAACCACTCATGATTTCTCTGAAAAATGTATAGTAATCTCAATATTTTGATTTTTAAATACTCCTCTAGGGAATGAAATAAATGTCTGCCTGTGAATGATGTCATGATCTGGCAACCACTACCATACTCGAAACGCTTCAAGGGCTTCGATTGGCTGATGCTCACCGTGACGTCAGCATATGTAGTCACACCAACAGCCATGACAACTGTGGCCTGCTGCTGAGGGTACATGAGGGGTACATTGCAGGTAGGTTTTAGCTTTTTTCTACGGAAATCTCGAGTTCCAAGACAAATTATATATTGAGCACCGGGTTTTCCGACTTGCTTTACAACTGGGCTATCTCAGTTAAAATCATATTATGAAAGTGCCACATTACCTTTAAATCACGCCCGAACTAACGTTCTACCATGTATATAAGTGTTTCTCTGTATATTACTAGGCTGTGTTCAACGGTGAGCAGTAGGAAATATACTATCGAAATACACTGAAAATTTTTCCAAGGGTGAATTCGTCATTAAGATTATTTATGATGCCTACATCAAGCGGCATTACGGCGCTTTAACACGCGCGTTGACGGGAGTCTGAGCCACCGTCGCTTTGATTGGGAGGGGGGCAGGTACTCCTAAGATCTCGAAAACACTTTAAGATGACGATTTTCGGTTGTTCAAATTTTTAAGCTCACATTTATAACCCTTCAGCGCCGGGGGATCCAATCAAACCTTCTCAGTTTTTTTGAAAATAATTCCGAAAAAGATTGTAATGGCAGACGCGTTGATCTGCTACCTTCAGTTGATCAATTTTACAATGTATGGTCAAACACAGGCATCAGGTTAGGTTAATAAAGTAATTGCTAAGCACCAAATAAGGCGATTCTGTTCTTATGAAATGAGACTGACTAGACCAGGGTGTAGCCCGGCTTCTAGAAGAAATCTAGGTTCTAAACATCATTCGAAGACTTTTGAAAAGACACATCTGCACGCTGCTATCCATTTCCAGATTACGTCAATAACGATGTCACCAGAAGTCATCAGATGCCACACTTTTTGAAATTGTTTGTGCTTACAACTTTTAAACGAAAGATACAGCATTACAGTTGGCATCATAGTGACCAGCACAATCTGACAATTCAAATGCTATATAGAATGACCTAGCCAACATTCATAAGACACTTGCCAGTGCAAAATAAACTTCCTCTAGATCAGCTGCTTGGGACATCCTGGCACATCCTTGAATATTCCAGAAAATTTCATATTTTTGTTAGTGAAGGGCCGAGCGCGTGCACATGAGAGGCGTGATCTTAATGCTGATGGATGCAATCCATTGATTATGTCAGCGCAAATACACGTACAAAATTTCAGCCTCATTGAACCAGCAGTTTTCCGAGACATCAAAGAGAGGTGTGTACATGTGCACGTGGACTAGGACCTTAAATGTAGCCAATGCCATAGGCAGATGCTGGGGTGGGGTCAAGGGACACGTCCCCTGATTGACCCTCGGTGCTCCCTGAAAGTTCGATGGAGCCCCCCCCTGAAATTCGGCTTCCCGTCCCTCCCCTAGATGCGAGTATCAGCATCTTGTGATTGGGGTTCGGCACCCACATGATAGTTTTCCCGCTCAAAAGTGGCGCGCCCTAGTCTGGATGGCGCCCCCATCTCCCCAGTATGGGGAGAGGCGCCCAGGCGAGTCTAATGCAACTAAAATAAATGCTCTATCACCATCCGTTACTGAGGTATTCCGTAAAAACATTTTTCCCATGTATTTCCTCCATGTATTGGAGAGGTCATGCCTCGTACCTGACCTTAGGCATCGATATAAGAAATACCGGAAAATATTTTAGAGAACTCGGTTGGCCATTATGTGATATGAGTTTCAATCGGATAAGTTCACCCTGCTCCGACTTATGCTATCTTAAACTTATTTTGAGGTCGGGTCACTTGACCTGTGCTGGTGACCTGACCTAAGATGACCTAACCTTAAAATCTTCACAGAAGTTGTAAAATTGATGAGGGAAAAGGTATGCAAGTACGGTGGCGCTATGCGCCGCCGTTTTGCTGCTATCTCCGAAAAACCCGAGGGGGTGGGTACCCGCCCCCCGTCAATGCATGTGTTAAGACATCAACAAGGCTCTGTTGTTGTAGAAAGTGGTTGAATAAATTGCATAGAAATAATGGTCAAGATTGAAGAAAGCATAGTACACTGAAGGGTAGGAGTGGGCATCGTAATACAATTTCCCATTCTCCCTCCGCTACTGTGAAAGTGTTACTAAACCATTTAGGCACACGGCAGATGCTTTAGAAGGGCACTTAGAAATAGTCACCTCTGAAATATTAACAGAACTGCTGGTAGCTTTACCAGCCTCAGAGGTGTGGCTGGAACACGATTGAACATGCATTCTAGAGGAAGTATCTACGGGCGACTGTATTGATAAAACTTCCGTCTGCACTGGGGTTCATCGACCATACATTTTGCAAGCTATGGCTGGGGAACCGAAGCCCGTAAATTCTTGAGGAAATGTTCCTCAAACACTTTCAGACTTGTTTACGTATTTTATACCTATTTACCATAAGCATCGCCACCGGAAAAAGTGAGGGGCCAGCCAAACTTCAACCTGATGCTGACAAAAATTTACCGCGATAGGACCAAAAAGTGTTCAAATTTGGGCTCCTCCTTGCCTTTCGCATCGGCTCGGTATGAAATGTCGGGTTTTCTCCCATTTTGACTGAGATCAGGAAATTTTTGGCCAAAAAAGTGTGGGGGCCAGGCCCCCCAGGCCCCCTCCCGCCTTTCCCGACACCTATGCTATTGACGCCCATTACGTTTGTGAAATAAAGGCCTAAAACTATCGAGGTCTGTTTGAAATATAGTTGGGAGAACTGTTCTGTCACTCAGCCTCATTTATTTTTACCGGGATGGACTAGATGTGCGCATTTAACGCTCAGGTGAGTACTGTATTGCTTTCATGGATGGCTGACCTTTCCGAAATGCCAAGCTTATTTGTTTGTACCTGCTTTGTGTACATACAAATTGCCATTTTCACCCATAGCTGAGCTGACCTCACCTGTTTTCACCCTCCACGTAGGTTTCCGTTTTCACGGTTCTTATTAGAGGTATTCCCCTCCATTCACTCTCACAGCTCTGTGCGCTTGATCGATGTGCTTCTTAAAACCTGCTTCGTTCACCGGCACCACCCGGCCCCTTCCACCGTTTCGCACCCTACACCCCACTGCTCGGCACCCGGCGTCACACCACCGCCCGCCGGCCAACCCCGACTTGGCTCTCCTCGCGAGTCGTCCGCGACTCTCAGTCTGCTGCCGCGCGGTAGCATCGCAGAGGCGCACTCAGCCACGTACTTTGTGGCCGCGACTACTGACGCGCGGCTCTGTCGAGCACCTCAGTCAGCGGTGGCCGGGTCTACTTCCCACAGGATCTCTCCTAACTATCAGTCCTGGAGCCGCCTCTGCAGCCGCGTGCAGGTGGGTGAGGCATGCATGTAGAGCATGGTGAGACTGGCCGGCACCGTGCGGCCAGGCAGCAGAGCAGGCGGCGCCGGGCAGTGACGCCTCTGCCGCGGCGGGAGTGGGCGCAGCGAAACCTGGCGTGCCTCCCCTGCGGCCATTGCTATCCTAGTGTGGATGGGAGAGCCGTCGCTATAGTGACTGTTACGCTATTTCGTGGTGGTTGTTCTTCTTTGGTGGCGATTTTGTATTATTTCTAGCTGATTTACTAGTGCTTAACACGCGCAATGGAAATGGGAAGGGCGTCAACACGCAGTGGAGGGGTCATAAAGTTCCCCCTCTGAGATATAAAAACCAAGAGGATTAGAAAAACGCTCGTTTGATGGTGTCTGGGGGGGCGATGGTGGTCTACATTTTAGCTAAGCTCCTTTTACCTAGGGCAATATATGGAGGCCCTAAAGGTCAAATTTGTGCCGTGCTGGAGACCCACTAGGAAATTCCGTGAATTTACAAAAAAATTGGGCATACACTGAAGACAGACTGAGGTCTCAGGTCACTGACCTATGATGTAAGAACGTGAGATATTCCCGTACGATAGATAGTCCATGACACGTATGATTTTCCTTGTCTTTTTTAAATCATTGATCTTGTCGCATCTGGTGCACAATTGGACCTTGATGAGCTATTCTGCAGTTGTCCTTTCTCCGACTAGATGTATGCAAGTGCAGTGTTTATGGAACAGCGGTCACATGGTTTTCTTCTTGTTATAAGTATCGGAAAAGGGCTTTGCCTGAAAACCTTTTAGCCAAACAATTTTAGAATTTCGGCCACATTCGAGAAGAAAACTATATAAGTGTTACTAGCAACATGAGTGGAGGGCAGCAAATTGTCCAAACCCGAAGCGATTTTGGTTGTAGAGGAGGTAGCTTCTCGTCATCAGAAATTTGAAAATTGCAGGCCTCCTGACTTTTTGCAGGCGGTAACATACTTGCTTCAGAGCTGTATAGAAAAAGAGAGGATATTCTAGGAACAATGTCAGGAAAGCCGCCTCTAGAGTACCACAGGATGAATTGAATGAACAGCCCCTTCTTGGGGAAATATCCTCTCTTCAATGATACAGGTTTACCGATGACTCCAAAAAGTATCCGCAAAGGCGCACGAAAGGAAAGACTAGATGGCAGCCAGCTTTAACCTAGCTTTACGATGGTCTAGCTATTAACCCAAATGCTTTCTTTCTTTTTAAATTTGTATATGCGAGTAGGCAAACTGTGCAAGTGTTCACTCGTATATCGAACAAGTTTGCGAGTGCTGCTCAGCCGGACCTTCTAGTCTCTGCTGACTCATAGTAAATTAGTTCATCGTTGTTTTCGAATAAGTGCCCACATTGATAATACCTTTGCAAAATTTGTTCTTGAACGGGGATAATGTAAAGCGCAAAAGTTTCGAAAGTGCAAGAGATCAAAAGGACCTTGATCAAAAGGATCAAAAGGAAAAAAGGAAAAAAGAGATCAAAAGGACCCTTGTCACATTTCTCTTGGTACCTAGTGGCAATATTGCACTTTCCGTCAAAGATTCCCAGTAAACTGTGTCAAACGATTACCAAAATAGCACAAAAGGGAAAAAGACACGCCTATGGGTGCAAATACATTGGCATTGCCCGAAATCCATTTCAGATATTAAATTCAACGGCTCATAATTCTTACCATTCAAATCCCAGGGGTTACAAGAAAAATACATTGGCGCCAAAATACAGGCTATATCCCCATTTTCAGGCAAGTTATTGAACTTAGTTTCTCCTTGCATTTCAGATAGAGGCTCGACCCTTACCTAGCCTATCGTCATCAGCATCTGAAATTAATTTGCAAGCCATCGCATTTCGGAACCTTGTCCTGTCATATGACCCTCAGATAAATAGACTCAGTTTACTTGAACTGCTTCCCCCATAACCCTACTATGTCACGGCTGTAAAATGCCAGAATCGGTAGGGAGGGGGCTATTCAGCCCCTTTAGATATATAAAACAGGGAGAGTTAGGAAGGCGCTCGATTAGGATACAGTGAGAGATACAGTGATCTACACCTTATCTGATTGTCATTGACCATATCTTCAAGGTCAAACAAGATCGTAATGATCGAATCTGCGTCATGCTGTGAGTCTATTGGGAAACGTCGCCAATATGCAAAAAGAACTAACGAGTACATTTCACATGGAATAGGAGCATGGAGGGAATGTGCAATTTTCTCTTTGGATGCTCTCTGAAATTTAGGAGTCAATATCATTCAAGCCCACTGACCTATGCCATCATGATATAAGATATTCTAATAGTAGCATTGTAACTGACATTGTAGCTAGATGACATAAAATCTGCCAGCTCCGTCACAATGTTGGTGAGAAGAACACACCGAGTCGGTGCCAAAATCAGCACAATTGTGCCCACCACCGGCGTGAGTAATAGACGCTCAGCTTGTCAATACGTTCTGTAAGATTTGTAATGATTTGAGGGCCTAGCAAATAATCCCCATCTGGTGCCAAACTTCAAAAGTTTTGATCACACATGCTTAGTTTCGAATTCTGTTGGTGACACGCACTTTTTTCCGAATTGGTAGCAGTCGTTTAGCTGAACATGAGGGCTTGGCCTTAACGCATGACTTAACCCGCGCCCCACCGGGGGTCCGGCGCCACCTTCGCCCCACCGGGGGGCCATCGATGGCCCCCCCTCTAACTCCGAAAATATGGGCGTTAGCGCAAATCTGCAAAGTGCAATAGAAAGCTCGCGTGAATTCAGTAAGAAATTACTACGCATGTTTTAGTGCTCAGGTCAATGGTTTGACCTCCAGAGGTCAAATTAGGTCAAGATCGGCTATTTTCACTCAAATATGCAATGATTAAGCAAACTGGGCATAACTCTTATGTCATTAGAGCTATTGAGGCCTGGTAAAGTACATTTGATAGCAAATTGCCTGTACTTTTTCCGCTATGTGGAACGTAAAGAGCTCCCGCCAGTGGTTTGACCGCCAGAGGTCACCTCGTGACCTAATATGACCTGAGGTCACGAAAGGTCAAAAAGTGACCTTGCCGTATATCAAATGAAAGCCAGTGACAAGACAAACACGATGGTGTTTGTTTCATTGCTCTAGCTCAATTAGGTCAAAAGTTATTGTCAAAATACTGTTTTTGACCTCCGGTGACCTTGGATGACCTTGGAAAAGTCAAAGGGCAAATATGACCCCTGGGATCCGTGAAAAGGTGTCCAAAAACGTTGTTCTGAGCAGTCTGAGTATTTGCAATCATTTTTGTGGCTTTTATATCATGAAATAGCTTTTCCCCATGCTTTTCCAATGGGAGAGGTCGCCTCGTGACCTGACCTCAGGGCACGAAATCGAAAAATCCCGGATATACACCTTGTAGACCCTGGAGGGGTCATGAAGTGTAGGAAGTTTCAAATCGATCGACTTTGAAATGTAGCTCTTACAGAGCTCTAAAGTGAAGTGAGGTGACCTTGGTTGACCTCGTCTGGTGACCTGACCTTGGGTGACCCGGGGTAAAAAATTTCAGGGATGATGGGAAAATGATGCAGTGAGAGGTAGAGCCCTGAACCGCGGTGCTGCGCCTCGTCGTTTTTCTGCTATCCCGGAAAAACCTTAGGGGGGCCATCGATGGCCCCCCGGTGGGGCGAGGGTTAACCTGTGGCATTGGCCTGAGCAATGAGTAACCTTCAGTGCGGTGTCATGACAATATACCTCATATTGGGTGTCGTCATCTGACCGGAAGAAATGACATCAATGACCTTGAAAATGCTGATGTGACCTTAACCAGTGGCCTTTGACTTTGACATCAGCCTTCATGTGAGTTGACTTTAGCCTGCCATACCGATGTATAGTGTTGTGGCGTCAATGCCAGATTTAAGGTGTAACTGGATTAGTGCAGGCTGGTAGCCCGTCAGCATGCCCACCAAAATATGTCGCCGGAGCTGATCTTGTGCCAGCTGAAAGTTGGGTTTAAGCATGTTTTTATGAAAAGTTGTGTAGAAAAAAACTAAAAAGTGCAAAAGTGTCATCTTTATCTGGGTTTAGCTAGAGTACAAGAAAATCGTCATCGGGCCTGATATGGTCCCTCCCCTCCTACACTTATATGTTAAAGTTGTGTTTTATTACATACAGGCTAGGCCACCTGACGTGACTCGGTGACCTTCCGTAAAAGTTGTGAAAAATATTAGGTAACAGGTACACCCCATACAGCAGAATAGTTTGGATCTTTGTGACAATCTTACGGGGCTTACATTTACCCCCTGCGCGGCGCCAGCTAGCGAGCTGTCAGCAGTATCAGCTGGAGTGACTTCTCATGGTTCGGATCGCCGAACCTGACACAGCATGCTGCATTTGACACATTTTGCTTAGTACTTTCGCTTCTTTCTCTCTCTCTCTCTCTTGCTCTCTCGCTCTCTCGCTCTCTCTCGGCACAACACGAGGTCAAGTGACCTCAGCCCACAAAGAAAAGAGACTGGAGCTGCTTCTACAAAGCTTAGTGAAATTATCCGAGAAATATTGGTAGTAAAAAATGACACGAATGAGTAAATTGTGGTACTCCATAGTCCTAGCTTCCACAGTCTAAGGTGGGATTAGCTCTATAACGTCACCATTATCAGAAAATTTGCAATTTAGAATTTGCAAATATCTGCGATAGAAGCAAAATAAAAAATATTTACTTATATCATAGCACATTTAAGCGACTCTCACCAAAACGCGGGAGCTACGAGCTTGAAATTTTGCATGCACGTAGACCATTGTCGCATCCCAACTCCCATTGCGCGCCGGCGAGGGTGCACGGTCGCGCCGAAGCAAAGCAATAGGAACACTAAATACAGTTTTTGCCGGACTCAAAACATGGACCAACAAGTGCATGCATGGTTTTTTTAATTGTTCAAACGCGTCTCTTTGGGACTCAGATTTCCAATATTAAGATTGAATAATTAGAGTCGCAGCAGTTTAGAATTTGCTGTCAGTTAGTATACTGATATATTTCCAAAAAAGCAGTTTTGGTCGTTTTCTGTAACTGCCGTGTCAGAACCAGGGTAGTATGATTAGCTTTTTATATAATCGCTGTAGAACCAAAATCGGAGCACTTAAGAATTGCCTAGGTACATAAATAAGCCCAATAATCTATTTCCCAAAAAAATAACTAACTACATGTTTTTTTCTGTATCTTTCATGGCAGGTGGTAGCGCCACAAAAGGTGACTACCGGTCTTAGAAAATATTTGGAAAATGTATTGCTATCGCGCGAAGGTAGCCACTATTTGCGACCTAATATTGAAGGTATAAATGAGGAAGAACAGCCTGATGTTCATATTAATTAAAAACTTGTTAAAAAATTAAAGACTTCACCTTTAATTTTTGAAAAGTTTTATTAATTTATTATTTTTATATTAATTAAAAACTTGTTAAAAAATTAAAGGCTTGACCTTTAATTTTTGAACAAGTTCTTAATTAATATGAGCATCAGGCTGTTCTTCCTCATTTATATATTCATCATCATGGTCAAAATAGCTCTCCAAGACATCATTTTTATATTGAAGGAAATAATTATTAATGTTATAAAAAAATTCAGCCTGGCGTATTTAAAACAAAAAACTCCGAAAAAGTAGTTTAAGCAGATCAGTATCTAATGCTGATTATATGGGAAGTGTAAAAGTTGTGAATATCGCCTGGCTTTGCAGCCAACGGCTGGGTCCGGCGCCGAAGCAGACGCATGTTGTTTTTCCGACGCCAAAAATGAGCTTTGTCTGGGCTCAGCACGAGCTGGGATACAGTGGATCTCCGAATTTAAGTGGCTGGCTATTGCTTCCGCATGCATTTTTCGGGAAATCTCTCAAACATTCATAATCGATGTTGTATCTTTTGATAATATAGGAACACTGTTGAGGGCTCAGGTGTGTCGTTCGTCTCCGGCGCGTACAGAGAACGACTCACACACTTTCTACCAGGAATCGAGTAAATTCCCCGATTTCGGTGGCGGAATACATTGTAAGACGCAGGTTTCACCGCAAATTTGTAATATGGAACTTTTCACTTTTGGAGGCTGACGTTTCAATATTAGTAACTGCTACACGATGGATGCCGGAGTCAGAGCACTCGTAACTTGTGGCCGCCCAAGACCATGTTCTGCAGAATAGGGGAGTGCTGGGAATGCTTAGTTTAAGCAGAAACTCGATGTTGCAGTGACAGAAGCATTTCACTGTTGGACCCAGGCTTAAATTAGATATTAAAAATGGTATTTTGAAGGAATGTATGAGTTACGCTAATATATCATATATTCTAATTTTGAAGAATTTATAATATATCGTCAGGAAAAGAGCAGAAATTCTCTGCCATAAAGCTCTGACATGGTTAAAACAGCTGGGAACTGCCAGACCCATAGTGTGCTCAGAAGCACTGCATAGCCACAATATGTGCAGTGCGGCACAGTTTTCATACAGGAAACTTTTGGCGGTGCAGCCTAACTGCAGGACAGTGCGCTGCAAAGGAACGGGGCAGTGCGCAGGAAGCGACATTTCAGGGAGCATCGTGACCATTTCAGGGGCGCCGAGGGTCGATCGCGGGGGACACCTGCCCCACTTTCTCCCCCTCCCTGGATCTGTTTATGGTAGGTACCATTGGTCACATTATGTGTGTTTCAGCAATTGCCTATATCTAAAAGTTAAAAGCGACAGATTTCAGTGCAAGAAAGTAGTTTGACGACAGTCTTGAGGTTTTTTTCCTGCCCTGGGGGTCTACCAGGCCCCCTCCAGTGCGCGTTAGTGCCAGACCCCTCTCCACTGCGGGTTTTAACGGCCAGTTAGCAAAGTTGGATCTGCTCGCAGCTCAAGCCGTGATGTCGGGTCAGCACCACGGGTAACACACACACACACACCAGGACTATACGACGCAGGGAGCACGGCTTTGTTGGTACCCTTCATACAGCACTGGGTGCATATATTACGCCGGATAAACCGACAAATCTCAACGAACAAAAAATCATTACAACCTTCACGGACCGTCACAATGTGTCGAGTCAGAAATATCGTTATAGCAGAGAATCACACATGTTCTATGCACAGACTGTTCGGTCTCCCTCGGTCTCAAGTCACGCGTGTAGGGGAGACCAGGGCAAAGCAGTCACCCTAGTGATATTTGCTCAGTTTTGAAGACCTTGTAATCCCGATTTCTTGTGTCAGGTATCATGATTTTGTTCCATCTTCAATTCTGAAGACAATGAGGGGTAAAAAAGGCAACAAAATACAAGACATCTGCACAGGAAACCAAAAAGTAAACCAAAGTTATTTTCACCATTTTGCCCCTAGCACGGGGCAAAGTGGACAGGCTTATTTTGCATCGATTCTTTGTATGCAAGATATTTGGCACATATAATTTGGAGTTTGATAGAAGTTTAATCTATAATTGTTCATAAATGCTTAGATCTACTTGTTTAATATGATAGCTTCTGCAGAGTGACAATATTGCTATCCCCTCCCCGCTACTCAGTTTCCAAACGCTCTAGCATTAAAAGTTCCTATCTGATGGTAAAAATTTTTGCGACAGGCTTCTGTGGTATGCTGCTGTGCACAACATAGACTGTTAAGTAGCTTCCAGCCCCAGAAGACCGACGACTTTAATAGACAAAGTCGTTTGTCACAATAGTCGTGAGCTGAATAGGAATGCATGCGTTGATCTTATTCCGGTGGAAATATTCTAGTTTGCCTAGATGCTTTAAGCGATGGAATAGAGCATTTTTTGGCGGTGAAAAGATAACTGTCGTTTGCTTTTGATATCAGTCGTATAAGACCAGGGGCGTAGCCAAGGGGGGCGTCAGGGACAGCCGCCCCTCCCTGAGGGCCCGAAGGGCCCCCGGAGGACACGAGCCGCGCGAAGCGCGGTTCGCCCGCACTATGCTCTGTGGCGAAATATGGCATTTTATACCAGACAGGGCCCTCTTTAGCCCTCTTCAGCGCTCTATTCTGTAACAAGCAGGGTCCTTTTACCCATTAGGACCCTTTTGGCGCTGTCGCAGGGGCCCTTTTCGGGGCGCCGCCCCTCCCTGAGCGAAATCCTGGCTATGCCCCTGTATAAGACATAAGTCAGATGCTGGCTGCCACGTCTGCAGATAACGTAATGTCAATTGCTGTGTAAAATTTCGGTCCGGTTCATCAAGCCCACAAAAAAGCGAAAAGAAACACGCAGACATTTTTGAATTCACGATGATCGCTAAGGCTTTTTCACCATTCACGAACCAAGGCACCCACTACTGGCATGTGCCACACACGAAAACGATATCCTCTGCAACAACCATCCCCCTCCCACATGTATCGTGGACTCACTTAGGACATATTGTGCAGCGAGACCAGATTTTTTGGATTTAGCATAATTCTTTGTACAATACACTATTCATTTCCATTGTCATCAGCCTGGAAGAACTGGCGTCTCGGTTCGCCTCTTTGGCTCGGACCAGCCCTCGCACCGCTGGTGTCCATTATTGATCTTTTACTCCTTGTACTCTGCATCAACCCCTTGCTGGTCCTCAGGGTGCCTGCTTTCTCCACCTGTGGCTACTTCCCTTCTTGGACTTTCTCCGCTTATGCACCAGCTATTCAACTAGGTTAGGGCCCTAGCTCAATTTAGGGACGCCCAAAGGTCGGTGTATATTGGGTCTCAGAAGATCTTCAGGGGCCCATTTAAGCTCATAGTCCCCAGCTCAGCTCATGGGTCCTATAACTGTGCAGGGGGCCCAGACCAGCCCAGGGGCTGCCCAGTTCAGCACAGGGAGTCCAATATTAGCTTAGGGCCCAGCTGAGCTCAGGGGCCCAGGTCGGCTGTTAAAGGGTCAGAACAGCTCAAAGGGCCCATTCAAGCCCAAAGTCTTCTGCTCAGTGACTCTTAAGTATTTCAGGGAGCCCCCAGATCACTTCAAGAGCCCCCATTTCAGCACAGGGGCCCAAGGTACATGCACTCAGATGGCCAGATTAGCTTAGGGGCCTGGATCAGCTCAGGGGCCCCATGTCGGCATATATAGGATCTAAGAACAGCTCAGGAGGGCCAATTCAAGCTCATGTCCCCCAGCTCAGGGGACCTATTACTGTACAGAGGGCCCAGACCAGCTAAGCCCTCCCCAGTTCAGCACAGGGGCCCCAGATTAGCTCAGGGGTCAGATAAGCCTTGGGGAACACCTCAGCTCAGAGGCCCCAATTTCGGCTAATATAGGGTCTTTGACCAGTTCAAGGGCCCATTCAAGGTCACGGCTCTCAGCTCAGCTTAGATACCCTGGAACGATTTAGAGGTCCCAAACTAGATCTGAGGCCCTCAGTTCAGCTAAAGAGGCCTCAGATTAGCCTATAGGGCATCAGAGGTCAGTTCAGCTGCCCCGAGAGATTGACACATAGGACCTTAAATAAGCTGAGGCGCCCAGGTCAGCTTAAGAAGTTTCCCAGACAAGCTTATTACAGTTTTTCATATTTTGCATCCGTTGCAGGGGCCCACCACAGAAAAATTGGGGACCAGTGGTCCTCCTGTCCCCCCTCCCCCAGTTTCTAACTCTATGCGCTATGGTCACAATCTATTATTTCTTTGCACTACGTCCCTTTTCCCATTCATGGGGCAAAGTGGACGGATTCCACTTTGCCCCGGTTCACCGTGTCCCATGCAACATATAGACCAGTCATCACAAAAGTGATAAATCGAGGCGAGGTTTTTCTAGGCAGTCAAGGAACCCGTACTGGTTTCCAGTAGTTCAATAAAACAAAACCCGTGCTGCTTGGATGGGGTTTTGAAGACCACGAAGTGTAGCGCAAAAGCCAGCCAACAGTCTAAAAACTCTACCTTCCTCCACCGGGATGCGTTGCTAAGTAACGCTCAGTATGACACACATTTCCAGCAGATTGCAGCACTTTGCAGAGAGTTATTCAGCTTTTTCCGCTTTGCCCCGCTGTCCGCTTTGCCCTGGTCTCCCCTACAGGACAGATTGCCATTCGGGACATTCTCAGGCGCACGCAAACCAAACCACCCCCAACACTACGCACGGGATCGAGAACGGTCCCACCCAGTTCCTAGTCACGAGCGGCCATGTTGTGACGTCACCGTGGCGCAAGAATATCCCTTTACCTATCTATCTTCAACATCGAAAACTTTACCAAGTTTTGAAGTGCTTTGCTATGCCTCAAAACACGGCAGACACCTTTTTGCCTTAGGTCGGTTAGGTATTTTTTTCTTAGAAATTGTCCCTTAATGTCTCGAACGTAGAGTAATTTAATATTTTATTTCCTTGGAACAGGTGTTACAGAACAGAAAAGAGGACTTCCTTCAAATACCTTTGCCATTTGCAAAGGGGAAATTAGTTTCCTGTATAACACCGATATGAGACTAAAGGAACATTGCAGATACTGGCACGGATAATGCAATTATAGTGCAGTGTTGCAATGACGTTTTGATACTGGTAAATTGATGATTTCTTAATCCAAATTATCGTATGGATATGGAGATACAATGAAATGAAACAAAATCAACTAAGGCTAGAGTATTCACTAGAATTATTCGAGAGAGAGAAAGAAGGTAGGTATGTTTCAGGGGCGGACGCAGACCCAAGTTTTGGGGGGCAAACCCATGTCTGCTTCTCCTCCTGGGGGGCGGGACGGGGGGGGTGGGAGCGAATATTTTTTGCTCTACAGACCCAGTGCAAACACCTTTTTCAAAATTTCTCCGGCGTCTGTGGGGGCCAAAAGATAGTTTGGCCCCCTCCAGCGCTTTTGTGGGCCATGGCCGGAATGTCCCCCTGCGTTGGCCAGTGATATGATTTATCAATTATTTGATATTTTGAAAACACAGATATTAGATAGCAACGGTTTATGCTTTCTGATGAACTTAACTTGTGTCAGAGGTATCCTGGGTCCCACCCAGTACTCGGGTGGTTCAATACCACGCCATGTGTAACGGGTGTTCCACAGTACGCAACGGACGGCCCACAGCACGCAAAGGGCGGCCCACAGCATACAGAGGGTGGCCCACAGCATAGAACGGGCGTCCCACAGCATACAGAGGGCGGCCTACAGCATAGAACGGGCGACCCACAGCATACAGAGGGTGGCCCACAGCATACAGAGGGCGGCCCAATTCATACAGAGGGCGACCCACGGCACGCAACGGGCGGCCCACAGCATACAGAGGGCGGCTCACAGCATACAGAGGGTGGCCCACAGCATAGAACGGGCGTCCCACAGCATACAGAGGGTGGCCCACAGCACGCAAAGGGCGGCCCACAGCATACAGAGGGTGACTCACAGCATACAGAGGGCGGCCCACAGCATACAGAGGGCGGCCCACATCATACAGAGGGCGGCCCACAGTATACAGAGGGCAACCCACGGCACGCAACGGGCGTCCCACAGCATACAGAGGGCGGCCCACAGCATGCAACGGGCATCCCACAAATCTGGCCTGACTGGCCTTGTCTATTTCTTAGAAATGAATATAAGGCTGTGCAACTCTAAATTTTCCAGCAACCAAAGGTGTCAGTTCCAGAGTTGTGCGCTTCAGAATTTTCTTGAGTCGACTCAACTCAACTCAAGTGCTGAGAGCGGTTGACTCAACTCCGACTCAACTCATGATCAAGAGTTCAGTGAGTCAACTCAACTCTGACTCAAGGCTAAATCAATCCGACTCAACTCCGACTCAACTCAGGACTCAACTCCACTCAAACTTCGACTTCGTTTTCTTCTCAAACTTCGTTTTCAAAATAAGATAAATAAGTGATAAATATATAAATAATATTCAAAAACTAGAAAAAAATCAATAGACCAGCAAAAACAAGCTGTTCAGAAAGTCTGACACAAACAGAATATTAATAGAAGTAAAATTAATTGGCATTCAAACATTGGTTATCAATTAGCCAGCAACCATGAATAACTTTCTAAACTTCCATACTGTCCCTGCACAAAAACCTACCACAACACGTTGCAATTATTTATAAAAGGAGCATTGCATATTAAACTAGGTAGACGTAATGGAAAGAAACCTAAAAAAGCTAAGGTTACACCATCACAGGCAAAAATGAGTCTCCATACTGTAAAAAAGGTCCAAGCTAAAAACATGATCAAACTGTATTTTTAGGGATGGTATAGGTATTGCTTTTTCTGTTAAAGAACGATACTAGGTAATTTTCTAAATGAAATGTTACTATGCCATGAGTTTAATCAAAATGTAAGCAATAATTACTAGAGTACCTAGTTGCAATTGCAAAAGAACTACAGCAAACCCTAAGAAGAAGTATACCACATATGACAAAGGACAATAGAAATGGAAATTCTATCAACGCGTTGGATTTTAATATATTCATATTTTAAACCCAATCCAAATCTAAGCTTGAAAACTCCAATACAGTACGTACCTATCGCTCCTCAAAATAGGATTTGGAACACGATTTCATAGAATATTGCTAATGTATAGCTTTCCAAATAAAACACGGACGCCAAGCAAGGCTTTCTGATCAGACAAAACCAGTAACATGAAATGATTCCTCTGATTCTTGCGATCAAGGCGTCTCAACATTTCTTTCCAATCGAGAGTCAAACTTTTCTATGCTGTAATAGCAGTATCTGCTTTTAATAGGCAAAATGAAAAGAGCAGCGGGAGACATCGCGTTTTTAGGACAAAAGAAACAAAATAGCATGTAGGTATACAACTATTAGTATGGCTTTATGAATTATCACGTGATGTTTTCACTATTTGCCTTGAGGCTAATTTAGCTTGAACCTATACGCGCTTGAATTTGTTCTTCAAAGACATAAATGGCGCACACTATTCTCAGACGACGACCACTGACGACAACAATCAGCGACGGCGACGACGCGTGTTGGAGTGTTTGAAGTAAAGAAGTAATGTTGAATATTGAAGATAAAAAGTTTTTGAGGAATTTGAAATGTATTTTGTAGTGCGCTCCACTTCAAATGTTTAAAGACAAGGCCAGTGATAGGACCCTGTTTAATTTTTCGAGTATATGCATTATTTCTGCCTAAGGATTTCTTCAGACCGTATGAGCCTTTAAAATAAGCAATTGAGCCATATAATTATTGATATATTGAAACAAATTGAAACTTTTATTTAAACAATGAAACGCTGGAGGGAAAATATATTTAAAGGAGTTTAAAGGAGATTTGCAAAGGTAGGCAAATTCAAACACTTTTACTAGACGTCATGTTTGCATGTTGACCTAACTTTTTCGTCAACTAATTTGACTCGCTGTCTAACAACTCAACTCAACTCAACTCATTGACGTGTTGTGAACCGACTCAACTCAACTCATCTCAGAGTCAAATGAGTCGGAATTAGAGTTAAACTCCAACTCGGACTCGCGAGTGGCACAACTCTGGTCAGTTCGACATATTTTGCCTGTATGAATATCTCCACTTCCAGTGTGCTCTTCTACTCCATTAGTACCGGAGGAGACACCAAAGGGTCAACTTCGCCGTCTCCCGCCCTTTGTGCAAAGCAGTGCTGAAACCGTGTGACTAGACAGATATGGTTTCCTCAAAGTAGGACCAGCGATCTCCAAGTTATTCCAGCAGAAAATAAAAACTCGCTTCAGAACCAGCATATCCACATGCCAGTAGATTTCTTCATGTTTCCCATACCCAAAGGAAAATTGACAGCCAACCTCCAATTGGATTGTGAAAAAGCACGTGATTCTCCCGCGACGGATGATTGCACGCGTGAAGAGTGCACTGTCAGCTTAGTTGCTCTGAGGTGGCGCTCCGGCCATAGGTGGCAGCACCGATCTCGTCTTGGAGGCTCTCGGGTGTCAGAACCTACCGATTCGTGAGTGTAGGCACACTTAACACGCGCCCCGCTGGGGTCCCTTGCATGACGCGCCCCGCTGGGGGAGTTTTTCGCCCCCCTCCGTATCTCGTTCCTCACGAAAGCTAAAGGAAAACTACGGAGGGCGTTCGAAAGCTCTTGACAAGACGAAGAGATTTTGTACGAATCATTTTTATGTCAGGTCAATATTGAGGTCAGCATAGGTCAAAGAAGGCTCCATAGGCTTAAAACAGAGCAGTGTACGTTTCCCTTTCTAGATCTGCCCTCCGGAGAGCTAGAGCAAATATTTATGCATCATTGGATTTCTCTCATCGCGGCAAATCGAATTATGTATAATATGACCTTGCTATGTCAAATATTTAAAATGGCCTGACCTCGAGCTAGATCAGGGTCACAGAGTGACCTGGTGTGGTCATGTTGTATATCAATCGACTCCCCGTGAAAATATAAGCACAATGCAAGCAAAATGGGAGCTTTATCTCAATTCAGTAAGAAGTTATTGGCAAAACAATCACTCTCTGCTCCCGTGACCTGATATGACCTTTGAGAAGTCAGATGCTCAAAAACTCAACTTTATGGTCAAGATCGTGGTAAGAATAGACGGTTTGAGGATTTTCAGCCTTATCTATCAAGTATTTACTGAAAACGAGCCCATTCTATTTTTCACCATAGACTTATCATGGGGTGACCAAACAATTGACCCCACTCTAGGTCAACAATATCGAAATTCCGAGATAGTAGATTTGTAGACTCTAATGACCTTATCATATTGTGAAAGTTTGAAACTGATCCATTTGCTGATGTTGCCTGGGCGCTGCTTCAAACTCGTAATTTTAGGCTTTGAGGTTGGGTCACTTGACCCTGAATAGCTCCTTAACCTGACATGATCTTAATTCAAAAATTTGGTCAGATGTTCAAAATTGATCAGAAATAAGGTACTGTAAGTTTCGTTGTTCTGCGTTTCTTTGTTTTTTAGCTATCTGGGGAAAACCAGGAGGGGGACGAACTTCACCCCCCCACAGTGGGGCGCGTGTTAACCTTCGCCCGGGTGGGGGTCTTTTTAGACCCCCTCGGGCTTTTCCGAAGCGACTAAAAACTAGCGGCGAGCAGCGCCGCCAAAGTTAGTCTAGCTGTTCTTTCATCATCTTTACATCTTTTCTAAAAAAATTTGCTCAAGGTCATATCAGGTCAGGTCATCAGGCCAGGTGAAGTGACCTCACCTAAAAAATGATTAGGAGTGCATAACTAAAAGGAGCGTTAATCGATCAAGTTGAAACTCATACCACATATTGGGCCCACCAGAAGAGCTTCTGTAGCTCTACAACGTATGTTCCGGGATTTTTTATATTGGTGACCTGAGGTCATGTGCAGAGCAGACCTCCCCATTGTAAATGCATGGGGAAAATCACGAAATGAGTTTTTCTCAGTAAGTATGGATGGAATCAGCTTCAGTCATCGGTTCCGAATTGCTCTTAGCCCATTTCTGAATTTAATACCAACAATTTTGAGTTGTGACTTTTGAAAGGTCACCCTAGGTCGAATAAACATTTCTTGGTGTTTTACTCTATAAATTTTGAATAAACAAAGATGGAACTTTTGATTTGTTACCGAAGTGTTTCTATATTCACTACAAGTCAAATGATATACATCATGACTATACCGGGTCAAGTTGGGTCAGACCATTGACCTGGGTCAGGTCAATTTTTTATTCAATTTGACCTGGCATAGCAATATTATATATCATTCTATTTGTATTGATAAGAGGATTGCAATGGTGCATCAACTATCGCTGCATCTTGCTTGGTTTAGAAGTTATTAGCGAAACAGGGAACGCCCTCATGCATGGGTGGCTATGGACATTCCCAAGAACATTCCCAATATTCAATGACGTGTAGCTCCCTAGGCTTTGACCTGACTCGAAAATTATTGGCAATATAATGAAAGAGAAACTCAAGAGCCTTCGAATGGCGCTAAAGCAATGTTTCTAGCTATCATAGTTGCTGATATATATGAGGTTTTCTGACTACAACTCATATTAGCGATTTTGGCCTATTTTGACCTCTGGTGACCTAGATATTGACGTGACGAGAAAAATGACCAAGGTATTTTCGATATAATTTTTGAAAAACTTTTTGATTGCTGTTTTTTGTATTTTTTCTAGCTAGCTCTCTTAGTTTTTGAGATCGTGGGGGATCTTTTTTAGCCCCCCACCAGGGCGAAGATAGCTCGTAACCGCCACCGAGGCAAGGGTTAACACCCACCCCGGTGGGACTCCGAGCCACTTTCGCCCTGGTAGGGGGTTTCAAGCACCCCTTCGAGCTCGGCTCCCATGCAGAATAGCGAAAACGAACACTGTTGGCTAGCCCATACAACTTCATGAAGAAACTACATAGGTGATTTTTTGGCTCATGTCAATATTGAGGTCAATGCAGATCAAAGAAGGTTGCATGTTAAGGCAGTGCTTTTGGGCTCTAGCGTCGGACAAAGTTGAGTTAGAACTAGTTTTTAGGCACCATTCTCTTCCTCTCGTCACGGCAAATCGAATGATACATAATATGACTATGCGAGGTAAAAAATGATCTGACCTCAGGTCAGTTCAAGGTCACTTGTCAACCTGGCATAGTCAATATGCATATCAATCGACACGCAATAGCAATACAAACGTAATGGTATCAAAATATAAGCTTTACCATCCTTTCTTGCAAAGTTATTGACCCAAGTCTGAAAACTGCTTAAATAGCCCCAGATGACCTCTAAGGGTCGCATGTCAAAAATTGCTACATGATCATGGAAAGGGGCCCAAGATACTACGATTTGGAGAATACGAATGCATTCTCTGCTGTATCTACACAAATGCAGCGCATTTTTTTTGTTTTCCCATGTATTACCAATACAGAGGTCATGATCTGTACCTGGCCCTAGGTCATCCATATGAAAAATCCCAGAATTATATTGTAGCACTCGGTGGGATTATTATGTGGTATAAGTTTCAATTCAACATATTCACCCATTTCTTACTTATTCTTAATTAATTTTTTTGGAGGCGAGGTCACTTGACCTGCACTGGTGACCTGACCTGAAATGATCAAACCTTAACACGCGCCCCACTGGGGTCCCTGGTATGACGCTCCCCGCTGGAAGGCATTTTTCGCTCCCCCTCCGTATCTCTTTCCCCATGAAAGCTAATGAAAAATAATGGGCGGCGTTCGAAAGTTCTTGACAAGATGAAGAGATTTTAGGTGAATAATTTTATGTCATGCCAATATTGAGGTCAGCATAGGTCAAAGAAGGTTCCATAGGATTACAACAGAGCAGTGTACATTTCTCTCTCCAGATCTGCCCTCAGGAGAGCTAGAGCAAATCATTATGCATCATTGGGTTCCTCTCATCGCGGCGAATCGAATGATATATAATATGACCTTTCTACTTCAAATAGTGAAAATGACCTGACCTCGAGCTAGGTCAGGGTCACAGATTAACCTGCTATGGTCCTGTTGCATATCAACCGACTCCCCGTGACAATGTAAGCACAATGCAAGCAAAATGGGAGCTTTATCTCAACTTAGTGAGAAGTTATTGGCAAAAGAATCACTACTCCCGTGACCTGATATGACCTTTGAGAGGTCAGATGCTCAAAAACTCAACTTTATGGTCAAGATCGTGGTAGGAACAGACGGTTTGAGGATTTTCAGCTTTACATATATATCCAGTATTTACTGAAAACGAGCCTATTCTATTTTTCACCATAGACTTATAATGGGGTGACCAAAAAATTCACCCCACCTTAGGTCAACAATATCAAAATTCCGAGATAGCAGATTTTTAGACCTTAATGACCTCATCATATTGTGGAAGTTTCAAACTGATCAGTTTGCTGATGTTCCCTGGGCGTCGCTTCAAGCTCGTGATTTTAGATTTTGAGGTCGGGTCACTTGACCTTGAATAGCTCCTTGACCTGACATGACCTTAACTAAAAAAATTGGTCAGATGTGTAGAATTGATTTGGGATAAGGTACTGTAAGTTTCGTTGTTCTGCGTCTCTTTGTTTTTATCTATCTTTGGAAAATCAGGAGGGGGCGAATTTCACCCCCAGCGGGGCGCGTGTTAACACCCGCACTGGAGGGGGTCCGGCACTAACGCGCACTGGAGGGGTGCCTGGTAAGCCCCCTAAGATCTCAAAAACTAAGAGGTTTAGAAAAATGCCACTTAGGAGGTGGGTGGGGGCTATGGTGATCTACATGATGACCAATTGTCATTGACCTAGGTCAATATTTTCAATGTCGAACGAGGTCGTAAATGTCAAATCTTGGCCATGCTGGGGACCGATTGATAAATGCTGTGATTATGCGGGAAAATGGCGGGAATAAGCTAAAGGCGGACCAGGCTCATAGAGAAGACGTCCAAAGAGGCTTCCTTACAATTTTTGGGTCGAGGTCATTCAAGGTCATTGACCTTTAAGGGCACCATGTGGTATACTACTTATAATGTACACTTTGACTAACACTGTAGCCACTGTTTGGTGGGAAATGAGGATTGACCTTCACCAATGACCCTTGACCTTTGTATTGGGGTGCCCTATCAATGACGTCATAGCATAATATTTGTCAGACCGGGTAACGTCATTTGGTCGGAATCACAGTGGTCAGTGACCTTGAAAGTACAGATATGACCTTGAGCTGTGACCTTTGACCTTGCCCTTGACTTTCATGTGAGGTGACCTTGACATATAATCCAGGTTATATGGCGTTATGACGTCACCACTCGGTCTCCAATGCAAGCTAACTGGTCCGACCGCGCGATTACGGCGATCTCAAAATACAAGTCTGACTTTGAAAGCCTATAAGTCAAAAAGTTTTCGACCGATTTTCAAAAAGTCTTCATCAATCGACGCGCTATTGAATTCTGTTAAATGTAGCCACGTATCGTGTTTCGGCTACGGGTGGTTCCTTGGCCACCTTGGGAAAACAGGAGGGGAGGCCTCCGACGCCTCTCCCTCCAGTGTGCGTATTAAAATTGACGGAAAAGTTGCAAAATTTAGCAACAATGTGTGCCAAGTACTGCGGCACTTCGCGCTGCCGTTTTTTTTTCGTGCCGGCGGAAAAACCCGAGGCGGTGTTCACCCACCCTACAACGGAGCGAGGGCTAAATAAATAAACAAATAAACTATTTTGTTCTACATGAAACTTTTACCATTTTACAGTAGCCAAGGATTGAAATAAAACATTGGACCCACGTAATTGTTCATTCTTAGGTAATTTTACAATGTGCGCTTGTTTTCTCTCTACTTTTTTGCCAATTTTCTGAAGTTTGAACCGTGTTTGACTACAAATGTTAAAAAAATACACCACAGCTATTTAGTTCCAAATTCTTTATGGGGAACGTGATCTCCAAATTTTCGTTATTTTTTATTGTTTATTGTTTATTTGTGTCATGAGCAACAGGTTGCCCCCAATTACAGCTCATGTCGTATCGAAGACGATCAAACACGAACGACGATCGAACACTCAGCTTATACAGGATACAATGATCCACATACGCACTAAATACAAATAAAACGTCCTAAGAAAACAAGGGGAGATCACTACAGACTTTTTATATACGCGCGGACCTGAGATCTGAACTGACAAAATGTTGAACTGAATACATTTGAATTTTGACACACGGTTAAGAAAGAGTTCATAGCACCAGCCGCTCGACAAAATACACCTCTTTTAACCGTATCCACCCTGGCGAAGTTACTTAGCGAGAAGGGGAATGATACTTTCTTGAATGAAATACTTTTCCGGAGTCTTTGAATATGAACCCTCGCCCCGGTAGGGGTGTTTGCACACCTCCCTCGGTTTTTTCCGGATGCACGAAAAACGGCGGCGCGAAGCTCCGCCGTACTTGGCAGGCATTATCCTTGATCAATTTCGCAACTTTTCCCCAAAATTTTAACGTTAGTTCATCTCTGGTCAGGTCACCAGTGCAGGTCAAGTGACCTCACCTCCAAAAATGTTTAAAGTGGCATGGGTGTAAAGGTGTAAAAGGGTGTAGAGCAATATTCTCACTATTTGGATTAAAACAGAATTATTTGTTTGTTTTTCCTATACTTAAAAGAAATATTATTATTATATCACATGACCACATTTGGCCTTTATATCACTGATATGATGCCAAGGTAGTCTGATATAATTTTTCAAGACACGGTTTTTGGTTTGACTGAACTCATAGGTACCTCTATCTCCCAGTAACGGCACAAAAGGGGTCATTTAATTTTATTAATGACGTTACAAATTTCAGTAGCAAGACAAAATTATGATTTTTAGGTATAAAACAATATAAATGGCATTGAAAGAAACGAATAAAGCTTTTCCACTTAGACGGATTGGTATTTGCAGTAATCTTTCGCGGCTAACGGCAAAAATGTCCATAAAAGCGAACATCCTAAACAATAATGCATTTGCGCTACCCTTAGCACTTATCACCGACAAAAACTAATTTGATTCTCGGAACCATCATCAAAATTTGCACCAGGATAAATAGGGTGCTAGTTGATTCCTGACATTGAGTGAAAAGTGAAATAGTCTACTGGAGAACCATGCGCTGCTAGAAAACGCTACCCGGCCACAATTGAGAAAATTTATGAGCACGTCGACTGGTGAAGACATTTTGAAAATTGGTCAGTATTTTTACTTATAGGTCTTCAAAGTCAGACCTATATTTTGAGACCATCGCAATCGCAGGGTAGCACCAGTTTGCCTACACTGTGGACCGAGTGGTGACATCATAACGTCATATAATCAGGTTATATGTCAGCCCACATGAAGGTCAAGGTCAAGTTTAAAGGTCAAAGGTCAAGGTCATTGACCCCAGTATTCTGTTCAGATGGCATTATTCTGTATGACGTACGCTATGCTATGACTTCATAGTTAGTGCTACTCAAGGCCAAGGCCAAGGTTGCAGGCCAGAATCAAAGGTCTGTTTTAAGGTCAAACGCTTATTTCCCGCCTTAGGGCTGCTTTAGTTTAGTCTATTACATTTTACATTATTGGGAATATGTCATATTGCTACGTCATAGTTCATTGATCTTGAATAACCTTGACCTCAAAATTTCAGAGAACATTTTGTGGGATCTTTCCTCTATGATCTTAGTCCGCTTTTTGTTTATTCCCAGCATGTCTCCAGCACAATCCAGATTTAACCCTCGCCCCACTGGGGCCATCGATGGCCCCCCTCAAGGTTTTTCAAGATAGCAGAAAAACAACGAAACGCAGCACCGCGGTTGAGTGCTCTATCTCTCACCTCATCATTTTCTCACTATCCCTGAAAATTTTTATCCAGGGTCAGCCAAGGTCAGGTGACCAGGCGAGGTCAACCAAGGTCACCTCACCTCAATTTTGAAGCTCTATAAGAGCTACATTTTTTAGTTGATCGATTTGAAACTTGCTACACTTCATGACCCTTCCAGGGTCTACAACGTGTATATCCGGGATTTTTTAGATTTCGTGACCTGAGGTCAGGTCACAAGGCGACCTCTCTCATTGGAATAGCATGGGGAAAAGCTGCCTCATGATCTAAAAGCCACAAAAATGATTGCAAATACTCAGACTGCTCAGAACAGCGTTTTTGGACACCCTTTCAAGGATCCCAGGGGTCATATTTGCCCTTTGACTTTTCCGAGGTCATCCAAGGTCACCAGGGGTCAAAAACAGTATTTTGGCAATAACTTTTGACCTTATTAAACGTAACAAACACCATCGTGTTTGTCTTATCACTGGCTTTCATTTGATATACGGCAAGGTCACTTTCTGACCTTTCGTGACCTCAGGTCATATTAGGTCACGAGGTGACCTCTGGAGGTCAAACCAATGGCGGGAGCTTTTACGTTTCACATAGCGGAAAAAGGTCTGGCAATTTCCTATCAAATGTACTTAACCAGATCTCAATAACTCTAATGGCATAGGAGTTATGCCCAGTTTGCTTAAACATTGCATATTTGAGTGAAAATAGCCTATCGTAACCTTTCTTGACCTCTGGAGGTCAAACCATTGACCTGAGCGCTTAAACATGTAAAGTAATTTCTTACTGAATTTACACGGGCTTTCTAATGCACTTTGCAGATTTGCGCTAACCCTCATATTTGCACAGTTAGAGGGGCCATCGATGGCCCCGGTGGGGCGAAGGTGGCGCCGGACCCCCGGTGGGGCGCGGGTTAACTTTTACGACCTTGTTTGACCTTAAAGATATTTACCTAGGTCAATGAAACTTTTCCATAATATAGATCACCATCGCCCCACACATCCCCCAGCGGGTTTTTTAACCCTCTTGGTTTTGCGAGATCATATGGGTTGGGCACTTCAACACGCGCATTGACGGGGGACGGGTACCCGCCCCTCGTGTTTTTCGAAGATAGCAAAAACGGCAGCGCTACACGCCGCCGTACTTGGTATACTTTTTCTCTCATCATTTTGACAACTTTTATCAAAACTTTAAGGTCAGGTCACCTCAGGTCAGAACACCAGTGCAGGTCAAGGGACCTGACCTCAAAACAAGTTTAAGATAACATAAGTCGGAACAGGCTAAACCACTGCGCGTTGTCGCCAGACCCCTTTCCAATGTGCGTGTTAATACGGTTTTGCGCTCAAATCTTCCAGAAGAGTAGGGGAGACCGGGGCAAAACGGACGCCCTAAGTGTTTTTCTAACATAGCAAGCTCAATAGCGAGCCGAAAATGTTAAGCTATACACCCTGACGTAGCTTAATGAATTTTTTCTCTAATGTAAGAGTATCAACTTGAAAAATTAATTTGGAAAAATATGGCAGTAAAATATATCAGCTAATGCTTTTTGTCCGTTTTGCCCCAACCCTGAGGCAAAATGGTTTTCAGGAAGGGGCAAAACGGACAGTATGACCTGCTGTCATTGTACTTTGCTTGAGCACCCCCAGATATATATAAATCCATATCCCTGGCAGCCTAGGTAATATGGCGAAAAAACATAATGTTTTCGTTAAAGCGTCAACATCTCTAAAATCAGTTAAAATTTTAGCCTGCTTTCATTTTGGCACAAGACTGCTGCCCACCCTGGACTCGCCTCTGCCTTATTTTCTCACTGTTTCTGTGACCTTACTACAATGATAAACTACATAACAAATTATCCCAAGTAATTAGGGTAAACCGGACCATCAGACCATTTTACACCATTGGTCCATTTTGCCCCGTCCGTTTTGCCCCACAGATACTTCGATTCAAGATTTGACGTGTGGGAAAAATAGCAAGCTTTAAGATTTGAAATTACCCTTACCTTAAGCGTACACTGCCACTTATTCATACATATCACCATCGGAACTGAACTCAGTTTGTCACTCGAAAAAACGAAGATTAAAACTTGCAAATATCGTAATACTTACAGGAAAATCCTCTTCAGCCAGCTCGCGTCGAAATGATGCCGCTAACTGACGATATACACGCTATTTTCTGACGTCCTTTGTCTAAATCAGTAGTTCATCGTCTAAAATATAGGTGGAAACACCAGCAACATACCGAAACAGTTAAAATCCGTTTTTCCCCAAAGACCTTTTTCCCCGGTCTCCCCTACTTTTCCTGGGGTGGGGTGGGGTCGATATGGAGGTCTAGGGGCTTAATGGGAGGAGTAGGAGGCTAAAAGCCTCCTACTTTATACCTCAAAAAGCCTGGTGTGGACCCGAATTAAATTGAAATATTCTACCGGGTACCGTGGCAACCATTCATGGTTTTGACCCATTACCGAGAGTCAAACGAACTGTTTTGAGTTGTGATTTCTGAAACGTCCTCTGGTGTTGTATAAATATAATATACAGTTTACAATAATCCAGTTCATAAGTCCTGAATGAGGCTAAAGCTTTCGTGTTGTCCCGATTGAGTTTGGATCACCGCTGCAAGCTGATTGACATACGTTATGACCATACTAGGCCACAGCGTGATTTTGATCTGGCCTGAGGTCACTGTCATCCGCAGTGGTTCGACTCAGGAGTCCTAAAGTACATGGTCAGAGTTAAGGTAAGACTTCGTCATTCCTCCTGCTGAGAAAACCAGGCAGTTTTTCTTACTCATTTACTTTGTCACTAGTGATACAAATATTGTTGCACAAGTATGAAACATGGATACTTGGCTGATTCAAGCAATGCACTGCAGGAAATCGCAAAACACATCATATGAAGTTGCACAGACTGGATAATGACCATGCACACGAATAACACATAATGTAGCAGAAAACTATAAAAACGTGGCCTATATCTGGGACTAGCACAGCCGCAGCCAGCAGCATATCGCACGAAAAAATCGTCTGATACAGCCCCAGCAGCCTCTGCCGGAGCGACCTGCAGGCTGTTCTCTACGCCCACCTGAATGTTGGAGCTGAGAAGATTGATATGATGTCATATGAAACTGCGGGTTTTGATTTCTATCGTCGTCGTTTTCAGATAACTGACTTCCGTCACTTTCGTCTGACTCCCCTAGGAAATATTCACGAATCCTGGCAAAAAACCCTAGTTTACGCTCTTCTCCCGGACCATCCCGCGATGCCTTTCGCCATCGATTCCGCTCGTAGTCAAAATAAATGAATCCGCCATCCACGGTGCGGAGTCGCTTTGCATGTTTATCAGCCGCCTTAAAGGGCCTTTTTGACCACTTTCCCGTTAGCTTGCTTTTTTGTAAACGTAAGAGATACGTTTAAAGCCGTGATGATGTCGATGGCCACGACGTCGTAGCGTACTTCTGCCTTTGTGGCTGTTTGCCTCTGATGATGAACCCTCTGGTGGCAGCAATTCCCGTCGTTGCCACTTTCTGTGCACTTCATCAAAGAAAATGGGTGTGCCACTCCCGGTTCGACGAGCTTTTATTTGCTTTTCGCTTAGCTCGCTCTTTTCCAGATGTTTCCTCTTTTTCTCCAGATACCACTGCCCGTTTGAATGCACCAGCTTACAGTTTGGGTATTTTGATAGATCAGTTAACTTGGGGTCGACCTGTTTCCGCTTCTTTTGCGCTTCCATAATTGTCGACTTTCGTCATACACCATAGCTGATCCACTACCCGTTCTTTTCAAGGCTATCTGAGCCTTTGTAGGGTTCAGCACATCTGAATCGTGGTAATATCTTCGACGCCACTCTTGTCGAGTCTCATCAAAGTAGATGTCTGTACCACTTGGTGTCTTTTTTGCCTCTCGCTGTGCCTTGGTGAGCTTTCTGTAGTTTACGGTCTTACGCTCATTTTGCCGTCGCCAGCAACGTCTTCTGACATCATACACAACCTTTGTTCCACTTGGTGTGCGCCGCAGCTCCTTGACTGCTGGTGTTATCTCCTCAGGTGTGAGACGAGCATTAGCTTTGTGAGTTCTACGCACTCCAGTTTCGTGTCTCCGCCATGCTTTTAATTTTGGGTCAAAGAAAAGAGCATGACCACTCTCAGATCGCTCCACTATCTCTCCACTAGAATGACCGCTAGATCCAGAAGCTAATGATGAATCGAATAGCATAGGTGGTGGCCGAGAGCGCTGCGTGAATCGTTTGCGACGACGACGAGGCTGCTCCTCATCACTGTCGTCTTCGCTTTGTCCATCATAGCCCTGGTCTGAGTCAATATATGCTGACATTTATGCTGACAGCAAGTACTTAAATGAAAAGTTTTTGGTAATATATCCAGAGCACAATTGTAGCATCCCTCTCTTCTGTACGCTTCTGTAAAAACACCGGTATAAAAGGCAGTCCAAAAATACTCACTCTGAGATTTACTTCTAGTTTTCGGCTCATAATTAATTTCTCAAACATTTCCTGGAGTCAACTAGCGACATCAGCGTAATAAGAGAATGTGACGCTGCTTCGTGTTCCACATTAAGCACAGCTTCCTTCATTCCACACCGGGAGCCTCATCAATGTCTTCCTTCCATAATGCAGAGGATTGTTGTGTACCTTGCGTACGTTTTCGGTAACCTTCAGAAAATCATATATACATTTGACATAATCGGGATCCGAGCATGACTACGACTTTTTCAAAAAATAATTTGAAATTGGCCCACTAAGTCAAATATTGTTCCTTAAGTACTTTTGTAGCGTTCGCGCCATTTCCGTCATATGCAATTTCAGTACACTGTGACTTCCTATGATAGAAAGCCTCAAGTCATTTTCGATTTCCTTCTAGGAAAATGCACCTGCCTTTTTACCGGTGCTTCTTGTAGCGAGAAGTTTTCTTCGTTTTTAGGTCGTTTGAATTATTTAAATTCGATACAACTCTATATACCATCAGAAGCTTTTTATTGATATGCCAAGCAAAGGGGGTCTACAATCAAGGAATGAGCTTAGAAAAATTGGTATCTTACCAGCAGCCAGTCCCTCTCAGTATACTTATAATTTCCCTCTTTTACTGTATCTAGCTGAACTAAATGTTTGGGTCATTTTTACTGGTCAGCTGGAAAATGTTCTCTCAAAAACATACCAGGCAACAGAAAAGAAGAAGAAGAATATCAACTAAAGAATACAACAACGGCGAAGTTGCACTTTTTCCACGTACTGTTCATTTTCTTAACAGGTCCCAGGTTTTAGCCTATTGTAATCGGTAATGTTTCGATAGATGTAAGCTTTTGTGCAGGCATAGCTGTAAGTCTAAAATATTTCAAACTGAAACCGTAAGGTTAAGCATTAAGCTAATCAAGCTCTTCATTGAAGATTATCACCGATATTATAGCCGTCCCGGCAGCTCAGTTGGTAGAGTGTTAGGCTCCGGTTCGCTGCTCAGGAACATGTAGTGGCAATGTGTGTGCAGGCTTGGGATCGGTTCCCCAAGACGCTTCGGTGACTCCAAAAACAAACTTACAACAACTTGAACAAAATTCACTGAAATAATTACGATTTTCTGTAGATTTTAAAAGTCAGGCAAAGGAAAAAGTAGGTGCCTGCGGGTCTACCTCTTCGAGATCACATTTTGAGCAGTGCCGTTTAATGCTCTGGTAGTGGGTATAAGAGAGAAACTCCGTCCAAGGGCCAAAGAATCAACAGTTATAGCTTTATTACGCCCTTGCACTTAAAACCAAATATCATGGTAACAATCCAGAAGTACTTTGACATACGTTTTTGTGGATTCAGGGCATGTATACCATATATTGTGGTGAGTCGCAGATACAGAACAGAGTCAAATAGGCCGCTTGTCAGCGCAATATCAACATAAACCACGTAAAATAAATGTCAATAAATTGCTACCAGTACCCTGGTTTTAACCATGAACAGTTCTTATCTGTGTTTGCATTATCGTTAAGTACAGATAACGAGCGACTGTAGAAAGTCCCCAGTGATGGGCTCCACACTTCACTGATACGGCACTTACACATGACTTAGACAAGAGCCAGTATAACGCCTACATACAGAGGTATTATATGCAGACAAGTATCACAAAATCAGCGGGTACCAAACAGTACCAAAATGACTGGTACCCAACCAATCGAGCTTGCGTCTAAGCTGCATCTAGTATTTGGAATACTACATCACCTATTAAGCACTGCAAAAATGGACTCAACTGTTTATTTCTACTGGAAGTAAACACTTTTTAGCCAACCGATATCTTTCTTTTGGGAAAAAATTCAGAGGCTAGAACAATAGTTTTAACTTCTAAGCGAGCTGAGATTTTACAATTTGTTTTCACTAAAGTTTCAAGAAAAGTTTCCTCAGCAAAAAATCAATTTAGGGAGGCATGTACATACATTTTGTTGCAGTCTTTTCATATCCTTCAAACAAGTTAAAGGATGTCGGGTGGTACTTGGATATATTGGCCTCCAAACCTTGTCCAAGCAGTATTGGTTAGTTTGGATCTTGTTTAACACGCGCATTGGCGGGGGCCTGAGCTACCTTCGCTTTGGCGGAGGGGAGGGGACGGGTACGCCCCTCTTCCCAAAATCTCATGAACCACGCTAAATGCCAAAAAATGGCAAACGGCCTAGGGTACACCATCCAAATCTCTATGAACAATTTTTTTGTCAGGTCACATTTAAGGTTACTAGAGTTCAAGGCATGCTACATTAGGGATAACATGTAAATGAAGGTTTCCGGTCACCACATCTGAACAAGAAAAGAGTAGCACAATTTAGACAATTAAAATCTTCGCAGCAAGCCAAATCGAATTATATATATATATATATATATATACATATTGACCTTGCTAGAGAAATCAGGTCAAATCTAGGATTTGACCTGACAAGAACTCCGAGAGGAGGCGGGTTCCCGCCCCCCGTCAATGCGTGTGTTAGCCTCGAAAAAAGTATTTTGATAGTTTTCGCAGTGCTGAGCCGAGATTCTGCTCACACTATGACCAAGAATTCCTGTTTTCTTCTATTGTATAATGAGGATGCTGATAAGGGGCTGTGCCCGAATACAGAGCCTCAGTGCATTAACTTCATTTTACATCCATGATCCGAGGAGGCAAGCCATTAAACATCTTATCAACTGAAAACGTATTTCTTGTAAAAGTCAAGCATCGTGAATTAATGCAAATTATCTGGGATCGTATTTATCAATACGGCAGGGTCAGTTAAAAAGAAAGCAAAAACACTGATCGCTTTTACACAAAACTCGAAGTGTCAGAGCCAGCAAACATTATACCCTCAGTCACCACAAAATAAAAGTATGCCTCAAACAGACGCAGGCTTGCACCCACACAGCTTCCTCACTAGCTAGAACAGCATGTCACTGGTTGCGTCCGAGCTCCATACGACCACATCCGAATCGTCAGCCGGACGCAGGGAGTTCTCTACTCCGTCCGTCGACGACGACGGTGGTTTGCTATCGGGCACGGGGGTGGACTCCGCCCGCGATACACCCAACTCGAAGGAATCCGACGCCGCCTTCAGTCGAGCCGACGAGTAGCTAGACAATGTCCCTGCCGAAGAACGATGTCAAGGTCATGGAAACATTGACGCGGGTGAGCGTGTATTAATGTCGATAAAAGGTGGGCACGTTTGGGAGTTTCGTCGTCAGCTATGAAACGAGT
Source organism: Lepas anatifera (assembly GCA_034440635.1). Lineage (NCBI taxonomy): Eukaryota > Metazoa > Arthropoda > Thecostraca > Lepadidae > Lepas > Lepas anatifera. Next base: position 1,541,521 of record JAOTON010000535.1, on the reverse strand, counting down.
ATATTCGCGTAGTAGAATGTCTCAAGGAGAGCTCAAATTAAAAAAACAACTGAGTATACCCCCGTGGTGCAGTTGGTAAAAGCATGTAAAAGAAGGTTGTGGGAGCACTTTGGGTCGAGTTTCTCCACAGTTCCCTCTGACCCAGGGGATGGTGGTAAGCTGGGGGAAGCACACTGCAACAGTGAAGCTAATATCAGGCGAATATCTATCCCTGTTTGAGGGTGCACAAAACGGAATAGTATTTAAAGTAATCCACGGCTTCGGTCTCTCGATGGCAGAGCTTACGTGAGAGCTCGGCTTCTGCCGCGCACTGCGGCTTGGAGAGACTGGAGAACCCCATGCGGCACAAAATCTTCTGCCACTGTTTCTTGTAAGGGTGCCAATAGATAGACAAATTTAGCCCTTTGCATCGAGTGATAACGCTGTTTGAATTTTATTGGTACGTAACACAAACATGCTATATCAAAGTTTGCAAACTAAAGACTTGAGTATACAATTATCGCATTTAACCGGTTGGTACCACAAGCCACATAAGAGAATGGCTGGGGTCCTCTACTGCGGCCAACGCTCGCTTGGAGGACTGTAATACTCAATATGTATTCTTGTTCAACTGAAGCAGCTTATTTCAATGATTTCCGGACAGAAGGAGACACTTTGAGACCTGAATAGGAGCAGGAATAGCAGCTCAAGCAGAGGAAGCTTTTAAATTTGGTCGTATGCATTCATTGGCACAACCACAGATAACACAATACCTATGCTACCATAATAGTATTATTATTAACATTAACATAACATTATCTATTAACAGTAGGCCTGCTGTTATCTATGGCACAACCTATGCAACTGAACAAATCTGAGCAACTGTTCTGTAGAGTGCTACCAAATACGGTTTGGTCTGCTATTTTGATGAATGCTAATCTAAAACTATTTGTAGTGCCCATGTGCAAGGACATGATTGGTGAACACAGAAATGCATCCAAAATACCTATATAATATTATCGACTGGCATCTAGCCTCTGCACAGCACAAAGTCATGCTAATGATTTAACCGGACGATCTGTGCAACATTGGCCAAATCTCTCGTGCCACTGACGTATCGTATTCCATACGAGCAGGATTCGAAGCGGGAGGCACCGCGTTGTGGGCTCGGAGGTGCTTCGCAGCCCTTCTCAACGAAAAGGGCAGTGTGGAAGGCATGGCCCGATACACCTTGTAAATGCCTGCAACAGTTAGGTCGGGTGTCGCGACGTTGGACTGACTGACATCGGCTTCGATAGCATTAACCGGCGTGCGTTCGGTGGTGCTAGGAAGGCCCCCTGAGGCACACGAGGGCACTCGGAAACAGCCCTAACTATAATTGTTACAATCACGGACTTATTTGAGATACCTATTGCATGTCCATTTTGCGACTTCCAAAGTATTTTAATTCTTGTTTTAGGTAGCATCAGTAAAGCAAGTCAAATGCCGGCACCTAACAATTGCCGTGATTTAGCCAATTCGTTGAAAGGTTCTAAAATCCCAACATACACTCGTATAGACTTAACCCGCGCCCCACCGGCGGGTCCGGCGCCACCTTCGCCCCACGGGGGCCATCGATGGCCCCCCTCTAACTCCGAAAGTATGGGTGTTAGCGCAAATCTGTGAAGTGCATTAGAAGGCTCGCGTAAATTCAATAAGAAATTACCCTACATGTTTTAGCGCTCAGGTCAATGGTTTGACCTCCAGAGGTCACATTAGGTCAAGATCGGCTATTTTCACTCAAATATGCAATGCTTAAGCAAACTGGGCATAATTCTTGTGCCATTAGAATTATTGAGATCTGGTAAAGTACACTGGATAGGGAAATTTCAGATCTTTTCCCGCTATGTGGAACGTAATGACCTCCCGCCAGTGGTTTGACCTCCAGAGGTCACCTCGTGACCTAAAATGACCTGAGGTCACGAAAGGTCAGAAAGTGACCTTTCTTTATATCAAACAAAAGCCAGTGACGAGAAATACACGGTGGTGTTTGACTCAGCGCTCTAGCTTGATTAGGTCAAAATTTATTGTCAAAATACTGTTTTTGACCCCTAGTGACCTTGGATGACCTTGGAGAGCTCAAAGGGAAAATATGGCCCCTGGAATCCGTGAAAAGGTGTTAAAGAACGCTTTTCTGACAAAGCCGAGCATTTTCAATTATTTTTGTGACTTTTAGATCATAAGACAGCTTTTCCCCATGTTTTGTCAATGGGAGAGGGTCACCTCGTGACCTGACCTCAGGTCACGAAATTGAAAAATCCCGGATATACACCTTGTAGACCCTGGAGGGGTCATGAAGTGTAGGAAGTTTCGAATCGATCGACTTCGAAATGCAACTCTCACAGAGCTCTAAAGTTGAAGTGAGGTGACCTTGGTTGACCTCGCCTGGTGACCTGACCTTGGGTGACCCGGGGTAAAAAAAACTTCAGGGCTGGTGGGAAAATGATGCAGTAAGAGGAAGAGCCCTTAACCGCGGTGCTGCGCCTCGCCGTTTTTCTGTTAATTTGGAAAAACCTTACGGGGGGCCATCGATGGCCCCGGTGGGGCGAGGGTTAAGGCACTAATCTCAGATTCATGTCACGTTAAGGTGACCAATTTCAATTACTAGTTGTAAATGGATTTTTGATGTTCAATAACCAGGAGTGAGATTAAGGCTCGGTTGATTACGCATGCACCAAATAGTTTGATTTAAAAAAAAATATCACGCCACCGAACCGAGTGTCAGTTGAATTTTAAGATTTAGCCTATCATAGTCATATTTTACATGATTTGATTTGGCTTGTTGAGATGATTGCATGCATTGCAGCTTCGCTCAATCGCAAGTTATAGCTGAACAATGAATTTCTACTGTATCCCTCTAGGGAGTTCTTTGATCTCTGCTGACCTCAAAATGAACCAGAGTAAAACTTATTGAAGAGGATTTTTGTACATCTGGAGAGTTTATCATACACCACTTCCTGTTCCCTATCTAGTGCAATTTTCGAAGTCTAGGGGGAAATGATACCCTCTCCCTGGAGAGACAAAGGTGGTTGAGACCCCCGGGCATGCGAAGGTAAAAATACACCATGCACAAAAGCATGGAAATGTCATTACTATTAGGAATAGACCATAGAGCATGGTTTTTCCCACCAAATTCGACACTCAGCCAGTTCCAGCATAAAAGCTCAGCCACACGTACCGTACATAAAAATTACAGGCACGAGGGCCTCGGTAACAGGTGGTGAAGCACATTATCTGACATAACGTCCTCACTTTGCAGATAGATATTTCAGAACCGCCGGAGTCTCACCGGGAGTATCACCGCTGGAGGCGTCGTTGGTGGAGCTGGGCCCTGGCACAGGCAGCTGCTCTGGATGTTCGTGGTCGGTGGAGGAGTCGCCTCCCAGGCAGCTGTCCGCCAGCATCAGCACCGGGGCCGAGCTGGCGCCAGTTGTCAGCAGCAGCTGGTCCGCCGCCGGACGCTGCTGCAGCTGCAGCTGCTGCTCCTGCGTCTGCGCAGGGCTCGGCAGACTCGACGCTTCAGATGGGTAGATGTGAACTGTTGGCTCGCGGCTGTTGAACGACACCGACCGCTGGAACAGCAGGCACCGTCAACGTTACGTCATGGTCATTACCATAGACGCAGGGTCGTACGAAACCGTGCTGTTATTTTCCTTCTGGTCATGGGCCTGCTTTTCCGCCCTTCGTTTCTAACAGCACTCTGCAGATTTTCCGATTAAGCAAGTCAAATTCACGAAAAGACCGCAACACTGCCGTTATCAATAAACGGATCATTGGCGATTGCTTTTTTCAGTCAATTTGAGCTTTGTGATAGATTAAATATATATGAAAGTCTATAAGAATGCTGCTTAAAGCTGATACTTTTACTACCAATGCACAGCTAGAAAAGGAATAGTAAAATGCTTCTGGAATCAAAATGAGTGAATGCATGAGCTCTTTTTGGGGGTGACTGGTGACGGAATGCACCTCTAAGCCAGTGTGGCATGTGATTTTGGAAGTTTTTACAAGAGCTGTTGATGATGGTGAGTAATACATGATGAACTGTGCCAAAGCAGATATAAAGGGAAAATCTAATGTTTCAGGTATTCCCGAAGCACGCACGGCTTCACCTTGCGAAATTTATCGGGCGACATTGAGACCGATAAGACTCGTTCAACGAATCAGGTTAGCGGTCATAGATATCACATTTCAAGAACGGATTGACTCGAGGGCTCTCCTCATCAAAGTTCAAGTGGGGCTGGGACAAGTTAAATTAGCTTATTGGAACCAACTCCAGCGGTCTGGGAAATATATTTGGACATCTCCTCGGATCTCTCCGAGGCAGAAGAGCGGTGACGAGCAGCATCGCCGAACCTGGTGGCACTTCGTATTCTTGGTACTACTCGTCACAGACATACAGAAATTCAGGTCTGAATCATCACAGTCCGGATCAACAAGTTAGGCCAAGTGAAAACACCGGAAAAAAGTTAAGTGGTAGCAGTGAGAGAGGGCCTAAGCTATTAATCTGATTGTAAACTGAACCGGAGCTCACTGTATTCAACCATTTGAAGCAGAACGATTATCTCATACTGGTTTTCCGGGGTTAGGTAAAAACTATACAATTATCTAATAGCTCCGGTGGTATTGAGAGCGTATACACAAAAAGACCAGTTCCATTAGCTATGATTTGAATTAAATTCCAAATATTTTGACTTTGCGTTCTTGGACAATTTTCAAAGATCAGGCTAAACGTGCAGACCAGAGCGCTCTGGCAGGTCATTTGGAGTAACTTCGACAGGTTTTTAGGCTTTAGTCAACAACTTTGCAAAGAGTAGAGACATAGCTTTTATTTTAACGTTATTGTGCTTGTTTTGCCAGTGGGAGGTGATTGACACGCGTTATGAATGTATGGGTCATGATGTGACTTTGCTATGACCTTGGACCGGATCACTCTGGCATATTGGCCTGATATGATCTCAGCATTTATCATTCGGTACTTTCAAGAATCACACCCCCATAGGGATGCGTGGTTCAATGAAAGAATGCGTGCGCCCTGACCTAAAGCTACCAGGCCCAAGTTCTTGTTCAAAACTTACATATTGCAGGAGGATTATAACTTTTTGAAAAACAATGTCGTGTCAAAATCTGTATGAACAGAAAGAAAAAAACAAGCTTGAATATGATCCCATCACCGCCTGGGAGTCCGATCGGAGCTGCCTCCTCGGTTTTTTCGCGAAGGGTTCTGAGCCGATTCAAATGAGACGCGTGTCTCTTTGCAGACCTCTAGGGTGATAAATTTGAGAACTTATGACCAACAATTGACATCAGGTCAGATCAACAAGTTATGACGACATTTCTAAACCAATATTATAAGGCGATTCTGTTCTCCTAAAACGGGGCTGACAAAACTAGGGTGTAACTCGGCTTCTAGAATAGTTAGATCATGTTTGTTAACATCATTCGAAAGCTCTTGAAACTCAAAATCTGCGTGCTGTCATTCATTTTGAGATCAGAACAATACCATGGGCACTAGAGTTCACCAAAGTTCACCGTTTTCGAAATTTTTGGTAACCTAATAACTTTTTAACGAATTAAGATACAGTCCTAAATTTAGTATCATAGTAATGAGCATGAGCCAAGAATTCGAATGATAAATAGCATGACCTTGGAAACTTTTTATTTGACCTTAAACGTCTTAACATCTTTAAATGATTATTAAGCAAACATTATTTGATCTTAAGGTCATATCTTGACCTTTAAGTCATAATATGGCCTTACAAGATTATGCCAGATATCACTTAACCCTTGGATCAAGACGAACAACTTGATGTCGTTTGTTGTGTTCTAGGTTTCATGGTTCCCCAGTTATAAGGGATTTGCTGAATAGGTCTAAATTTGACCCATTTAGGCCTACTATGGCGTTACGCTTCAGCTGATATGGTTCAAACTTGGCTTCCAAAGAAGACAACGATAAGGCGCTTCCAGCGCCGTTTCAATTTTCCGTATTACTTCCGGTTCCAAAGATCGCAGGGGGTTAAATGTGACCCCCTCCCCCTACCCCAGGTGGCGAAGTGTAAGAAAAGAGCCCGGTAATGTAATGTGGTAATGTATGGAAATTAGCCACACCTATCCTTCAACTGCAGATTCTGCCGTAGAAAATGAAATTAGACACAACTATTTGGGGATGTTTCCTTAGGTGGACGTCATGGTGATGGGTTCCTCACTGTTTTGTGTCTGGCTCTAGATCGCAGCGAGGATCGGCCGTTGATGATGACGCCAGCGTTGAGGAACGTGACGTCGCAGGTGGTTGGTGGAGGCGGCTCAGATGTCCTCAGGGTGAATACACAGCCCTCGTTAGACGCCCTGTCCGGGTTAAAGCCAGGCAGGAGTACGTAGCCAGAGTCGTCCCTCTGTCAACATACCGACAAACGGTTTGAAAGACTCGTCAGTGTATAAACGGTTTCTATGTCAAAGCATGCTTGTATTACCTACCTGTTTTACAATTCAATTTTCTAACGCAGAGTTTTATAGTGCACAACTTGTGATGGATGGTTGAGCGGTCTGAGAATGCAGTCTTTAGAATAATTCAAACTATTGCGTAGCTTATAAGCATGTGATTTAGTTTGTTTTTTATTTTCATTGATACATTTGCTCTTTAACCCTCGACAGTCGGGGAGGTCTCACATATAGAGCGCATTTCTTTCTTACGGCTTGGACGAAAATCTGGAAGCCTACTGAAATTTTAGACAAAGCCTTATACAAAAATATTATTCAGTTCATGAGCTTTCTGACGTTTATATGAGACTAAGGGCTAGAACAAAAGGAGGGTTCCTTAAAATATTTCACAATTTAAAAAATAACCCAGAATTGTGCTCTTTTTACCACGTTTTTACTCAGTCAACTTTCACTTGATATTTACCATTTTCATAATGAAGCCTTGTCTTTTAGGGTATCTAGTGCTTTGCCCTGCAATTTTTTTTTAATGAGCCAATGGGATGTCATGAAGCATTACATGATCGGATTTACAGGCGAGCAGAACTATCAGACAGCTTACCACGGAAATCGTACAAAAATCCGAGGCTATGTAGAAGCTAAAATATATATCTTCAGAAATTTATCGATGATATCGATGTCGATTTATCCATAATTTAACTGCACTACCGCAAAGACTGGATCAATACCATTCTGAATATGTGTATAATAGGGTGTTTCATTGTTCCAAAATGCAATATTTTGACGCATATCGACGTTCCCCTCAAACCTCATCTGCTTACAAGCTTCTGTGCGAAATTTCCATGTATTTCGATAGTATTTAGAGGTCGCGCACTTTTGCAGTTTTTTTATCAAATGTATTCAAATGTACACATAAGCGTTCCACACTGATACTGGCGCTGGTTTTCTTTTGCTTGGTTTTCTATTTCACATCTGAAATATTCTTCAAATTAAATAAAACATGTATTACTGCACAAGACTAGCCTGAGCATAAAACCCGACCGATTTCGGGAGCATCCCGCCCCCGTTTTCAAGGGAGATGAAGATAACACTATGAAATAAACCTAACTAAGCAAAAAACACGAAGACAGGGTACACTTTGAAAGAACAATCTTAGCTATGAACATGACGAATCATTTTAGAATTATTAGCTCTAAACACGTGTTATTTTTCAATTCAATCTCTTGTTTGGCTGGCGTTTTAAGAGGTCCAAATATCCAGAGAAGATGGTAACTTTGCCGTTATTTCTATTCATTTTGGTTCCGTGGTGGTTTGGATGTAAATTGCCTCTTTTATTTCCCGCTGTTTTTGTCTTGAGTCGAAAGTTAAATTCGTTGTGGCGTCCCATTTGATATAATGATCCTTCTTGAATGAATGTTCTGCTGTGGCCTCCGCTGCTCTCTCGTCAATTGACCCTCGGATTAGTTTTTGTCGAGATTTTCGGTGTTCGTCTTGTCGGACTTCCATTATCCTTTTGCTTTCTCAAATGTATATTTTTGGACAGTCATTACATTCAATCTTGTATACTGGGCCTGGTTTTTTCCGGTTGTCTATCCTGTCCTTTGGTTTGACCAGTAATTGTTTGATCGTTTGATGTGGCTTAAAATATGTTCTTACGTTGAATTTAGAACATATGCGTCGAATCTGTTGCGATACTCCTTCTACATATGGGAAGGATCATTATATCAAATGGGACACCACAACGACTCTAACTTTCGACTCAAGACAAAAACAGCGGGAAAGGGAGATCACCCTCATCAAGAGGTTCAACAGATTCGTCAAGGACGAGAATCAGAAGCAGTACCTGCTCGGGGTGGTGGAACTCCATCGGAGGGCTCTATCCAAGCGCACCAAGAAAGAATGCGCCTCTTTCAAGTGTAATGGTTTTTTGTGATAAAAGTGCGCGACCTCTAAATGTCCTTTTATTTTGCTTTTAAGGGTGTCAATCGATTCAGTTTTACGTATAGAGCTGGGGGAAAGTTGATATGACTTCGTTCCAAACAAACAAAATTTTACTATAGTGGGCTGAAACACCCTAGTGTATAACTCATAAGAACATTTCACAGATGAACATAAGTAAATAATGAGAATTAAGGTCATGCAGTCAAATTTATTCATGTCACGAAAATAAGGCCGGTGTTGCTAAATGAAGCACTATTCCTCAAAGATCCCAGAGCTAAATCGCTTCCTGCAATTCTCGGGAACATTTTTTGGTTGTTTCATGTTAGCATTAAGCTCTTCTACTAAAATTGCATGTTTGCTTGATTTGGCAACGTAGCCATAGCAGTTGAAATAAACGAGCTATCCAAGCCCTACGTTGGTGTTTGAACACCCCCTCGATCTCGACTCCTGTGTGGTGAAACAACAAACGCCAACATTGGTGGATAGCCCATGAAAAATGATGGCCAAACCATATGGGTAGCGTTTCTGTTAAGGTCAATATTGAGATCACGCAGGTCAAAGAAGGTGACAGACCGACAGGAAATCCCGAGAGGGATGTCAAACACCCCTACTGGGGATGGATATGACTGTCCTGTGACATGTGACATGACGAATGTAAAATTTTGCTTGAATTTTCCTAAATATGCATCAAGGATTACCATTAAAAGGTAAAACCTTTGTTTCGAGGCGTTTTGGGGACTCCCGAATGTTAGGTCCCGTGAGACTAAAATATGCCTTATGTCTCAGAGTGTGACTTACACAAACTTTAGGCATACCATTGCACTTACAGAATATTGTAATGACATCCTCCTGACAACGCTCCTGACAACGCTCCTGTGAGGTTCGTTTCTTTACGTTGGTGCACGATTGCGTTGTTACTGTTTTCGTGCATTTGGCATGTTCGGGTGGCATATGTGACATCCGAAAGTGGCCAACTGAACTACGGTAAATATATAAAGGTGTTTTCTTGTTGGCCTTCTCACAAAATAATCAAATACAAGAAAGGCAAAACACTTATTTGCTAAGTCCAGGAATTTTACCATTTTACCTATACCATAAGACATTGTCTTATCCGTTTTATATTTGATCATTGCGCAAGGAGATCAGAAAATAAACCTCCACATAAGCATGCTTCATATGCAAAAACATTATTGCAGCAGCTTAAGGTTACAAAAATCATATCCCACCTATACCATGCAACATGCCGCAACTATCCGGAGTTTCTAGCTTTCTTGGTTTATAAATAGTTGGGGATGTGAGTGTTTTGAATCGACTTGCTCCCGGTATGGCGAGGGAATAAAATACATCCGGTAGGACAAGCACTAAACATGCCCTGTTGGAGATTATCTTATCGGTAAGGACGGCAACAAATAAAATATGTCCATGAAAATATTCGGGTCCTTATCATTTTCCATTCCCGACATATTGGAAGGTTTGAATTGAACATGCTTCTAAGCTTGACGTCTGCTCTGAGCAAAGGTGTTTGCACCCGCCTGTGCTTCAGCCCTTACAGCGGGAAGTGGGGGGGGGTGGGGCTGCTGCAAAACCCTCGAGGTTTTTATGACATGGCCCGAAAACGGTTGTGGTACAGTTCGCAGCACTTTTAATTGCTTAAGAGCCATCCTTGCATTATGTGACGGATATTTTTGAGGATTTGGCTCCGTCCTCTCCCATGTCACGGTTTTCTGCGCCCATGTGTAGCGTTGGATAATGCTGTGACTGATTCCCTCCTCTGCCGTTTTGGTTTCGTAGTCTATAAAAGGCCCGTACTAGGCAATTCACGCACATCTTTTCTAAAAAAATATATCTGGGCCACATCGGGTCACTGAGCTATGATGTATTTCCAAAAATAAAATGACAGATTTTCCCCGTTTGTCCCCACTCAAAGGGTTAGTGCATTTTGTTCCATCTCCCCTAACCATGCATGTATTCATTTCCAAAGTCACAGACGACGCTGGGGCCGCGCGGGGAGGAAACAACACGTCATGATGCGAGCCGGGAAGTGTTTAAGCCGTGACATGGAGTGACATAGCACTTTATCACTCACGGTGAAAAAAGAATCCTGATTATCTTTCAATCAGCAGTGTGTGCACCAAGTTCAAATTCAAGGTACAAAACGCCGCCGCCCGCAACAGAGCCGTCTCGAGACGGGCGGCCGATGGAGCGTGACGCCACCCTATCTCGGCGGCGCCGAAGCTGCGCCGCCCAATCTCAGTTGTTGGTGTGCAGGTGTACTCGTCCGTGACAGGGCAGAGCCGCCGCGTGAGCGCCGCTCGCCACCCCGTGACGTTGGTAACGGGAGCGTCGGCGCCGCGCCGCGTGCGTGGTGACGCGCCGCCGCCGACGACGACGACAGCGCCGCCGGCAACGGAAGTGACCCGACGGATATGACCGGCCGAGTTCTACATCTGGATTACTGCTAGGATCAGCAGTGAAAGCTGTCGTTGGAGACTTAGATGGACATTTGTGAAACTAAATAAGGGCGGAAGTGTGAACCACATCCACGGCCATCGGTAAAACAGGTGCACGCACATACATACCTCTGAGCATGTCTGCTTATGAACTGATTAGGAAATTTCATACAATCGTTATTTAATACTTTTTGTTAACAAAAATTATTTGCATGCCCACAAGGCTGCAGCGTATGTATGCTCATATATTGTCCTTTCTGATTTAGGACTTGGCATGTCTTGCATGTCACAGGTGCTGGAAATCCAACATTTGATTGAATTGTTTGGATGCTTATCACTAAAAAAGACAGGAACTCACCGACAAGGGCTGCCAGCAGGGGTGTGGAGTTATATCTCCTTTGGGGGTGCCCAGGCACCACCAATGAAGCGTTGATGTAGTGTTGAAATATCCATTCAATATTTGCATTTTCAGTTTCAAGGATTTGAAATTTGTTTAGCGCTCTTCAACAGTCCCATGAAAAAAACTAAACAATTTTCATATTATGCTATCACCTATTATTATGGTGGGAAATGACATCCTTTTAATTTGGGCACACCCAACCATTTCCAAAAATTAACTCCTCTGGCTGCCAATGGGCCATGGGTAATACAACCACACAAAGTTACACAGAATCTGACGTTGGCAATTTATGCAACAAAAGGCTGGTAAAAATAAATAAGTACCTATATATATATATATATATATATATATATATATATATATATATATATATATATATACTAAAGGATAAATATTTTAATATTTAACATATATTTTACAGCTTTTTGCAAGATTAACAAACAGATTGATATCTGACAATACAAATGGCATGTCGAAAAACATAAGAGGGGAAGAATACAAAATAGTAACAGCAATGCATTAAAAAGGCAGCGATGTTCCTCGGCATTAATAATTCATATGTCAAACTATCCGCCATGCAGAGCTCGGGGATCCAAATATTGTTCTCCTGATCCACCTATGGATAAGTTTCATCGGTCGAATGCTTGCTCCATTCATTGCATTTATATTAAAATGCGCTTGCAAATGCGTGAAATCCCCTTAATGTCATACACGAGCGCGCCTATGACATCTTATAATATAAATATAGGGGAACGGCGATGATAAGTCATGTCCTCTGGCGTCCGTGACCAGTCTTTCTACCTATAAGAATACAACAAGATTACATTAAAAACCCCAGTTATGCTCGGGCGCCTCGTAAAAGTATTTACGACGAAGTGAACGTCAATTGACGTCTTATTCATAACATTAAACATCAACTGCCCAATATCACAGACCGCTTTATTGTACAAGGACACCAACAAAATAAACAGGCAAATTAACACGCGCATACGGGCGCGGGACCCGCCCCCCTGGGTTTTCGGAGATAACAAAAACAGCGCGCCAGCGCCCCGACCGGAACCTTTCCCCATCATTTTGCAACTCGAAAACTTAAGGATAGGCATCCAGGTCAGGTCACCAGACAGGCAAACCCGACCTCAAAAAAGTTTAAGATACATAAGTCGGGGCAGGGAACTAAGCAATAAACTCATATCACAAATGGGCCACCGAGTTCTCAAAATGCATTCCGGTATTTTTATATCGAGACCTAAGGTCAGGACGAAGCAGACCCCCATGGAAATATGGGAAATATGGTTTTACGAATAACCAGTAACAGATGGAAAGCGTTTATGTTAGCTTTATAGACTGCCTTGGGTTTGTGGTTCCAATGATATGCATTTATATTTGACCCGACCGACCTCAGGTCAGGCAAATCTTGATTGATCTAGCAAGGCAAATCATATATAATTCGATCGGCTTACGCGAGGATCATATAGTTTAAGTCGCTTGCTCTATTTTTACTTGTTCAGATGTAATGGCCGAAAAACTAATTTACATGTTATCCCAGACGGTATGTACGGCATGTTTGATCCGGACCTTAAATGACCACAAAAAGTCAAATATTTCGATGGAGAAGCGGAGAGCACCCAACGCTGTTACCGTTTTTGCACCACCGTGGTTCCGAGATCTAGGGGCGGACCCGCCCCCCGTCAACCGAAGGTGGCCAGACCCCCGCAATGCACGTAATACTCCAAATACCGAGCCATAGCTCGCCCCGGTCGGAAATTATATCGAAACTTCAGGAATCAAAAATACTATTTTAGATAAAGTAGAGAGCTCACCATTAAGCCGTTTCGAAGATATAAAACACGACAAGGGTAGAACGCCCCCCCCACAGGAATAGGGTAACACGCACCCCGCGGGGGAAACGCCCCCCGGTTTCCCAAAACGAAAACGCAAACAACGAAAATACGGACCAATCCCTATCAATTACACATCACCAAATTTTATTAAGGCAGTCAGGTCAAGGAGCTATTTAGGATCAAGGACCCAACCCAAAACCAAAATACGAGTTGAAGCAGCGCCCAGGAACAAACAAACCAATCAGTTAAACCCACAATATCATAAGGTCATTAGGGCACAAACGTATCCGAATTCATATGGACCTAAGGGGGCAATTTTTGGTCACCCCATTATAAGTCTACGGTAAAAAAAAGAACTCGTTCAGTAAAACAAATAAAAGCAAAACCCAAACATCCATCTACCAGATCGACCAAAAGTAGTTTTGAGCATCACCTCCAAAGGCATTCAGGTCACGGAGCAGAGAGATTGTTTGCCAATATCTCCAGTGAATGAGATAAAGCCCAATTTGCTTGCATGCGTTTATATTGTCAGGGAGTCGACGATATGCAACATACCATACCAGGTCACTCTGTGACCCTGACCTAGCTCGAGGTCAGGTCATTTTGACTATTTGACCTAGCAAGGTCATGTTATACATCATTCGATTCACCGAGATGAGAGGAATCCAATGATGCATAAAGATTTTCTCTAGCTCCCTGAGGGCAGATCTAGAGAGGGAAACGTACACTGCTCTGTTGTAAGCCTATGGAGCATTCTTCGACCTATGCTGACCTCAGTATTAACCTGACATAAAAATTATTCGTATAAATTCTCTTCGTCTTGTCAAGAGCTTTCGAACGCCGCCCGTAATTTTCCTTTACCTTTCGTGGGAAACGAGATACGAAGGGGGTGAAAAACGCCCCCCAGCGGGGCGCGTCATGCAAGGGACCCCAGCGGGGTGCGTGTTAAGCAAAACTGCATTTCAACTATTACATATTGTTTTGCCACTTGTATAAGATATTGTTTTGTCAAGTGTACAAGATATTCAGTATTTTGATTCGCCTGAAATTTCAAATGGCATGTGAGCATGGCATATGTATCGTTATTGCAAGCAATTTTTATCCCAATTTAATGTTTGAAATTACAATGTTCCCTATCATGCAGCACTGGCGATACTTAGGGACTTCACTCGCCCATGCTTGGTACTCGTGAATGTTGTGAATGTTGCGCTAGGTACTTTGAGGCTAAAGACTTAGTTATTGGATCAATATATGTCCTATCAGTTTCACGTCCGATAATTATCAAACCGGATGAAAAACGTTTTGAAGTGATCATAACAATTGGGTTCCACTGCAGCTATTCCGTTACAGTGCCCTCTGGCTCCTGCGATCAAGGACCATTATAGTCAGAAATTGAGTCGAAACATTCTACATGTCGACACCGAGTGCCATGATTGCTAGTAAACTCTACAAAGACTGTATTTCATTCCGTTGGCCTGCTATTTTTCTCACACAACGTCGTCATTTGAGGAAATCACATAAAGGATTGGTTTTCTTCCACGGAAACATGTTTTGAATGTTTAAACCTTCACTCACAAGAATATAACAAACGGTTGTGGTAGTGAAAACTCCTAAAAGCAGGCCCATACAGTGTCAAGGTGTCACAAATTCAGCCTGTAACACTCAAAATCGGTGTCAGCGCACCACACTGTAACGGAGTTTGTTCTTTGTCTATCGTGATTTTATGACCGGCAAAATTATGAGCTTAACCACAGGAATTATTTTATAGAAAACATATAGATCTTTTGCGCTCTACTTGAATTCAAGAGTGATAAGAAAGAAAAATTATCGATGAATATAAATTCTTTCTCATTTCAAATGATCAATACAAAAAGCGGCTTTTCAAAAAAAACTTTACGTTGTATTTGTTATTTTCCATTTTTAATTGAAAGACTAGCTCACGGTTGCGTTAGTGTACAAACAAAATAACAATGCGCATGAAAATAATCCACCTTCCACGACATAGACCGAGTAAATAAATGCCACGCGTGATAGATTCACTTCACCACGCTTGGCATATGAACTGGTTCCATAAGTGCTAGTCCGAAGCAAGGATTTTGAATTCATTTGATTGGATGTTTAGTCATTAGATTTCATCCAAACGTTACAGTGTGAGAAAACGGACTAAGAATTCCGGCTATAATTACAGTCACTATTCATCAACCCCAGGCTGCGCCGTAGACGACATTTAAGTATTGTTCCCAACTGAAAATGTCATGGGGTAAAACGATCCAATTCTAAGCCAGACGCCTTGCGCATCTTTTCCGGCGGGATGCACTCAAAGCGGAGCCGCGTTACCTGAGGAGCGGAAATGGATAGAGTTCGATGAACATAACCTGACAGATGGCCTACCAATGCGACGGAGGAACTGAAGCGGACCAAAGCCGCGGGCCGTAGCCGAGGAGCTAATTTGGGTGGTTGTTTTACCACTGTTTCACTAATTGTGTGCGGTTAGGGGCATTAATTTGGTTAGCTTGGCTTTAAACCTGAGGAATTGAGCAGTGTGGCTGCTGCTGTAGCAACTATGCGAAGGAGAAAGCTAGAGAAAATAAGAAAGGGGAAGAACCTGTGTAATTTTTTACGACATATATAGCTATACACATATATCTATACACACACACACACATATATATATATATATATATATATATATATATATATATAAAATATAAAAAACTGTATACATACATATATTTAAGTCTATATATTTAAGTATTTAAGTCATATATTTAAATATATATATATACATATATTTTTATTGTTGGGACTGTCAGACGCAGGTAGAGTTACAAATATCTGGAAGCTCCCAATCCTAGAAAGTATTATTTTTTCACATTTGAGCAGCAGCTTATGATGGATTCCAAAATATCAAGGCCTGTAGCTCTTTGCCTCGGGCTCATGCAAAAAGCCGTCACATTTCACGGCGCATCCGTTTTCCACCCAGGCACACGCAGCGATAAGATGATAAGGCGGTCATGATACGGCTCCTTCAAAATTGAGTGCACCCAGTCATGAAGTGGAGAGGCTGTCCAACTGTTTACTTACTGGCCATAAACATGTCTGATAGAAAGTTGGTTAAAAGCTGCCTAATCGAACAGGCTCTAAATATGCAGCAACACTTCCGCCACACCTACAACACACCAGGCGCGAAAATCGAGGCGTTCAAAAGACAGGTGCGGTTTCTCTGGTAAAATAACACACATTAGCCCTCTATATGTATCGGGAATGTGCCAGCCAGATAACTGTGCTTGGTATCCTATTAGGTGAGACGCATCAGCCGTCTGTGAAACGAGGCTACCGTGACCAGAGGCGCTGTGCGTTTGAGCTGCGGTGTGGATACAATGGGCCCAGCTGACGCTTAGCCGGGCATTGTTGTGCTCCATTCGCTGCCGCAGCCGGCGCCGCCGCTCGGCTCGCCGAGTGGCGAGCTACGCCGGAACTTTGAAGGTAATCGTACCGAAAGATGGGTGTGCAAGCACAAGTTCAACAAATTCCACGCTGTTGAACATAAAATAATATTTTAACATCGTAAGAAATGTTTAAATCCGTCGGTGTTTTATTATTCCGACGGCTTCTATTTCATGCCGTTTTGATTCTTGCAAACAGAAGCGTGGAAGTTCCGGGAATCGCGATCGAAGTATCAAAGCAGGGTTGAATGGAACAGAATGGTACTACATTTTCCGAGTTCAATACGTGACGGGACGGGCGGATTTTCTATCACAATGTTACTGTTAAACGCGCACTGGAGGGTGGGGGCCTCGAAGGCCCCCACCTGTTTTTCCGAGGTGGCCGGAGAACCACTTGTAGCCAAAAAACAAAACGTGGCCACATTTAACAGAATTTAATAGCGCGTCGATTGGTGAAGACTTTTTGAAAATCAGTCAAACATTTTTGGATTTATAGGCTTTCAAAGTCAGACCTGCATTTTGAGATCGCCGTAAACGTGCGGTCGGACCAGTTAGCTTGCATTGAAGACAGATTGGCGACGTCATAACGTCATATAAGCGGGACTATATGTCAAGGTCACTTCACATGAAAGTCAAGGTCAAGGTCAAAGGTCACAGGTCAAGGTCATATCTGCACTTTCAAGGTCACTGACCACTGTGCGTCCGGCCAAATGACGTTATCCCGTCTGACATATATTATGCTAGGACGTCATCGGTAGGGTACCCCAATACAAAGGTTCAAGGTCAAAGGTCAAGGTCAAAGGTCATTGGGAAAGGTCAATCCTCATTTCCCGCCAAACAATGGCTACAGTGTTAGTCAAAGTGTAAATAATAAGTAGTATACCATACGGTGACCTTAAAGGTCAATGACCTCGAATGAGCTTGACCCAAAAGTTGTGGGGAAGCCTCTTTGAGACCTCTTCTCTATGAACTTTGTCCGCCTTTAGCTTATTCCCGCCATTTTCCTGCATAATCACAGCATTTACCAATCGACCCCAGCATGGCCAATATTTGACCTTTACGACCTTGTTTGACCTTAAAGATATTGACCAAGGTCAATGAAAATTGGTCATCATGTAGATCACCATAGCCCCCACCCACCTACCGAGTGGCGTTTTTCTAACCCTCTTAGTTTCCGAGATCTTAGGGGGCCTACCAGGCCCCCTCCAGTGCGCGTTAGTGCCAGACCCCCTTCAGTGCGGGTGTTAACGAAATGGGAAGATGGACGGGACTATTTACCAGATAAATTTGTTTAAGACAGAATTGGACGGTTCAGACTTGACACCCGCATTGGAGGAGGGTCTGGCACTAACGCGCACTGGAGGGGGCCTGGTAGGCCCCCTAAGATCTCGGAAACTAAGAGGGTTAGAAAAACGCCACTTAGTAAATGGGTGAGGGCTATGGTGATCTATATGATGACTAATTTTCATTGACCTAGGTCAATATATTCAAGGTCAAACCAGGTCGTAAAGGTCAAATATAGGCAGTGCTGGGGATCGATTGGTTAAAGGCTGTGATTATGCGGGAAAATGGTAGGAATAAGCTAAAGGCGGCCAAGGTTCATAGAGAAGAGGTCTCAAAGAGGCTTCCCCACAACTTTTGGGTCAAGGTCATTCGAGGTCATTGACCTTTAAGGTCACCATATGGTATACTACTTATTATTTACACTTTGACTAACACTGTAGCCACTGTTTGGCGGGAAATGAGGATTGACCTTTCCCAATGACCTTTGACCTTGACATTTGAACTTGAACTTTGTATTGGGGTACCCTACCGATGACGTCATAGCATAATATATATCAGACCGGGTAACGTCATTTGGCCGGACGCACAGTGGTCAGTGACCTTGAAAATGCAGATGTGACCTTGACCTGTGACCTTTGACCTTGACCTTTACTTTCATGTGAAGTGACCTTGACATATAATCCCGCTTATATGACGTTATGACGTCACCACTCGGCCTCCAATGCAAGCTAACTGGTCCGACCGCACGTTTACGGCGATCTCAAAATGCAGGTCTGACTTTGAAAGCCTATAAGTAAAAAATTTCGATTGATTATCAAAAAATCTTTACCAATCGACGCGCTAATAAATTCTGTTAAATGTGGCCAAGTTTCGTTTTCTGGCTACGAGCGGTTCTCCGGCCACCTTGGAAAAACAGGTGGGGCCTCCGAGGCCCCCTCCAGTGCGCGTGTTAATTGAGATATAATGGGATGGGTGCTAAGATGGTGTTCATCGCTAATTCCCATCTGTAACCTACAGGATGCTAAAATTCATTCGCCGGTCGACCCTTTTGCAGCTTTAATTCCTGAGTCTCGATTCAATGCCCTTGCTTTGCCACCAATAGATAATAAATTCCTATGGATCTAATAATATGAATGATCCTGTGACAACTTTAGCTCCCCATGAGCATGAAGAAGGTGAACTTATTTATGCATGTGCGTTCTGTACATACGTTAACTAATAATATCAAACCGAAAAGGAATTTTCTCCGAAGGATTCCCCAGCGCTGGCACTCTCCATTCCGGATAGACAATTAATGGTTGATAGCCTTGTTTCTCATATTCAGAAAGCACGATGGTGCTTGAGAGTATGTGATCGCAATTGGGCTCCTTACACTTTATCTTACCTAATTTTTTTAAACATGATAAATCAATGAAATGGGTGTCGCTCGAACACTGTACACGGACAAGTTGGAGAGCGGGTCCGGTCTCCATCACCTACCTTGGGGTGAGCTCTTCGATGAATGTCCAAGCCATCGTCCTCCACGTAGTCGGGTACCCCCTGCCGGCTGGTGAAGTTGAAGACTAGTACGTTGTCGGGGATCTGGTGCCACCGCAACGCGTCTGCAGCAGGTGCAGCAGCGGCGGGTGGTAGTGACGCAGCAGCAGGGGTGGCATGAGCAGCAGCATGCTGCTGCTGTTGAAGGTAGCCCGCATTGCCGGACGGGGCGCTTAGCTCCGGCTGCGAGTCGCCAGGCGGAGGATGCGCACTCGTCGTTTGAGACGGAGAAGTGGTGAATTGCCTCAGTGGTGGAACAGACATGCCGTTGGTGACAGCATGGCTTCTGGAGGATGATGGAGCGTCTGCAGCAGCGGATGATTGTGCGCTGGGAGGGGACGCTGAAGTCTTTGTGATATGGAGGTGCGATTGGTTATCCCTCGCATGAGCACCCTCCAACAGCGCGGGCCGATGTGTTAAGCCCTTGTCAGCTGGCTGTGGGGAAACCATCTTCTCCTTATTGTGTGCCCTATGTCCGTTTGCTAGTGCCCGAGGAGAGCTTCTCGACTGGAAGGCCTGAACTTTTTCTGACACTGTATTAAACTTACTTGCACTGGACTTTGCCTGATTTAGTGCGTTCTTGCGTCGATTTAGCTCATCTTGAGGTAATGGCTTTGGTGTGGGCTTTATCACACCGACTTGTCTTTTAAATACTGATGAAGAAGTTGAGGCAGCCCCTTTCGCCGAATCCTCGTCGCCACGCAAGGTTGCAACACTGCTGGCATAAGGCGGCTTCAAAGCATCCGTGATTACAGGTCGATTGGACATCTCTGTTTCCGATGGAGTGCCAATTATGCCGACGGTGCCTGAATTACGTGTCTCCATTGATCTTAGGTTATCTCGTCCGCTTGCACCAGAGTTGAGGCCGGCGTCCCCAGGCTCAACACAGCGCCGAGTGTCCTGTTGGACAGATCCTGTCTCTGGCGAAGATGGTGTCACCTGGGAAGATAGGCTGTTTCGCCGTCTCGAAGTGTTGCTCTTAGCTAGCGAACCGACAGGGAGAGGTTTGAGGTCACGCCGCAGGCATGGCAGAGATTCAGGCTGCCGGTTGGTCACGTGGTTGTCACCCGCTGACTCAGTCGGGTCTCGCGTGGCGTAGCGACGTAATTCGTCTGCAGTTCTGCCATTCAGCAGGCTCCGAGACTTTACTGGTGACTGTCTGGGCGATCGCAGTTTCAGTTGTGAAGGTGGAGGTGTGACGGGAGGCTTCGGTGACCTGTTCAGTGGTTGTTTTGATGCTTGAAGAGGGAGTTTCTGAAGGGATGATTGAGGCGCCCTATGGACGGAATTGTCTTGGAAGTTTTGAAGACTCTGCTGCGGTGAATGTTGGAGTGACTGGTTTGGGGACCGCTGAGGTGAACTTTGCACAGAACGCTGCGGAGACCTCTGTTGTCGCCGCAATACTGACTTGTCACAAGTCCTCACCGAAGGCGTGTTGCCGTAAGAGCTATTACTAGACGCTCCTACCCAGCGTGGTCTCTCCTCAAACAGTCGCTTAACAGTGCTGACAGTATCAGCTGCAGGCAGCTCCCGGGCAACCACCAATGTTGGCCTTTGCCCCACCCCTGACCCGCGCACGGCGGCCTGTTGACTGACGTCAATGCCTCGAGCGGGTCGCACTGGCGACACCGCTATCGCCCCGCGATTACTGCTACTATCACGCCGCGGAGTCGCCACCGGGCTCCTCAGCCCCACTCGACCTCCCCTTCCCACCCTTCCCTGTATCAGGTCTCCCGAGGACTTGGCCTTCCTCATGGACTCTGCCCAGGGACCAGCGCGCGCTGCCGACAGCACATAGCTGTCCTGCACTGACCCTCGCTCGAACGCGCCCTCGCCCTGAAGTATGTCTTCTAGGCTGACAACGCGACGTCTTGGCGACCCGCTGCCGGGTGATGTTCCCTCCCGCGCCATAGACAGGTAGCGGCTCTTCAAGCGCGACACATAGCCTGGTCCGTACTGCAGCTCTGCGCTGGAGCCAGTCTCTTCGCCTGGCTGGGAAATAGCAGCGCCTCTGCCGGCCTGACCCGATGTCGGACCCTTTGCTTCACTGCGGACGTCAAGTGTGTCAGCTTTACTACCCTCCACGGCGCCGATGACGACAATCTCACCATTGGCGTCGATGTAACGGCTGGTGGAGCGTCCCGTCAGCCGCCCTGTTCCACTCCGTTCCATGGGAGGAGATCCTGAGGCTGCTGCAGACATCTTTGTCCGTGTCGCCGGAGACGAAGGATGCTGGTGAGAGTTGGAGCTGGTACGGGAAGCGGACTGACTGGTGGAAGAACCAATAGTAGAGGCGTTAGGGGAGAGAGTGGGTGAGGTCGGTAAGGCGGGTGAGATAGGGCTGGAAGAAGAGGTGGTAACAGGGGTGGAGGAGGGCGAAGGTGGTGGCGTGCGACCTCCACGGCGTCGTCGCTGCTGAAGCTGTTGGCGCCACCACGGCACTGACGCAGGAGTCACTGTCTCTGTCGCCATCTCTGCTAACGAGCTACGGCTGACCCCTGCTGGAAGATAATCCACTGATCAATGCGCCAGATCTAGTCATCCGTAAACGTTTGATCTACACCTTGAATGACATTATCAGCATGTTTAACACGCGCAGTGGGAGGGGCCTGGCGTCTACGCGCAGTGGAGGGGGGTCCTAAAGCGCCCCCGCCCCCTGAGACCTCGAAAACCAAGAGAGTTAGATAAACGCCCCTTGGGGTGTGTGTGGCGGCGATGGTGATCTACCTTATGGCAAAGTTTTATTGACCTAGGTCAAAATTTCCAAGGTTAAACGAGGTCGTAAATGTCAAATCTGGGTCATGATGGAGACCTATTGGGAAATTCCGTGATTTTGCGGAAATAGCCGAGGAAACACCAGACTACGGTCATAGAGGGAAGGTCCCACACAATGTTCTACGAAGTTCTGAGGTCAAGGTCATTTAATGTCAATGAATTATGACGTAACAAAATGAAACGTTCCCAATAATTTTCAATATAGCTGGCACTATAGCCTTAACTATGAAATCATGGCATAACATACGTCATACGGAACAATGTCACTTAACCGCAATACTGGGGTCAATAACCTTGACCTGTGACCTTTTACCTTGACCTTGACCGTCATGTGGTTGACCATGACGTATAACAGGAGTATATGACGTTATGACGTCACCACTCGGTCTACAGTGCAGGCGAACTAGTGCGACCGCGCGATTGCAACGTTCTCAAAATATAGGTCTGACTTTGAAAGCCTATAAGTCATAAGATTATTGAACGATTTTCTAAATTTCTTCAGCGCGCTCATAAAAAAGCGCACTCATAAATTCTCTCAAATATGGCCAAGGATCGTTTTTCGGCGGTGAACGGTTCTCCGGCCACCTCGGAAAAATAGGTGGGAGGCACTTCAGGACCCTTCTACTGCGCGTGTTAAACTAACCCGGCAACGTCCCGAGAGGGGTCCAATCGCCCAACCCTCTCTCATTTCGTGTGAATTTTACCAAGTCGGTTTGTAAGATTGACAATTTAGTTTTCAAAACTTAATAAGTTATGTCAAAATGCAAAAAAAGCGGCTGCTGAAAAAGCTGTATCATATTTATGAGGATTATTTGAAGGCTCTCCAAAAAAACGATCAGCATACTGCTAACCAGATTCTAGTAAAAATGGGGTTAGAAAAGCTACCTAAATTTCAAGTTTGTTGAATACGTTGAATAAGAATACGTTGAATACATTGAAAATTTCATAAATTGACCTAAACTTAGCATAGTTTGGACTCGTGACGTTACAGTTTTAACGGATATGATCAAAACTTGGTACATGAGTATAATACAGTAGAGACGTTTCGGCACACGTCGTATCTTCTTTATAGCAATTGGTTAAGGAGACAGCATGGGGTCCGATTGCCCCCCCCCAGGTAGTGGTTTGTTTTCAAGTCTATCTATCTGAAATTGCAAAATGTCATTCCAATTGTTGGTTTCAAGGCTTATACGCTCTATAAAAACGATCTGAAGAATCAAATGAAATAGCTTGCATTTGGGAGACTTGATAAGAAATTGTAAGTGCAACTTAAAAGAAAATGAGGTAATACTCAGCCTTGTCTTAATTATAAACATATATGCCACATAGAACATGGATGTAGCAACTATGATATAAGGAGAGCAAACACAAATAAGGCGAAACAAAGCCCAGGCTTGATAGATCTTTAACCCGCGCCCCACCGAGGGTCCGGCGCCACCTTCGCCCCACCGGGGCCATCGATGGCCCCCCTCTAACTCCGAAAATATGGGCGTTAGCGCAAATCTGCAAAGTGCACTAGAAAGCTCGCGTAAATTCAATAAGAAATTACTTCACATGTTTTAGTGCTCAGGTCAATGGTTTGACCTCCAGAGGTCAAATTAGGTCAAGATCGGCTATTTACACTCAAAGATGCAATGATTAAGCAAACTGGGCATAACTCTTATGTCATTAAAGCTATTGAGGTCTGGTAAAGTACATGTGGTAGGAAATTGCCAGCCCTTTTTCCGCTATGCGGAATGTAAAGATCTCCCGCCAGTGGTTTGACCTCCAGAGGTCACCTCGTGACCTAATATGACCTGAGGTCACGAAAGGTAAAAAAGTGACCTTTCTGTATATCAAACAAAAGCCAGTGACGAGAAATACACGATGGTGTTTGATTCAGCGCTCTGGCTTGATTAGGTCAAAAGTTATTGTCAAAATACTGTTTTTGACCCCTGGTGACCTTGGATGACCTTAGAGAGGTCAAAGGGCAAATATGGCCCCTGGAATCCGTGAAAAGGTGTCAAAGAACGCTTTTCTGACAAAGCCGAGCATTTTCAATTATTTTTGTGGCTTTTAGGTCATGAGACAGCTTTTCCCCATGCTTTTCCAATGGGAGAGGTCGCCCCGTGACCTGACCTCAGGTCACGAAATCGAAAAATTCCGGATATACACGTTGTAGATCCTGGAGGGGTCATAAAGTGTAGGAAGTTTCAAATCGATCCACTTCAAAATGTAGCTCTTACAGAGCTCTAAAGTTGAAGTGAGGTGACCTTGGTTGACCTCGTCTGGTGACCTGACCTTGGGTGATCTGGGTAAAAAAATTCAGGGAGGATGGGAAAATGAAGCAGCGAGAGGTAGAACCGTCAATTGCGGTGCTGCACATCTTCGTTTTTCTGCTATCCCGGAAAAACCTTAGGGGGCCATTGATGGCCCCCGATGGGGCGAGGGTTAAGAAAATTTGGTGCATGGCTAGAACCTACCAAACCAAAAAATATCATACGTTCTTTTATAAATGAGGAAGTGAGTATTCTGGTTATATATTTGGTCTGCGTCGAGTTAGGTGAACTCCTTATCTGTTAAATAAATGGCCACTCAAGCACGCATTGGTTAAAATTATCTGCTGGTTTAGGCACAAACGCCTCCGAGAGAAATAAAATTGATGTTAAGGAGCTAATTAGGTCATAAGCTTAAGCACACAAAGGGCAATTTTCAACAGACTTAAAAAAGCAATAGTATTTTTTTCTCACCTGACAACCGTCCTGTATTGGAAGAGTACGGCTCAATGAGCACCAAAGGAGCTTCCACCGCAGGAACGGAGCGAGCTGGGGGCAGTGCTGAAGCTGAGCCGTTACCAGCAGAGCTTCAGCAACCCTATCACCGCCGCCGGGCTGCCGAAGCCCCACAGCCGTCCCGCGCGCGACCCGATCGATTCGCTAACGGCGGCTATGCTGCGGCCCTGGCCGGCGCACGCTGCGGCCGCCGCTGCTGCAGTGCGCGCGCCGCGGCTGCGATCTTCTTCTGAACGGCGGAGCCCAGCTGGTCCGGAAACCGTCTGAGCCGGCGCCGAGCCGTTCCGAGCAGGCAGCCATCCATGGCACCTGACGGTGGCCGTCGGCGCCGCCGCCAGCCGGCTAGCGGTGCCTCCTGAGGAGCTGCTGCTCCCACTGGTAGCCAGGGAACTGGGGGGGACAGGACACTCTGGACCCATCGTGTTCAATCGGGACTTTTCCCAATTTTAGTCACCTAGAAAACCCGGCAGCTATGCGATCAGCATGAGCCAAAGGCAGCGATGTAATTAAGCCGACAGCACCTTGGTTTTGGACGGGGGTTCATTGTCAAGAACTCCCCCTTTTCGTTTGTGGTCGTAACGACGATGGCTCCGACAATGTGCGCAGCCGCTGTGTTAATCAGTATGACGTTCGAATGTTCAGTGGAAAGATCGTGTTAACCTCGTGCTGATGGGGACCGTCTCATTTATTATTTCTATGCGTTTTTTAACAATATAGCGTAGTATTGCCATATTTCGCCTACGTAACACCACGCCAATTCTTCAAATTTGTAACAAAAATCACCTAGGTCATTCCAAGCCAGATCTGTAGGCTAGATCAAATCAATTGACCTGCATTAAGCGTTGATAAGTTTTGAAGTGCTGCGGCGAGGAGCATGATGATGAGTTGCTGAGATGTTCCCTGGCCTCTCCCCTCGAATCCGGAAATGTAAAAAACACTGAAGATTATATATTCGAGCACAGCCCTTCATCAGAATCATGGAGTAAAAAGAGAACACCGTAGCAAATGACCTGCATTAAGACTACATTATTGGTTGTTTCAGTTTTTAAACCAGAAACCTGAACTAACACTGCGTCAAGGGAACCGAAGACTAACATATATTTCCATATTTGTTTTCTAGCTCGCTGACCTAATGCAAAAGTGGTAACGTTACTGCATACAAATGCAAAAGAATAGATTTGCATTCATGTGTTCAATTAGAGAAACAAACCATCGGAACTCTTTCCTACAGCTAGCAGTCTACGTAAATATATATTGCCAGTTTAATGAAGCTCATTAAGCTTTATAAACTTTGGAATGCTGAGACGAGGACCATGATCATAAGTTTGTAAGATGTTAAATGGCATGCCTCCTCGAACCCTGGATGGGAAAAAGGTAAAATAAACAGTGGCTTATTGCACAAAAAACTACCTAGGTAAAACAGAAAAATACATAATTTGAATATGGATTTCACCAACAGAAAAATTACCAAGGTAAAAATGCATCTAGGTAAAATTTTCTCGAGGATGCTAAGCACAGTGTGCCTCCGCCGGATAAAATAGTTGATTGCAATGAAGTCATAATATTGATAATGACATTAAAGTACCTTCTCCGGAGTTTTTCTAAAACACAAAAATATTAAAAGGAAAGTCGTGAAACTGCAGACGCTCGCGCTAGCAATAACATAAGTAAAATACTGTAGTTAAGCAAACTAGTGTCTCTATTGTTTTGAGCAATAGTGTGTGCAGTGTGTTCAAGTAGTTTGTTTTGGAAAGACACGTATTGTAAGATTATTCGGAATTAATTTGTCAGAAATTGTAAGGAAATATTGGAGGTGGCTATTCAGTGACGACGGTTTCGCTGCTTATGTATTTACGCTCTTCATATCATCGATTGATGTTTTTTAAGTATGGTAGGTGACGACAGGAAGCTTGTTTAATTTCAACGAATTACACATTTGAATTTTCAACATGCATATGAGAAAACTGCACCGAGCCTCATTTTAGGTTCATCATGGTTGACAATGATCGGAGACAGTGTGATAACGGCTCTACTGTAACAACTACTACTAGAAATTGATAGCTCGCCGAATCAGCATCAGCCCTCCTGATATACCGATGAACAGCCTCATTATGACCAAAAAGTCCTCTCGTGTGCACCAACAGCATCTACGCCCACAGGAACCAGAAGCCGACGTGTCAATCAGAATGTATCAAAATCTACTCGATCCCGCTGGAATTGTGCCGTAAATATTCTACCACAGACTGCGTAAATTCAGTTAATTGAAAAGTGCAAAAATGATAACAGTTCAGTCTGATAAAATTTTCTAGATACTCGACATACAAATGAAGTGAAGATGCCACAATACTCATTGATACAATTCACCTCATTTTCTAGAATTGAAGGAGAAGAAAAATTACATTAGTAATTCTCCACGGTTGGATATATCGTCCCCATCCATCGTCTATGGTCCCTTCGATGTTCACATGAAACCAGCATAGCAATGTTGGTAGACATGGACAGTGGTATGCAGATGTAATATATAGATATGCCCACTGTATAATTTGGGCTATCATTTTAGGCGTGGTAATTGATAGCTTTTATAGCTTTCCTTATAGGGACGAGTGCTTTTGACAAAGCTCTAATAAAGTGACAGCAAGGAACTTGACTTATTTCAACGGATTTATGAAGTACGCAGAGGCAGCAGCAGGAAATGGGAAAAATTCCTACGCTCATAGCTGTAGGAACGTCAAATAATTCGAGGTGGTGTCAAGGGGCATTTTGAAGTCATTATCTGGGATTATATATTTTGGCACAGCCCTTCGTCAGAATCAGAAAGGTAAGCGGTAGGTAAAATCACACATTCTTGATCAAAGTGTAGCAAGACCTCGAATATGAGGGAAGGTTATTCGAGGTCTTGCTGCACTATGACCAAGAATTTGTGATTTTACCTGTCGCTTCCCTACCTTATTCTTAAGAAGAGCTGTGCCTAAATATATAATCCCAGGGCATTAGATTCATTTCGCATCCAGGGCTCAAGCAGGCAGGCCTTGAAACATCCTGTCAACTGAATCTCCACTAGATTATTGTCTCTTTGCAGACCATTAAGCTTTTTAGGATCAGGAGGATAACCAAAGTAAGAAAATGCATTGATATTAACGTACATGACGCGTACACAAGTTGTCTGGTTGAAATGGCGTATCCTCACTCTGTTATGTCACGTATCTTCGACTTCACATGTGCCAGTTGTAGGTTGGTCACTTGACCAGGATCTGTGACGTACCCTGAGATAGCATGGGCCTAAAATTGTATCACGAGTTGTGAAAACCACCAGGTGACAGGTATGCCAAGGACGGTGGCGCTGTGCACCGTCGTTTTTCTATTGGTGACAAACTTGGCAGGGGAGTACCTAAGCCCCGATGTCCCAGTGCGTGTCAGTGAATACAGTCTCATCGGAAAAGGGAGGAAATCACAGAGCATGCGAGTGGTGGACCGTAGAGATGTAGCAGGTAGCAGTGAATAGCCCTTGAATTATTGTGCCTTTCCTGGGAATGCAAATATGCCTTGAAAATAGACTGTCTCTACCATGCTTTCTGTCATTGGGCAAGTGTGCCTATTATGAGTGACACTAATAAGATAAAATAAATAAAGTTCGTATCAATTGCAACAAAAGCTATTAGAATGATGGTGAATGAGCTATTCTTCATTCCAGAAATAGCAAACTTCCAGACGTGATTTCAGAACAAAGTAAGATCATTTTCTAAACATGTCTGTAACTGAGCCTCACCAAGCTCAATTCCATCTTTGTGTGTGCCCTTATGTTTCTAACAATAACGGATATCCATCATGAATTAAAAAGCCACTCAAACGCACATACCCGGGGTTTTAGTTATCAGATTGAAACAACTGAGGTTCTGTTAGAAACCCCGCACCTTGTGTTTAGAGGCAACACCAGTCGGCTGGAACTGATATTCTACACATGGCCATCTCGAACACACGCACAGGTGCTTTTTGTTCCAGTTCGCACCATGGTGAAGTTTGACCATATTTTACGGGCTACTGTTTCGTGCGGCGACCACCGCAGGCGTGGTAGCAGCTATACCGGCTAGGCCCTGTGGATGTTCAAACAAGAGCCTCATGTTAAATGCCCAGGTGACCTGAAATCCAATGTTAAATCAACTATATAAATTAATGTAGTTCCTGAGTACAAGCCCACCAATGAAAAAAACCTCCGACGGGCCGTTAACCCTTGCCCTGGTGGGGGGTGTTTGAACACCCCCTCAGGTTTTATTCCGGCGGCACGAAAAAACGGCGGCGAGAAGCGCCACCGTACTTGGCTCACCTTATCCTTGATCAATTTCGTAACTTCCACAACATTTTAAGGATGAGTCATTTCAGGTCAGGTCACCAGTGCAGGTCAAGTGACCTCACCTCCAAAAATGTTTAAGGTGGCATAAGTAAGAAATGAGTGAATCTATCGGATTGAAAGTTATACCACATAAAGGGCCTACCGAGTGCTACAAAATGTATTCTGGGATTTTTCATATGGATGACCTAAGGTTCAGTACGGACCATGACCTCTCTATTGGAAATACATGGAAAAAGCAGGCATTGGGCTGTATTTGTGTAGATACAGCTGAGAAACCTAGTATGGTCATTTTATACATCATTCGATTTGGGTTGACGAGGGAAAGCGAATGGTACCTTAAAAATAATTCTAACTCAACACCGTCAAACGCTAGAGCCCAAGAACTTTACTCAAAATGTCACTTCCTTTGACCTAACATGACCTCAATATTGACCTTAGCCAAAAAGTGACTGGTAGAGTTTTTTATGAATTTGTATGAGCTATCCACCAGGATTCGCGTTTTTTCGCTATCCTTATAGCGAGTTCGAGGGAGGTGTTCATGAATTCGAGGGGGGATGTTCAAACACCCCCTCCCCCCACCCTGTCGAAAGTGGGTCGGAGGCCCACCGGGGCGTGGGTTAATAGCTTGTTTGATATTGCAAGCTGCACGTGTGAGGAAAATGATCGTTGCTGGCTCCTAGGAAAAACCTTACAAAAATAGTTAGCATGCCTAACTAACCAGCGTGGCCTTCAGCAGATGTTCTCTGGTGCGACAGATGTAGTTGTAGTACGGCGGAGAGCCGGACATGTCACTGCCGCGCAGACACTGGGTGATGTCATCAGATATCGCCTGCGTGGGCATATTCAGATGACGTGTGGGGAAGCTGCAGTGCCCTGAGCTACGGCTGCAGGCCCTTTTTGGTGCCTAGAGCCACCTGTTAAAGCTTTCACGAAAGTAAACAAGCTGCTTCTGTTTCCTACGTATTTTTGACATACGAACTTTGCATCATACATGCATTTGATTACGTACTTTGGCGTGTGTCCTTTTTCCTACGTAATTTTTGCATACGAACTTTATACCCTACCTTCATTTGTTTACCTAACTTTGCGAATATGTATTTACTTTTTCCACTGAACTTTCGGCATATGAGCTTTATGTCCTGTTTGTATTGTCTCGTCACCATGATCGAAATCTGATCCGTCAAAGCAAACGCTATGCTTCAATACACTACGTACTATATTGCTAATACACATGGATAACAGGACAACGAGCAAAGACAACGAGCAGGTACGGACCTGCACACCCGCTAGTGAGACCGGCGAAACCGTGTTTGAGGCGTGGCTGTCGTTAAAAAATAATTGTCAATTCAAGCCACCCAAACATTAGTCCTACTTCTACACAATTACTTGACAAACACGGCGCAACTAGAATTTACTGCAAACCCCAATTACCAACAAAAACCTCTAAATCTCTCTTTAGCCCTCTAATATATGTACAATACATTACATTTCCCAACCGTTATGGAGAAGAGAGAAACTGTACAACCCAAACTCCCCACCAAGCAAAAGGACACTCCTCTAACACTCTCCGATAAGTGTTTGAGGTCTTCTACGCGGCCTCTTCGATCTCCAGAGGCGTGGAGATGGCTCGCTGCTGAGTCCCCTCTTGATGCGGTTACGGCGATGGCAGGGGTTGCGACGATGGCGCCCCCACCAGGTGCGTCGGCGGCGGCGCTCCAATGGAGTGCGACGGCAGCGCCATACTCTGGCGCGACGGTGGCGCCTCGCCACGATGAAGATACGACTCTCTAGCAGAGCAGCACAGAGGCGTACTGTCAGTCAGGTAACGCCCCTAGGATACTGGTAGGTCACCGGCTGCACCACCTCGATCAGTTACTCCTGTGGGAGGGGTCGGCCGGGAAGTCGCGGTTTCCCCAGCACGCATGGCACGCTCCGATCAGACTCATCAGATCCATCCACCCATCCATCAGATTCAACTATCCATCATCCATCCATCCATCCATCCATCAGATCCATCCACACATCCATCCATCCATCCATCAGATCCATCCACCCATCCGTCACATCCAACTATCCATCAACCATCCATCCATCCATCAGATCCAACTATCCACCATCCATCCATCCATCCATCCACTCATCTATCAGATCCAACTATCCATCAGCCATCTATCCATCCATCCATCAGATCCAACTATCCACCATCCATCCATCCATCCATCAGATCCATCCACCCACCCATCCATCCATCCATCAGATCCATCCACCCATCCATCAGATCCAACTATCCATCAGCCATCCATCCATCCATCAGATCCATCCACCCATCCGTCAGATCCAACTATCCATCATCCATCCATCCATCCATCAGATCCATCCACCCATCCATCCACCCATCCATCAGATCCAACTATCCAGCATCCATCCATCCATCAGATCCAACTATCCATCAGAAAGTTTGAACGATTGGTGTCCACGAAAAAACAAATAGGCACTAACAAACAAATCATTGGTGATCTTTAGTGGTGGATTACATTGCATGGGACTGGTTCAGAGCTCAAAAGAACTCCTTAGAAGTGAAAGTAACTAGTTCAGAGTCCACATCATTTAAATGGACTATTCACAAGCCATTCTGAATCATTTACGCCAATTTAGTGAGTTTCTAATCATCTGTCACTGCTTACACCCCCTTCAAGGTCAAATTAGTTCAAAGGTTGAAAAAGGTCACGTCCGTTTTGGAAGAAAAGCGTCTTGTTCAGTGCCATTTTCATGCAAATTGACTATTCTTAAGAAATTTTGCATCAGTTACGCCAAGTGCCTGCTTCATCATCTGTTATTGCTTACACCCCCTTCAAGGTCAAATAAGGTCATATTTCGAAAAAGTTCAAGTCTATGTAATATGCAAACCAACTAGTTTAGTGCCCATATCATTCAAATTGACTATTCATAAACCATTCTGCAACATTTACTCCAAGTAAGTTTGATTCTTCAATTGCTATTGCTTACCCCCTTTCAAGGTAAAAAAGGTCACAGGTCGAAAAACGTTAAGCCCGTATCGGACGTAAGTCAAATAATTCGGTGTTCATCTAATTTAGAAATACCGAATCGAAACACGAATCTGTAGTCGTTATTCGACATAGAGTTATCACTGAGGTCACGCAAGGTCAAATAAAGTTCATTGAATGTAAAAAATCATAAAAGGTCTAACCTGATAAAAATGAACCTCGAAGGCTGGAAGAAAATTTTTGGAACAGTTCATAAGCAAATGATGCAAAAGAACGATAATTTGGAGCATTCACGATGTCCGCAATGAATGCATCAAAAGCTAAACAACATTTCAAGACTCTTACCTAAGAAGTTCGTTTTCAATTATTGAAAAACGTGAGGGGGTTGCAACACCCCGTCCCCCCGCTTGTTTATGTAAGGGTTAACACCCCTATGGCGTTGACGGGAAAGAAATTGGTTGAAAAGTCCATGGCGCCCCTCTTAAATTCGGACGTTCCATCGTCACTGGCATTAACCATACCGTGAGTTACGATGGTGCAGCTGCATAGTGACACCTAAAGCCATGTTTTGGAACTAGAAAGTAGTATATTTAGTGCGAAAGCCATATTTTTTATTACTTTACCTAAAATAGTATTTCCAAAGGTAGAAATGCTTTCACACGAATTTATAAATTTCACTGTACTGCGGGTCAAGCTCACCGTTCAAAAACTAGGTCACGAGCTCATGATGTCAATTTTGCAGAAATACAAAAATCGAGATAGCCAAATTTAAATATGCTAAATGGTGAACAAAAATGTCAAATATCCTTACAATCATTGAAAAAATGGCAGACCTATAGGCTTTCAAAGCAATGCCTACATGGTGACCCCCGAAAAATTCCGGAGGCTATATCTGCCATACAAAATTTTCAAATACTTTTTTGATGCAATGGCTAGATTCTTCTTCTTTGAAACCCCCTTGAGACCAGTTTCGGAGAGAATAAGAATGGAAGAGTTTTATTTGACGAAATTTCTGGTCGATTTATGGTGGAATGACCCCGCTGGAAGGATTCCAATTGTCTATATTGTTTTGCTCTGTCTTGGCTAGTTCAGATGTAATGGCTGAAAACCTTCATTTACCTGTTATTCCGGATTTGTTTTGCCTTGATCTATGGTTGCATTCCTTGACCTCTAGTGACCTTAAATTGTGACCTATAAAAAACTGTTACAAATTTTTCCATAAATATTTCAATGGGCTATCCATCACCATTTTCTCTTTCTAGTGTGGTTCTTGAGATATTAGGGGTGGTACCTACCCTTCCCCCGTCAAAGCGAAGGTGGCTCAGACCCCCGCCAATGCGAGTGTTTAAATGTGCCCTGTAAGATGGTTGTGCAGAGAGCAGACTGATTCAACCCAAAATGAGCTTACTGCATTTATAGAACACTTAAACGGTCGGTCGCTTTGACCAGCGTCCACCCCATGTCTGTTCCACTCTGGCCTCCCTGCTGGGCCTGCACGTGGAACTGACCTTTGGCGTTAGGTAGCACAGGAAGAAATGTGATAGCACGTCCGCACCAGCCAGGCGGCCCGCTCAGGTACTCCGGCTGTACTGGGAGTGGCAAACAACCTCGGCCTGCAGCCTCGGCAGGTGCCGCTCTGGCGCAGGAGAAGCCGGTGACAATGTACGTTAGCCAAACAGTTCGATTGACAGGCGAGTGTTTTCAGCAGTTTGATACTTATAACAACGCAATGTTGGAGTTTTAGGTTTTGTGTTCTCATTATGGCCCTATTCAATCCCCCCGTGTAAGCCCATGTTTTCCTACAGTAGCATGTCTCTGCACAATGCGTCACGTTTGCCCTCTGTTTATGTCATCACATAAATATACATACGTATTAAGTTTGTTTGTTTAAGTAATGACTGGGCATACCCAGAAGAAAGGAAATAAAATAAAAATATGATGGGTTTGCCGACCATGTTTCACCTTTGCCTGCAGATTTTCAGCCAATTCGGCCTATTTGTTACCGAGTTAGATTCGGTTACCCCATGTTCCAGTGCGCATGCGCAGTAACGTCTGCAGTGAATGAGAGCGATGATACCGTTATAATTGACTGAAGCATGTTGGTATGTCGTGTGTTTGTCTCCTGGTCTAAATTATCTCTTATAGTCTTTTATTCCTTAGAATTCCTACTGCACATACGCATAATAGTGCAGCGTCATATTGCCATCAATTAGGATTAGCACATTATATTCTGCTTTTACTCGCAAAAATTTGAGCGATATCGGTCTCTTGGCTCCCGAGATAGCCTCCATGACCATAAGTTCTAATGCGCATGCGCACTGACTTTTGTTGTTACCAAGGGTGACAAAACATTCATGCTAACTTAAAGCACGTTGGCTTTCCCTCTGTTCAGGTCCTCCTCTTAAATATCCTAGCCTTTCAGGCTTATTTTCATAATTTCTTCTGCGCATGCGCTGAGCAGTGCAGCTTCAATGACATTTTTGACTTATATTTTGTGCTATTCTGTTGTTCACAAAATTTCAAAAAAATCGACCCGTAGGTTGCCGAGATAGCCTCTGTTACCAATAAATCCAGTGCGCATGCGCAGTGACCTTTTGTTGACCTGAATACCACATTCGAAATCTGCATGGTCGATTGCCTCTCATTGATATTGTTCGGTAATTTGGTACTGAGTGCAACGAAATCTTCAATCTTTCATATGCTTATATACATACATGGTGGCTATTCAAATGGTGGTAGATACAATGGGCAGAGCTAGGGGCTGAACTCCCCCCCAATGTCAGAATATCTATGGTTAATACAAAGACAGAAGCTGTTCCGAGTCAATGGCTGGGAAGGCTCCAGTCCCGTACCAGCCCCATCCTCACTGCTCCCCCGTCCGAAATGTCTCCCATGAGCTATCTCAGCACGCCTCTGGACCCTGCTACCGTTCCCTAGATGCCTGAGGGCATCACTGCTCACTTCCTCCGATCTCTAAACACGCCTCGGCACCCTCTGCTCTCTAGTCAGGTTCCCGTCCGCCCCGACCGGCTAACCACCCGCTGTATGCACTCGGATAGAAATGTTATGCCTTTCTTGCACGCATTTACCGGCCACAGCGTACTGCCGCAGCACAGAAGGTCCATGCAAGAAGGGCAGAGTGACGTCACCACTGCTGCGGGAAAAACGGGACCGAAGTATTTTGCCCCTCAGTGGCGAACTAGTCGTCGGAGCGTCATGAAACAAAAACGGCAGAGCTCATAATTTCCCATACTACAAGTATAGAGAGAGCCATATATGTCAGTTGAGTATAAAGGCACTTTATCACGTGATGAATCTATTACAACCTATGAAAACCGCATCAAATTCAGTCTTTATCATCATATAGCTCAAAACCTATGGGAGACGCGCGGGTATGGTCAGGCAGACGGTTGTAGAACTTGAGCCGGGTTTTTTTGTACCAATTTCGAAAAGAAAATTTGGAAATATATAGTCATAAATTCCCAAAAAAACAAAAAATATTGTATTTT
The DNA here is from genome assembly GCA_034440635.1 of Lepas anatifera. NCBI lineage: Eukaryota > Metazoa > Arthropoda > Thecostraca > Lepadidae > Lepas > Lepas anatifera. Next base: position 1,505,765 of record JAOTON010000535.1, on the reverse strand, counting down.
TGCAGAAAAATATTTCCCATTAACTCAGAAATTTGAGTTTTGAAGAAGTTGTTGTAATGACAAAACCCATCTTAATAAAGAAAACTGCGTTCAAAAATGTCCAGAATTTTGAAAATAATATGGTTTTATAGATTTAGTTCATAATTGCAATGTTTTGGAAAAAGGGCCAAAACTGACCTTCAAAATTATGTTTTTGGTTCAGTTTAGTGTCTATGCAGTAATGCACAATCCATTCTGTCTGTAAAAATCCAGTTTGGAACACCTAGCATCATATCTTCAGATATTTCGAACTTATAACTTTGGTAATGCATTTCACTACAAGTTGGAGGTAAAAGTTTCAAAAAATCATTTTGGAAGTACAAATTTGGATTTTTTGCTTCAAACTTTGAGCAACAACTGGTAATTGATTGTATGTAAAAGAGTGTAAGTTTGAGAGCTGTAGACTAAAAAAATAGAAAAATAAAAGTTTAGAAAAATATAATCCAAAATTTTGGAAAATTTTTTGCAAAATTCGAAAATCTGCAGCCGTCGGGATTTTTAATGGGTTCCTGCCTTTCATCACTGCAAGTTTCAAGTATCTAATACCAGTCCTCAGAACAGACAGCAACTACAACTACTACTACGGACAACAGAGAACGAAAAACTGTCAGTATAGAAGCCGTTTCTCACTTCGTTCGTCACCGGCTTCTGACTACTACTACGGACAACAGAGAACGAAAAACTGTCAGTATAGAAGCCGTTTCTCACTTCGTTCGTCACCGGCTTCTGACAATGTCAGAATAGAAGCCGTTTCTTACTTCGTTCGTCACCGGCTTCTGACAGACCACGACGAGACCCGTCTGAGCGGCAACAATAGAGCCGCTTGAGAAATCTCAATGCGCTTCGCTCCATGGATTTCGTCATGCGGCTCTGACAGACAGACAGACCACGACGAGACCGGTAAAGCGGCCAGAATAGAGCCTCTTGAGAAATCTCAATGCGCTTCGCTCCATGGATTTCGTCATGCGGCCCTGACAGACAACCTCGGTCTACGGCCTAGGCAGGTGCCGCTCCGGCGCAGGAGAAGCCGGTGACAATGTACGTTAGCCAAACAGTTCGATTGACAGGCGAGTGTTTTCAGCAGTTTAAAACTTATAACGACGCAATGTTGAAGTTTTAGGTTTTGTGTTCTCATTATGGCTCCATTCAATCCCCTGTATGGGCCCATGTTTTCCTAAATTAGCATGTCTCTGCATTCTGCACCACGCTTGCCCTCTGTTCATGTCTTCACATAAATAAACACACGTTTAATGTTTGTTTTGTTAAGCAAAGACTGGGCATGACCAGAAGAAAGGAGATACAATATAAAATATGATGGGTTTGCTGACCGTATTTCACCTATACCTGCAGATTTTCACCCAATTAGCCTAATCGTTATCGAGTTATGCCCCAGCTCGAGACCTCAGCCCCACAACCGTACTGATGTCCTGGATCCGCCTATGCTCGAGCTCCTTACCCCACTCCCTTACTGATGTCCTGGATCCGCCTATGCTCGAACTCCGTAGCCCCGCCTCTGTATTGCCCTGGATCCGCCTATGCTCAGCCCCCACCCCCTACTGATGTCCTGGAGCCGCCTATGCTCGAGCTCCCGAGTCACACCCCCGTACTGATGTCCTGAATCCGCTTATGCTCGAGCTCCTTAGCCCCACCCCCGTACTGATGTCCTGGATCCGCCTATGCTCGAACTCATTAGCCCCTAACCTCGTGCTGATGTCCTGGATCCGCTTATGCTCGAGCTCCTTAGCCCCACCCCCGTACTGATGTCCTGGATCCGCCTATGCTCGAGCTCCTTAGCCCCACCCCCGTACTGATGTCCTGGATCCGCCTATGCTCGAACTCATTAGCCCCTAACCTCGTGCTGATGTCCTGGATCCGCTTATCCTCGAGCTCCTTAGCCCCACCCCCGTACTGATGTCCTGGATTCGCCTATGCTTGAACTTCTTAGCCCCACCTCCGTACTGATTTCCTGGATCCGCCTATGCCCGAACTCCTTAGCCCCTACCCCCTACTGATGTCCTGGATCCGCCTATGCTCGAGCTCCTTACCCACCCCCTTACTGATGTCCTGGATCCGCCTATGCTCGAACTCCGTAGTCCCACCTCTGTACTGCCCTGGATCCGCCTATGCTCGAATTCCTTAGCCCCCACCCCCTACTGATGTCCTGGATCCGCCTATGCTTGAGCTCCCGAGCCCCACCCCCGTACTGATATCCTGGATCCGCCTATGCTCGAAATCCTTAGCCCCTACCCCGTACTGATGTCCTGGATCCGCCTATGCTCGAGCTCCTTAGCCCCACCACCGTACTGATGTCCTTTATCCGCTTATGCTCGAGCTCCTTAGCCCCACACCCGTACTGATTTTTTTTTTGCTTTTCGCCTCAAATACCCAAAATTCTACCGGCAAGTGATATTGTAGCGCGGCTTGCACGGCGCGAAGTTTTTTTTTTTGCTTTTCGACTTTTGACGTTGGTTTGCCCCTCCCAAAACGACCGGCTAGATCCGCCACTGCTTATATTCATTTTAAGTTTTGACCCTCCCATCTCCCTGATGCAACGTCTTTGACGCCCCTGTGTAACGCTTGATAACGCTGGCCGACATCTCTCGGCGTTACGTAAATTACGAACGACCTCTATCCTCCAAGGCATTTGGTGGCTTTGGCTCCAAAATGTGACAAAGCACTAAGTTGAAGGACTTATTTGCACCTCAATGGCTGGCAGTCCCAGTTTTGAAGATATTCAATCCTGCAGGTCCCTTAGGATTTTCCCAATTATTTGGAAAAGATCAGGATTATCTGTCAACTATGGTGGTCCTCTGAACGGGCTTTAGGAGCGCTAATGATTTTAAATTCCTTTGAGTCCGCCACCCATTACTCCGGTACTCTTTGGGTACAGATCAACTCCGCTACCATTTAGAGGGACTGCGTGAAGCGGATAAGCGGAATAGCGAACTAAAGAATTGAACCAACAACGCTGTTTACTACTGAGGTCATTTCGTAGACCAAGCTGTATTTACGACGACGAATTATCTCTAAATGCGGAATTTGTGCCAACACTTCGCACGGCTTCACTGCCTGGCTGATAAGGATCAGCAGGAACGCAGCTAAGGCAGCTGTAGTGAGCAATGGACATACCTAACATTTGACTGGCGGCTACCAAGCGCACATTCATATTTCATTATAGTCACTTTATTTAGGAATAAGAAAATCCCGTACAACAATTTCATTGACATTCTGCATGAGAGCTTCAGGCAAGAAAGTTGTGTTGCATAGTTTCGAGCGTAGCTGGGATCGTTTGTTTAAGCATAGGCATGAAAGGAAATATCTCGTGGACCGGGTATCGGAATCGGCAGTTGGGACCGGTAGGTACGGCTGAGGCTTTACGGACGGCCATAAATTCAGAGAGGTCTCAATATTAACTTTTGCAAGACCTGCACCAATTTTTTTAGCCTCATCAAAAATGAGATGGAATAAAAGGCGTTGATAGAGAAAGGCAGCAGCCCCAAACCTACCTCCCTGCGCTACACTGGTGTATAGCCAGGTGTGTTGCCAGGCCGTCACATTATCGAGAGACGCCGCCGTTGGTGTCGACAGGTGGCAGTGGTGGCGCAGTCACGGCCATGCAGTGCTGGGGGGTGGACATCGGACGCCGGTGGAGGCGGCTCGGTCTGCTGGTGCTTCTGGTGCTGCTGCCATTAGTGCTGCTGTCATGGTGCATGACACCACGGACGATCACAGGGTGGACGCATCCGTCCCCGGGCAAAACATCAGCAGTGTTCGAACTACGCAAGATTTGTCCGCTGGTGCTCGGTGGCACCACCGAGATGGCTGGCGACGTGCTGAGGTCGGTGAGGTGGGCGTGTGGACGTGTGGGAGCACCTGCCGCACTGTCAGTGGTGGGCGAAGGCTGTGGAAAGACTGTGATGTTTCAGGCGGTCGGCTGGTTCCGGCACTTCATGGACCAGTATGCAATAGTGTATGGCCTTGCACATCTGTACGGCGCCCAAGGTGTGGTGTCACAAAACGCTTGGCAGGTCCTCCATCCAGTGTTCCCGCACCTCTCCCTGCGGCCTGAGTCGGAACTGGCGGCTCCACACTGGACCAACATCACAATGAAGGACGCTGAGGCGGCCCTGCGCTGTCCTCCTGAGGGCTTGGACGACGACCAACAGCTCTTCTATCGCGTCGTCGACCACCCAGAGCAGAGTGGGATGGATCTTTTTCAGCAATATACCGAAGAGCTGCGGCAGGAGTTTTCACCGAGCGAGGAGCTCATTCGACAGTCCGATGAATTTCTCCGGCGGGCGCGTGCCTGGCGAGACTCGGCTGTGTTTGTTGGTGTTTATGCCGGCCTTGATTGGAGTGGAGACATTCGTCAAATGCACAGCCACCTGCGCAACGTCGACGTGAGTTATGTTCGGAAGGCGATGGAAAGACTACGGAAACGCTTCGCTAGCGTGTTGTTTGTTGTCTTTTCGGAAGACAAGTCTGACTACGCTCTGGCCCGCTGGCTGTTACGGGAGCAGCAGGGTAGCGATGATGTTGTGCTAGTACCGTTCGAGATGACCGAGGACCCGGCCCGCAGGCTGTCTCTGATGGCTGCGTGCAACCGATCCATAGTGATAGGCACGGAGGCCTTCTGGGGTGCTTACCTTGCCAAAGGAGCAGTGATGGGCCTGACGTGGCACAGACACGAGTTCTCGAGCGCAGAGGACGGAATCGAGCTCGACCCGCTGAATGACTATGTAATTACATGATGCATCCTGCTCAAGGCAGCGGCCAGACGTGTGCTAAAAAAGTGCAAACTCTCTTCTTAGAGGCCTTATGAATTGTTGAGCCTTGAACCTTGTGATCGTGATTGTCAAGATTCGTAAAGAATCATATAATGACTAGGTTGCTCACTTGCATTCATCTAGCACATCGTGAACCGAACTATTCCCGTAGAGACTGGGTATAAACAACAACTGCTTACAACAGTGTGATGCTCAGGAAGAGAAGTGTTTTACCAGTCGACAGTGTGTCCACGATGTTTGTGGTGTGTTCTGCAGTAGCTCCCACTTTTTCGTTCACGGTATGGTGTGCGAAATGTGAAAGATGTTCTTTCTTCCTCATTGTTCATCCAAATTGCTCATCCTTCCTGATTCCTCATTCAACATATTCTTCCATACAGCCTCGGCATTTCATTTTATAAGCGACTACTGGTCTTTCCTCCTTTAGTATAGGATCGATAGGATGGACGAGCATTAATTCTAGGGTTGTTCATGGCTACAATTGATGCTTCCGACGACCCCAGCCACGAATATGCGTAAACTGACTACTACGGTGCATTAAATATCATCACCAAGGCGTAGACACGCTGGTGCCGACAACGAGAGCCAGAGCGCACGACAGAAGTCAAAATGGAGCACGTTGCGCAGTTACTTGGCAAATGCCTCCTCCTGACCACGACGACGCCGAAAACGTAAAGAGAACCGGTGTGGCAAAAACCAGGGTAGATCACGCCATGCAGCTAAACGACGACGACGACAACGAGAAAGAGAGCATGAATGTATGAAGAGGATACGACACTTAACCTCTTGGATTCACTCTTCGGTTCCCTGAAAGGGAACAGAATGGGAAGGGAATGACGCGACGAAAAATGACTGCAAAAATTGCCGACTCTGTCAACGAGGCACAGTGTCACGCCCCATAAACAGGGATTCTCTCATGAGTAGGGATCCAGAGCATTTGAATTTAAAAGCCATTCTGCCGTATGACCCTAGCAGTTGGTGCGTCGTTAAACCACTCAAAGTCATCCAGTATCATATCATGGTATAACCGATAGATGTCAATCAGGGGCGCAGCCAGAGCTTTCGTATGGGGGGCACACCAACTTTGAGGGGCACCCCGGGGAAAAAAGGGCACTTTTAACGTAACCTAAAAAACTTACTATATCTTTGTTTATATCATTTTTGGGCATATTTGGTTCAATAAAAATGCAAAGAAATCATTGACGGAGAAGGAAAATTCGATTAAAACCGAAAAAAGGAGCAAAATATCACCAAAATGCCATGGAAGTAGCCAAAACACTACTTTTTGGGATAGATTTAAGGACAGCCAACTAATGCAAATACTTAACATCAGCGGAGCATGTGATATCTGTTACAATGTGCAGGTTAAGGCATATTGGAGTCGAAAATTTTTTTGTTATGCCCACTGGTTTTGTCGTGACGAGTGAGCCCTGGCTGAACACGGATTAAGTCCTTGCCTCCCACAATCGCCGTGGGACGAGGAGTGGCATAGTGCCTTTGGAAGAACACATTTTTGCTGCCGGACAAATTTGGGAGATACCTTTTGAACTCGTTTATGAAGTTCCATATTCTCAAGGATCGGTCCCAGTTAAGAGTAAATAAAAGGTGAACAGGCCGGTAGTTTAGATGGGGATGGTGTGACAGGGCTGAAAATTGTAACAACTAGTTCTTCATTTAAATTAACTAGTATAAATCCTGGTTTAGGGCAGGGATGCGGAGCCGGAGCCGCAGCCGGAGCCGGAGCCGGTCGGAGCCGACCATCTGCCCGGAGCCGGAGCTGGTGACTGGTATAGCTTCCCCTGTTTCAGGGTATTCCAGAACTTACTGTCATGAATGGTCCCACAGAACGTGATGTGAAGCTGGTGGAAGATTTCGTGAGCCACCTAAAGGGTAAAATTAAAACAGGATCTTTATCAGTACCAGAGCTCTTAAATAGCTCGCAGGAGAATAGGGAGAAGCATCTGCCTCACGACGTTCTCCAGCGATAGTTACTAGAGAAAGGTTCGCCTCCGGAAGGCATTCCTGTTCTGTCGGGATTTAGAGTACTAGGATGCTGAATCATTTAATTTCAGGTATTTTGTGGAATAACATGTATTTGTATTGCGCTGCAAATACATCTGACAAGTAGATGCCTGCATGTTAAATCCCATCTACCGCTCTTATACGCACGCTCATGCCAGGCTGTCTTTACTAGTAGGTTATGCACCCCTTTCATCCCAATTTAACAAGGGGAGACTGCAACGCCGGGTGGCCAATTGCGCCTGAAACATGAAATCTTTAACCGTTTTGGGGCGATCTTTCCCGCTGTCGTAGACGCTTGGAATGTGTCTTATTGAAATCAGAATTGAATATATAATGGGAAAAAGTGGGTTCGAATCTGAAAAGTAAAACAATATTTTTTTGAACGACCCTGCTCTTAGCTCATCGAAGTTTTTCTTTGCGGGCTGTCCAAGCTTTACTTGATCGTTGTATCTTTGATTTTTTATGTGGGTTTGCGGGCATGTCTGACCCATATTTCTGTTTGCCACAACAGTGCAGTGCAGTTTGCCATACGACTGCACTGCAGTGTAGGTTGGTCCAGTTTTGAGGTTCACTGGCCTTTGGCATCTGGTCAAGAGCGTTCGTTCATCCAGTCGCCATTTTTCATTCGTACAAATACATACTCACTTTGTATCTGATGGACTTTCACGTCCTTGAGAACGTTTCGATCACATTTTGGATATAGGTACATTGCCGGAGCCGGAGCCGGTGCCGGAGCCGGTCGGAGCCGACTATTTTGCCCGGAGCCGGAGCCGGAGCCGTTAGGACACTTGAACCCGGAGCCAGAGCCGGAGCCGAAATCATAAGCCCGGACCGGAGCCGGAGCCGGAGCCGTCCAAAATTGTCTCGGCTCCGCATCCCTGGTTTAGGGGACTGTGCTCTGAGCTCAGAGGCACATGCCTTTTTATCATCCCTTCCCAGAATCCACCAGTATAATAAGCAATTTATATAACCTGGGGTGCCCAGGTATCACAAGCCGTTTTAGAGATTCCTCATTCCTCGTTAGCTCCGTTTTACAAGGGGAGTTTCCATTGTGTTCTTATTCCCCATCTATTCAAGACCAGCTCTGGGGCCCCCAAATGTGGATCAGCGGTCCCCAGAGCAGCTTCCCCATCCCCCAGTTGTGCCTCCAGGGGCTAAACTAGCTCAGTGAACTCGCCCCGAAATGATGGGAGTTGGCCTTGTGTTATTATTATCTGTCTATTCAAGACCACCTCAGGGGCCCCTGATGTAGATCAGGCCACAGAGCAGCTCATTCTTTACCCAGGGACTAGACTAGCTCATTGGTCCCAGAGATGTGGTCATCAGACTAGCTCATGGGCCACAGATAGGCTCATAGGGCCTTAAACCAGTTCAAGAAGCCCCAGAACAGTTTAAGGCGCCAGATCACCTCAGGGGACCTCAAGCCAATTTAGGGGCTCTCACAAGCTCAGCGCCCAGACCAGCTCAGGGTACACTCAGAACCTAGACCCACTCTTGGGCCCCAGATCAGCTCTTGGGGCCCCAGATCAGTTCAGGGGCCTCAAGTAAGGTCAGGGGGCAGGATCAAGTCAGGGCCACTAAATCAGCTCAGGAATCCCTCACCAGCTCGGGGCTCAAGCAGTTCAAAAGCCCCAGAGCTGCTCAGGGAACACCAGATCGGCCCATAGGGCAACAGATCAGCCTCGGGGACAAATAATCAGATCAGTGGTCCACGACCAGCTCGGGAATACCAGATCAAGTCAGGAGGTACTTAATCAGCTCAGGAGCCCCATACAATCTCAAGCCTCATCAGCCTCTGTGGGCCCAGCTCAGCCCAGGGCTTTAGAGCTGCTCATGAAATCACGTAAGGAGGCCCAGGTCAGCTGAGCTCAGGCACCAGATTAGCTCAGAGGGCAGCAGATGGACTCAGGAGGTACCAGATCGACTCAGGGGCATTATTGCATCTCAGGTGGCACCAGATCGATCCGCTCGGGGGCTCAGATCAGCTTCCAGCCCCCGGACTATGGCAGGAGCCTAAATCAGCTCAGGGAGCAACATAACAGCTCAAGGGACACAAGGTGGGCTCAGGGCCCACCAAACCAGTTCAGGGGGGAACCAGACCATCTAAGGAGACATCAATAATCAATTTAGGGGGCACCTAATCAGCTGAAGAGGCACCATATTGACTTAGGAGATAGAATCAACTTGGGGAGGCATGAGATCAGTTCGGGGGCCCGAATCAGCTCAAGGGGCACTAAATCAGCTATTAGGGCACCAAACAAGCTCGGAAGCATTACACTAACTCAGAGAGCATTATATAGGTTCAGGAGGCACAATTATTTGCTCCGTGGGGCACTCGATTGACTCAGGGGCACCAGATCAGCTTAGAGGGCAAGTAATCAGCTCAAAGGGCCAAGACCAGCTGAGAGGCCACGAGATGAGCTCAAGGAGCACCACATCGGCTTTACCCGTACGATTATTGGCGACAATGAGGCATTAGGTGGACACATACTAGGTGCCCATACTCTACCCGGGTGCTTGGAAAGGCGATAGAATACCCTAGCTGACCGAGAAAGGTATTAAGTTGTCCAACAATAGTTTCAATCGCTACATGCGGTCCAGTTACATCTAGGTTCAACGGCTAGGGCACTAAATTTCGAGCGGCACGGCCCAAATTGGGTACACCACCTGGCAATCAAAAGGGCACCCGGCACCGATGGGTGCACGTGCCCCTTGTGCCCCTGGACAGTAGATAAACTCCGGGAGGCATTAAATAAGTTCAGGGGGCCTGGATCAGCTCAAGGGGCACTAAACCGGCTAATAGGGCAGCAGGCAAGCTCGGAGGCATCAGACTAATTTAGAGAGCATTATATAGGTTCAGAAGGCACAATTATTTATTCAGGGGAGGGGGCACCAGATTGACTACGAGGGCATCAGATCAACTCAGAAGGCACATGATCACCTCCAGGGGGCACCAGATGAGCTCCACCCGTACGATTATTGGCGACGATGAGGCATTATCTGGAAACGGATTACGTGCCTCTACTATTCCCGGGTGCTTGGAAAGGCGACAGAATGTTTTAGGTGACCAAAAAAGCACTTAATTGTCAAACAATAGTTGAAATCGCTAAATGCGGCCTAATTCCGTCTAGGTTCAACGGCGTAGGGCACTAAATTTCGAGCGGCACGGCCCAAAGGGGGTACACCACCTGGCAATCAAAAGAGCACCCGGCACCGATGGGGGCACGTGCCCCCTGTGTCCCCTGGCTGTGGCCCTGGACAGTAGATAAACTACGGGAGGCATTAAATAAGTCCAGGGGGCCCGGATAAGCTCAAGGGGCACTAAAACAGCTTATAGGGCACCAGGCAAGCTCGGAGGCATCAGACTAACTCAGAGAACATTATATAGATTCAGAAGGCCCAATTATTTTCTCAGGGGGCACCAGATTGACTACAAGGGCATCAGATCAGCTCAGAGGGCACATGATCAGCTCCAGGGTTCAAGACCAGCGCTCAGGGGGCACCAGATGAGATCAAGGGGCACCAGATTTGCTCTGCCCATACGATTATTGGCGACGATGAGGCATTATCTGGAAACAGATTACGTGCCTTTACTCTTCCCGGGTGCTTGGAAAGGCGACAGAATGCCCTAACTGACCAAAACGGCACTTAATTGTCAAACAATAGCTTAAATCACTAAATGCAGTCTAGTTCCATCTATGCTCAACGACGTAGGGTACTAAATTTCGAGCGGCACGGCCCAAAGAGGGCACACCACCTGGCAATCAAAAGGGCGCCCCGGCACCGATGGGGGCACGTGCCCCCTGTGCCCCCCCTGGCTGCGCCCCTGATGTCAATCAAAATTGACAATGCATCTTCCGAATTGGTGCATTTCTCTATTGTTGGAAGAGAATCTACACACATTATAACTTTCCGACAATTTCTAGACCTGATGGATTGTAAGCATCTTAGGATATAATAGTATTAATAGTGAAGTTTCAGCACTGCATATCGCCAGATTATCCGTTATTCTTTTCCCTATCGCCCCGGCCCAAAACAAATGGCAAGCTCGTTCTCACATTCATTTTCTACCCATGTATTTAAATCAACGTGTAGTCAATGCACTTTATACGTACATATCCGCGTGTGTGAAAACCATCGGAATTCTTAATGATGGCGAGGCAGGCCATTTTTTAACATGTTAACTGGGGGGTCATTTGCCCCCCAGTCGGCCGAAATGCCCCCCCGCAGTGCCCGGAAATTGGCTCCCCATTGAAATAGACAGATGACTTAAAATTGACCAAATTCAGACTCTCCTAACGAAAATAAGACAGAAAAGCACCCGACAATTATAACTTTGTTCTATTTCTGGTCCCAGATTGGCAATCCACAAAAATTGTGTTAAAAAATTTACACCCAAGGCTGTCTACACCATCGTGCAAAGACGAAACAAAGCGCGTAGTTACAGGACATCCCGGCAAAGCAGCCTCAGCATCAACTAATCACAACGGTGGCCTACAACCAATCAAGCATCCTGTTCTATCCTACCGGAAGCCCACATCCCAGCCAGTACCGTGACATTGCACGATGCTCTCATTTCACACAGTCAGATGTCAGCGCTAAGAGCTCGTTCGTGGATTAGACGGGACACGCTGTAGTCAAAGTGCGTAAGACTGGTTGCTGATGTGGCGGTATTAAGTGCTTAGCCTTTTTATTTATTATTGTGGTGGTAGCATACATAAGCGTCGCCACCGGAAAAAGTGAGGAGGCCAGCCAAACTTCAACCTGATGCTGACAGCAAACTTTCCACGTTAGTACCAAAAACTTTTCGAATTTGGGCTCCTCGATGCCTTCCGCAGCGGCTGGTTATAAAATGTCCGGTTTACTCCCATTTTGACTGAGACCAGGAAATTGTTGGTCCAAAAGTGGGGCGGGGGGAGGATGATCGATGATCCCAAAAAATGTTATGGTTATGTGGATAAAATCATTTGATGGCCACGCGGGGTTGGAAGGGCATCCCTGGCTTCCTATTAGATGGGTAATGTGCTAAAAATATTGCGTGAAGTCAATATCAAACTGTCAACAATGAGTTTTAAACAGTGATACAAGTCGCTTTTTCTGTGGTTTTATGACAACCGCTAGGGGTCGCCTTAGCCTCAAATGTTGCCTTTGTGGTGCTTATTTGGCTTTTTTAGTGAAAATAAATTTTTCCCCTCTTTGACCCTTTTTCTAACTCGGTTTGACCTTTTCCGCTGAAAAAACTGGCAGCCCTAGGCAGCATCTATAATCTTTATATGTGGAATAACAGAAAATTATGAAAAATTTTTAACACTAACGCGTCAAAGTTTTATTAAATCCCCTCAAAATGGGGTCTTGACCTCTTGAAGACGCTATAATGGCCAGCACGAGAAATGCCCCCCCCCCCCACTGACTTTTCCTTAAAAAATGCCCTGTGGCGAGGTGTACCATGTCATGTTCGCTGTATCTGGGGAAGTCCAATCCGTGGTTTGGTCCGATGAAGCTGCCAAAAAATGCATAGTATAGGGTGACGTTTAGGACACGGTAACTGATGCCAGTCTGGTCGCAAAGGTTGGAGGCTACCCCTCCCCACAGCAGCTCTGGAGCGCCGGCGGCGACGTGTCGCGGTCAGTGCCATATAAGGATATACAGAGATCGCCACGCAGGCGTGTCCAGATCGAAATTAGCGGGGTGAAATTGGGCTGAATTTTTTTTTTGGAAACACTGTGTCTGAAATCTCACATTCCTTACAAAATCACAAAAACCATAAATTGTAAAGCAGTCATGGTTGTCCCCCAATGAAAGTGTGCCCATGTCAGACGGGTGTTGAGCTCCGTGTCACCTGCCCTACGGAAAGGTGGATGGGGCAGTGTCGGAGATCCAGGGCCTCATTGGAGACACGCTGGAACCAGTAGCCGCTGGGCGCTGGTGGCAACTTGGGGCGATAGCGGCAAAGGAGATTTCGGGGCAAGATGTCCATCAGTATGGCTATAAATAAGCGTGCGATGACGAGCCGATCAGCTCTCCCCGTTCATTGTTTTCTGACCAGCCTGACGATTTATGTGTTTGATGATATATTTTGGTTATATGTTTGGATGTATTTAGTTGAATTTGAAGATGACTGGATGTGGGTGGCTGGAACTCGAATGATAAGCGACATGACTTTGAAATATGTTTTTTGAGAAGAAGATCGAAAAAGAAGATTTGTGTGGAAAGTATTGACCGCTTTACCTGTAGCATACTCCAATTCTGATAGGTTTTTGGCGAGCAGAGCTGAAATATTGGCTACTTCCACTAATGAAACATAAGTTTGGGGGAGCCAGATTACCCCAGGAAGCCAGGGGATGAACGAAACGAGACTGACATGACTTTATAATAAAGCGAAGCCTGTTAGCCTCATCCTTAAACGTTTTCGGCATTGCTGGAGCTAATCTTCATGTCCTAGCCCCGCTTCATTATTTTACCTCATTCAAGCTCTATTAAACACTCCAGTTTGCAATATCGTTCCTGGATCAATAAAGACGCGTATAACTTTGAAATTTTGGGTCGACGTGCCTAACGCTTTGTCCCTATAGTTTGGGTAAAGATACATACATTGATCTAGAATTCCTCGAATTTTGGAGAGTATGGCGACGAGTTACATTCAGTTTGGTAATGCTAAGGCCCACGACGAATAAAAATGTAATTTCTATTTAAATTTCACCATTTAAGGAGCCTCGGAAAGACTCAACTGACATGAGTTCGGCCTTTAGCGAGAAACATGTTTTTTATCCCACATAATGTTGTACGTAACCACCTCCTTCCCACCAGTGTTTACGTGAAATATAAGGTCGAAACATTTGGAAATCGTTTAAGGTTATAGCCTTATAAGAGGAGGGATATTGCGCAGGATTGAACAGAAGAAGCAGAATTGATGGGAAACAACGGCCCAGACAACGCGGGTCACCACCGGCGCAACGTACCGAGACAGCCCAAGCAGACGGACCAGGGTGCAGCGCAGGCCAGGATACATGTGCAGCCTCGGTACCAAGGCCCCGGTCAGCCCCATTACTTCCAGAAGAAATCTGGCGCGGCCGAGACAAAATAGGGCGACGGCAAACGTACCGTTGTAATAAGAAAAATCGTTTTATTTAAATGACACATTTACGAAAGCTCATAAACTCATTTTCTCTCACTTCTGAAAATAAGTTACAGTCAAATCATTGATATTTAATGAAAATATTTTATTTCAAATGAAAAATGTTACAAATGGTACGATCCAATCCAATGGTTCTTCTTCCAGAGAAGGCCGGGGACCGAGTGGCAGAATCGTGCCAGACACTCGGATACATGAGTCGATTGGGCCGTTCCCGTGATTGGTACCGTACTGAGGCAGCTCATGTGTTGGGGGTAAATGGTGGAGGCCTACGAGGGGGCACACTCAGTAGGCGCAGGGGCGCTGCCATTGAGCGGTGCGGAGGCATGTTTGCCAGTGCAGTGGTGCAGGGGTGGTGCGTGGGGGGGCACAACTGGTCAGCTGGGGCGTTATGGAGGCCAACCAGGCACAATTTACTATTGGCGCGCAACCATCAGTAGCAGGGAAATCGATGCTTGCCGACCGACCTGACAACGGGACGCGAAGTAACAGCCCAGTGCGGCGCTAAGGCCCTGCTCTGTGTGTATTTTCGGGCCCGTCGGCTGCGGATGGCTATTCGTGTCCACCGCAGCAAAGGCAGGCATAAAGCACAAGGACTGTCAAAGGATCGTCAAGAGAATATACATACGAACAGAAATGAGAACATATCAAATTACACCCATGTAAAAAACTGGTCCTCAACGACTATTAAAAACAGGTTTTACTCAGAACATGAAAACGTCGGCAAGGACAATGAACAGCGAATAGCATCACATTATTGTGTACTTACAAAGGCAGCGACCTTGAAAGAAATGTTAAAAAAACGTAACAAATAGCCCCGCCAGCCTTGGGGCCAGGCCATCCACCGTAGGCTATCCTGCTCCTAATGGCCGCTGGGGAGAGCGAGTTATCTGAACGTTAGCAGACCGGGAGTTTTCTTAAGGCAAAGATGTAAATAGATGTGATAATCATGGCCAGCCACGGCGAAATATTGTGTCAAACTGCAGGGACGCCAACTAACTCCGTCGCAAACTTAGTCATGGACACGATAGGTGGCATCGAAAACAAGCCTTCGGCTCACGAACCCGTCGCGTGAAGAAATCAACTTCGGGAGTTAGTACCGCGCCAAACAGAGTCAAGCCTAGCCAAAGAGCCTAGCCTAGCCTAGTCTAGCAAGCCTAGTCAAGCCTAGCCTAGCCTAGTCAAGCCTAGCCTGAGACAGTCAAGCCTAGCCTAAACAGCACTTGTTTAGGATACACAATATTCAGGCACGTGACTCTTGATTTCTTCCATTAGATCTGTATAACACTTATTTATGCCTTATGATACGTGCCATTGATTTATGCCTTATCTCTAGATAATGTATACATCGTTATGTGAGTACAAATCTTTATATACTTATTTATATCTTTATATCTTATCATTTTTACCAGAAATAAAGATCGTATGTATAGATTTTTATACCTGGATTGATCCCTGGATCATGGGCACCTCTGTTCATGATCCAGCAGCGGCTAAAGCAGGTACTACAAACAGAATCCATATGTGCTGTTGAGTAGCTTTCAAGATTTTCATGTCTTTTTGCAAAAACGGAACGAGTTTCAACCAGTCTCAGAATCCAGTCTGTGACTTGCGTTTTAAATGACTTAAATAATGGAAATCACGCTGTCACGTCACTGCTAATCTGAAGGCGCCGGAAAATTGTACCCGATGGATTTTACGTCATTTTAAGTAACTAGTTAGTTAGGATGACGTAGCATATTTGGCGTGAGAATGTTTGCATGATTTCGGAAGTGCGAGATAGATCATCATAAAGAAAAAAAACACACACACACACACATATATATATATATATATATATATATATATATATAAATCTTCTTTCCATTTATTTTAGAATTAGCCATCTCCTTGTATTCAGTTGTAAAACAAATTCACTCAGACTTTGCTACCATTTTCTATAAATGGTAGCTTCTCTCCCATGTAGAGAAGCGGTTCCAAACAGCTAGTTGTCGTGCTCGCCGGCCGTCCAGCTATGGGCCGGACGCAGGTGGGGCTTCACCTCCGCCACCAGCGACTTCAGCACATCCCGGGCGTAGCCGGTGTCCAGCAGACCAGCCTCCCTCAACCTTGCTTCCAGCCGCGTCCGACGATCCTGGTGCAACTGCGAGTCCCAGAACGAGTGGTTAGCTGCATCTGACTGGGGCTGCTCGGGCTGCTCTCCGCCACGTCGCGCCCAGGAGGTTTGTGTATCGGCCAGCAGCCGCGCCGGGTTTCTTTCAGCCTCCGGACGCACCTCAGCTCGGATCGCCTCCAGCCTCTGCTCTCGCTGCACCTGCTCCCCCGCTACCTCCTCCTGCAGTCGCTGCTGCTGCTGCAGCCGCTGCTCGCGAAGCTCCTCCCGTAGCTGGACGCGCCGCTGGTGATGTTCCGCCTCTGCCTGCTGGCGCCGCGCCGCATCCTGTCTACGCCGCTCCTCCGCCTGCTGCCGCTCCTGCTCCTGCTGCCGGCGTCGCTCCTTGAACACGGCCACCCTGCGCTTCACTAGGTTGCGTCGCGTCGCCTCGCGCTGAGTCTCCGCCTCTGCCAGTCGGCGTGCCTCCGCCTCCTCCCTGGCGGCATCCTCCTGGCGCTGGCGGGCAGCGGCCGTGGCCTGCTGCCGCCACTCCTCCACTCGCCGTCGCAGCTCCTCGCCGCGCAGCCGCGTCTCTGACCGCTGCCGCTGTGCCTGCTCCCTGTCGCAGTGTTTCTGCAGCGAGGTCAGAACCTGCACCTCCAGCTCGTGTCCCAGCACCTCCTTCTGGAGCCGCCAGTCGCTGACGACGGCAGTGTGCGCCACCAGGGCGGCGCTCCAGCGGCGCCGACGGGCCCGGGCGACCGCCAGGGAGCGTTGCGGAACCACCGGCCGCAGCCGTGCCATCAGGTCGCTCAGCAGCTCCTCTCTGCCGACGGTGGACGGCGGATAGATGTCCTCCACGTGCGACCAGCAGGACATCAAGTCCTCTGGACAGAACTGTACGGTGGCTAAGAATCCAGCGAGTCGGGGAATGCTGAAATCGTGAGGACCACCACAAAAGCCGTGCCGGGCCCACACAGACGCCAGCCGCTGCATGTAGGCGCAATCCACCACCGCGCAGTTGTCGCTCACCTGTCGCACCATCGAAACGGTCAGGCTCAAGTCATTCCGTATCTATCAATGGCTGTAGCCCCCGTAGTCCCCTTCGTCAACACCGCTGCACATGTGTAGTGACAAGTACCCTGTGGTATAATTCGGGAACAGAACAAATTACTCTCAACAACCGTATGTGTCGGGTTTCCTGGACCCAAAACTCTTCTTAAACCATAGCATTTATTCATGCATTCATACTAGGACAAAAGATACAATACACGCCACAACAACTGGAAAGAACAGATATGCAGATAGAAGAGTCCGTGGAGGGGTGTGCCGGGGTTCAGGAGCGATGAGTGCGGGAGGGTGGGGGCGGTTCACAACCCGCCAGAGCCGACGCGGGCCATCCATGTTGGATGGTGCGAAGCTACGTATATGGGACTGCGCTGACTCCTTCGACGCGAGTTGTTTGAGGTCTCGCAGCCGATGCGCCTACATACGGACGCGCACACACGCGGGACTACGGGTGCGATTTGAGGTCTACACCCCTTACCCTTATACAGGTTACCTGTTTGTCTCTAAATTTCAAACAATCTGCAAGGGTTTTCAGATTTTTGCACCTATTTGTTTCCTTTTTCAATAGAGATTTGATAGGATATCGCGGAATGAGTTTAATCTTTGCTAAAAGTCAAGCTAAAATTACACATTTACTTTATTGTTATCGTATTTAAATTTTGAGAAGCCAAAAGGCCCAATTCCAGAAAAATTTGAGGAATGGATGATGACTTCAGTCTCAGCATACGCAAGACAGTAAATACATGTACTTTATTCCTAGCGGCCTACACAATAAAGTCCACAAATAGGGGAGGAAAAAACGTCAGACCTGTCGCTAACCTACTGCCTGACACTGAAAGCCGTCGCTTTTAACTTTTCAATATAGACAATTGCTAAGACACACAGAAAGCGACAAATAGTACCTGCATTGATACCAAACAACCAGGCTGAATCCCCAGTTCACAATGAGCTGAACATCACACATATACATAACTATGCCACCTGTGGAAAGGTTGCCACAAACACTACAAAACGACGCTGGCGTAAAACAGAAAAAACGTGCCGTCCGGTAATCGAACCCGGCCGTATATAATATATATATATATATATATATATATATATCCAATTAGCCCACCGCTCTACCAACCGAGCCACGAGCAACATTCGGCAAATTGTCGGACAACTGGCAAGGTACCGAATGCCTGCAGAAGGGTGAGCAAGTGTTTGCCAGTTGAACTGCTAGCGAGCAAATACCTCCCAAATATCCTTCAACCAGTGGTCAAATCTGACTATCAATCGAATAACCCACGAATTAGATAAATAAGTTTACGTGTGTGCTCGTAGTTGTCTAAATGCATTCGAAATGAAAAGAGACTGTACTGCGATAATCAGAAAATGCCCTCGGGCCCTGCATATCCGAACTCTCTGGCCGTCGCAACCTGTTGCCTGCCGGGGGTCATTGTTGGCCGTAGAAAAGCAGTAAAGGGACGTGACTACTTATTAGACCGTTGTGAGTCATTTTCTTTATTTTCCACTAAGTGTTGTTTTTTTAATCGTCTATCGTGACATAGGCGGATCTAGGATTTCTGATCGCGTGGGAAGGGGGCCCACAAGTTGTCGCAAAATCTGGACCATAGGAATGCCCTTTTTGGGCAAAAAACCTATTATGTGGGTGATGATACTTGTATCCTAAAGGGGAACGGGTGGGAGGCAGCATTTTAGGTGGTGCTATTAACCCTTCAGGGGGCCCGTGACTATTTCAGGGTGAGACGAGGGTTAATGGGGCTTGAGGTCCATGTGCCCCATTGCCTCGTGGATCCGCCTATGTATTGAGGCTTTTAGTTGGGTAAAGGCCCGGCTCCCTGAGAGCTTTGTTCTTTGCTCCGCGGCTGCCAGAGCTCTGCTTTCGTAGAAGTTTTCTGCTGCATAGGGAAATCCCTACTGAATATGCATCCCTACTGAATATTTTCAGTGGTCAAGGTCTGCCGAAATCCCAGGCTGGCGAGTTGGCGGGTTTTTCCATCCTAGTCAGCACAAACATCATGGGCCTCTCACGTGATGAGGTAGGTATACTATTCTTTATATATTTCAGGAAGTCTTATCGGCTTGCGCAATAAATCGATGCGGTAGAAACGGGAGGTATAATAAGGGGATTGCAAACATCTTCAATCACTTTCCAAAAAAATGATTAAAACATTTCAGTGAAATGCAATTCAGTTTAAGTTGGAACGCTACATTTTGAACCAAATCCATGAATAATCCATTGACAATGTTAAAATGCAAGTCTAGCGATATCCCAGAAAAAGCAAAGCTTTGTGAGAAAATTTGTGCAGCTTAAACTTACTACAAAAACAGTTTCGGCTCGACATGATTTTGATAAAGGACGCCTCGGAATTAAAGGGAATGTGGTATTCTGTTGTAATTCTAGATTTAAATGGTGTAGAGAAATGGTGTCCAAAAATAATTGAATTTGTCCTAATTCTACTGAAAACATGACTGAGAAGCCCAATATTTTGCAATATTTGATATTCATTTGCTAGAGATAACAAGCCTCCACATCGGGGTGGCGCTAATATCTGATAACGCTTTGCGCCACTTTAACCTCGCCCCACCGGGGGCCATCGATGGCCCCCCAAGGTTTTCCGGGATAGCAGAAAAAGACGAGGCGCAGCACCGCGGTTGAGAGCCACCTCCACTGCATCATTTTCCCATCATCCCTGAAATTTTTACCCCGGGTTACTTAAGGTCAGGTCACCAGACGAGGTCAACCAAGGTCACCTCACTTCACCTTTAGAGCTCTGTAAGAGCTACATTTCAAAGTCGATCAATTTGAAATTTTCTACACTTCATGACCCCTCCAGGGTCTACAAGGTGTATATCCGGGATTTTTCGATTTCGTGCCCTGAGGTCAGGTCACGAGGCGACCTCTCCCATTGGAAAAGCATGGGGAAAAGCTATTTCATGATATAAAAGCCACAAAAATGATTGAAAATACTAAGACTGCTCAGAACAAGGTTTTTGGACACCCTTTCACGGATCCCAGGGGTCATATTTACCCTTTGACTTTTCCAAGGTCATCCAAGGTCACCAGAGGTCAAAAACAGTATTTTGACAATAACTTTGACCTAATTGAGCTAGAGCGATAAAACAAACACCATCGTGTTTGTCTTGTCACTGGCTTTCATTTGATATACGGCAAGGTCACTTTTGACCTTTCGTGACCTCAGGTCATATTAGGTCACGAGGTGACCTCTGGCGGTCAAACCACTGGCGGGAGGTCTTTACGTTCCACATAGCGGAAAAAGTACTGGCAATTTGCTATCAAATGTACTTACCAGGCCTCAATAGCTCTAATGACATAAGAGTTATGCCCAGTTTGCTTAATCATTGCATATTTGAGTGAAAATAGCCGATCTTGACCTAATTTGACCTCTGGAGGTCAAACCATTGACCTGAGCACTAAAACATGCGAAGTAATTTCTTACTGAATTCACGCGAGCTTTCTATTGCACTTTGCAGATTTGCGCTAACGCCCATATTTTCGGAGTTAGAGGGGGCCATCGATGGCCCCCCGGTGGGCGAAGGTGGCGCCGGACCCCCGGTGGGGCGCGGGTTAAATGTGCCCATTTGCGCCACAAATAAATAATATTCCAAATGAAGCATTTTAGCTAAGACCGGCTATTGTTACCGCCCAAATCGACCCTTAACACGCGCACTGGAGGGGGCCTCGGAGGCCCCCCCACCTGTTTTTCCGAGGTGGCCGGAGAACCGCTCGTAGCCGAAACATCATACCTTTGCCACATTAGACAGAATTTAATAGCGCATCGATTGGTGAAGATTTTTTGAAAATCGGTGGGAAATTTTTTTACTTATAGGCTTTTAAAGTCAGACCTGCATTTTGAGATCGCCGTAATCGCGCGGTCGGACCAGTTAGCTTGCATTGGAGACCGAGTGGTGAAGTTATAACACCATATTACCGGGATTATATGTCAAGGTCACATTACAGGTCAATGACCTTGAATGACCTTGACCCCAAAATTGAAGGAAAAGCTCTTTGAGACCTTTTCTATATGACCCTGGTCCGCCTTTAGCTTATTCCCACCATTTTCCCGCATTATCACGGCATTTACCAGTCGGTCCCCAGCATGGCCAAGTTTTGACCTTTATGACCTCGTTTGACTTTGAAGATATTAACCTAGGTCAATAAAAATTGGTCATGCCGTAGATCACTATAACCCCCACCCACCGTCCAAATTTCGTTTTTCTATGTCTCTTAGCTTCCGAGATCTTAGGGGGGCCTACCACGCCCCCCTCCAGTGCGCGTTAGTGCCAGACCCCTCCCTCCAGTGCGGGTGTTAAAAGTTAGCTATTTTTATTGATGTATTAACACACGCAGTTGAGAGGAGTCGGGCGTCAACGGTGGAAGGGAGGGGCTCCTAAAGTGCCCCCTCCTGAGATCTCGGAAACCAAGAGAGTTAGAAAAATACCCGTGGGGGTGTGTGAGGTTGGTGGTGATCTTCCTTATAGCAAAGTTTCATTGACCTAGGGATGAAACAAGCTCGTAAAGGTCGAATCTGGGCCGTGCTGAGACCTATTGGGAAATACCGTGATTATGCGGGAAAAGCTGGGGAAGTATGAAATCAATTAAAACTTGTGAAAGTAAATGCACCCATGGAAAGGCTTAGGACAGACCTAGCGTATGTACATAAATCGTAAGCGAAGACTGTGGCAGGGGATCAGTGTCGTCGATCTCAGCAACCCCAGCACTAATGTGGAAACTGGATCTTGTGGCACCTTCAGACTCGAGAGAAGGATGCTTTTGCTATTTTTGGTACACAATTTTGGAAAAAATTAGTCAAAGTCTATCGAAATTTGGCCAATTTGACATTTTACATCGTTATTTAAGCGAATGACTCGAATCAAGTATTGCAAATATTATCGAAACATATATTTTTCAAACTGAACACCTCAATAGCTGGTTAAATGCACTTTGCACATGCCCTGGCTGGAGACCCACCTCGTTCTGAGTGACGGCGTCCAGCAGCGATAGCCACTGCCAGTTGGTCGGCACACCAGCCGGCACGTCCTCCTCTGTGTCGCACGCCACCGCCGCTACCGACTGGTAGATCTCCTGCTCCAGCTGCTGCTGCTGCTGCCCCAGCTGCTGCAGCTGCTGCGCCTGCTGCTGCTTCACTGCCTCCACTCGGCCGTTGTCTCCCCGCGCCAGTCTTCGACGCCAGCGCGCCAGCAGCGCCCCAATGTCCTGCAGCCGTGCCTCGCTCAGCGCGTCCTCATCCGCGCAGAGCTCAGCGTTCAGGGGCGAGGACAGCAGCGCCTGTTGCCTTGCCTTCTCAGCAGTGCGTCGCGCAGGCAGCGTGGCGCAGATGGCGGTCACCAGACAGGCGGAGTGTCGCACAGCCAGCACACGCTGGGAGCGGAGACGGTCGGCCTGCGACAGCCGCTGCACCATGCTGGAGGCCTCCTCGGACGCCTGCCGCCGCTCCTCGCTGATGAGGCGGCGCAGCCCGGCAGTGTCGTTTGGCGACACCGCTGCCGTCGATGTCGCCAGACGCGACGACCGTCGCCAGGCCATCGCCCCGTGATGTTTTGCCTGAGCCGCCGGGTACTGGCCGATTTCTGGAGCGGCAGCTAGGGCCAGAGAGAAGGAGCGGATAGCTGTTTGACACGAGCGGTGCTACGACTGCTGTAATGGTCTTGCTTGATCGATACTGTTGTCACAGTTGATTCACGCTGTAGTGGTGCATCTGTGGCAGGGTCGAGAACGACACCACTCTAGCTGCCAGTCAGGCTGGTACATTGTCTAAAAGTTCCGTCAGGATGTGCCTTTTATAGAGAAAATGTGAACAAAATAAAATAAAAGTAGAAATAAATATTAAAATAAGGACTAACGACCTACAACCTGTGTTCATAAAGTAAAAATACTAAGCTTCGACGAGACCTGGCTATTATTTGATACTTCGGAAAATCATTTAGTTTGGAAAGTATTGTTTCAACCTGTTCACTTACCAGTATCACAAATGACCAAATTCAGTTTTACTTCTTGTCTTTTCAAGCATAAAACTTCTTTTTACAGTATTCGCCACGCTCAATTTTCCAGGGAACACTGCCGCTAAATATGCAAAGAAATAAGCATCAAAATGATTAAAAAGAGAGCTTCAACCCTCTCAAAGACGACTGTGTGCAATGAATAAATTTCAGAGACACACAACACCAAAAGCCTGGCAGTTTCAGTCGGAAAACTGTCCGACAAGATGCCGAGAAACGTCCGAGTTCGATTCGGAAATCGGTCGAACATTGTATGTAGGTACATAAATTCATTGCATTCGACTAGTTTGGGCAAAGCATCGTACTACATTTCCACTTTTATTCCCGATGTTTTGACTGCATTATAGCTAGTTTCTCCTCACTGACCATCGCCCTACATTTAATGGTCTGTGGTCTAGTACATATTTTTGTCAGGTCTTGTATGTAGGGTAAAATATAGGCATCTACAATAACGTTCGTTTGTTGGGTTAAACTATTTTTCCCATAAGTTGTAACACATTTGCATTGTATCATTTGCATAAATAAATGTGGAATATTTTAGTAAATGGTCCTTTCATGAACAGATAAATCGAATTGGTTATTTTTGGACTCTGCAGCACGGTACGAATGAGAGTTAAGTCCGTAATCGGTTTGTAAACACTAAAACGTGACGCTCCTAATCAAGCATATATTCATTTTTCAAACAACAATAATTAATTCACACTGCGAAACTCTGCGTCTGAAAGATTTCATAATGAAAATGTATCTGTTTTTACTAGATTTCACTACTGTTTCCGATTGTTCTGATTATCTAGCGTGGTTCTCGAGATGTCAGGAAGGGCGGGTACCCCCCGTCACAGCGAAAGTGGGTCAGACCCCCGCCAATGCGTGTGTTAAACAGGTCAGTAGGCCTATGGAAAAACTAAACCACATTTATACCTCCTATGCTATTCCTTTTTTACCCAGCCGACGCGAGCGTCCGCGCGGCCTCGCTCTAATTTAGTAGGTCCATTTTCATACGGCCCAGCCCAGCCCATCCCCAACGTACTAACACTTTTGACGAGCTTATAACTTTTCGATTAACTGTCATGCCTTGCCGCAGTCTTCACCAGGATAAATCTGATAAATTCAATTACTGACTAAACATACAGGGACGGGTGGAGTGTTTCTGAAGCTCGCAGCACGTGCAAAAACAGGGGCATGTCAATTATACAACTTGTCGTCACTTATAACGTCATAAAATCGGTTTTGGCTGACCTTAATAGATCCAGACTTGGTGTGTAAGGAATGCTAGTGCTGTGAATCAAGAGGTGAATATCTTTTTTAATAAACTTTGTTCAAGTTGTTCCTAGTACGACTGGTGGAGTCGGAGTCTCACTAAAGTCATCAAGGGACTTGTCACAGAGACCCCGACCACACCACCCCAACGAGCAACTCCCTCAATGGCGGGTTACTTTAGAAGCCAAAGTTTAACGCCCCACAAAGCACAGGGACGGCCGCCCCGCTCAGGTCACCCTCTCACCAGTCAGTTGCCAGCCGACCTGTACGTCGGGTAAGCTATTGAGCGCCGGAGCGTCTCAGGGGAACCGATCCCGAGCCTGGGCATGCCCTGCCACTGCATGCTTCTGAGCAGCGGGCCGGAGCCGAACGCTCTACCAACTGAGCTACCGGGACGGCAATTTGATTCGGCAAATTGATCTATCAAGATCAATTTGATTCCAAGTCAAACCACTGGTGGGCACGTGCACAGTAAAGAAATGAGCAGATTTCACTTCTATAACTCAGAGGCTATGAATCTGATTGTGTTTAAACTTACAACATATATTCAGGCTGATCGAACAGAATCGAATAACACGCTGTTTTGTGTCATTTTCAAAGTTTGATATTTTTTAACGAAAAAATAAGAAACATAAGGAAACTGTTGAAGTTAAACCGGGGCTGTACTTCTAAAACTAATGCTGCGCCATCACGGGTATCAGTCAGTCAAACCTGCCGCCATGAACATACCGCTGGGTTTAAAAGGAGGTACACGACGAAAAAATAGCGACGCTGCGTGATACATAAACCAGCCCACAGTCCAAACATGGCACTGCCAGTTTGTGGCTCCTGTACATTTTCGACCGAACTACAGGTTGCAGGTGGTATGAAGTGAATTTAAAACAATGGAATTCTCATAGTCGTTAAAGCTTTTTAGCTAAAAACAAGTCACTTGGAACGATTATTTAGAAACGTAGGTGGAAAAGCTTAGACAACCTAAAATTATCATCTGAAAGCATTTATTCCTTCTTCAATTGCAGGCCCTTATTATATCTCTTTAACTCTTGAAAATATTTTTTGGTTTTCTCTTGTATTTCCGGACCCGCGCCACCTTTTATCAACTCAGCCACACAGATGGACACTAACTCTACTTTTAGCAGACATATTATGCCGCACAACATCCCCCTCCATACAGTATAACTGTGAACACAATTTAAGCAATTATAGGGGTGCAGGTTGTCAGAACCAAATTTTATGGTGGTTTACGGATTAAACGTTTATACAGTGAAAAATAATCAATGAGCTCCTACACTATTTCATCTTCAGTTAATTTTTACACAGAAACATCAGACCTAAAAATTATACATATTGTATCATTCCTTGTCCCCCACTCAAGAGTGATGCTGGTTCTCATGTATACGATACATGTGCTTGTTCTTTGTACAGTGGTATGATATTTTATTAGCATTTTTCATTTCTATTAGTATATGTGGTAGCTGTTATTTCTTATGTGTTTCCTCTCTGTATTTCCTTCCCCGTTATGCAAGATAAATGAAGAAGGCTAAAAAAATGAAGGAAGGGTATAATGCACCTTGAATTCAACGTTAACACGCGCATTGACGGGGAGGCGGGTACCCACCCCTCCCCCTTGGGTTTTTCGGAGACAGCAAAAAAGCGGCGGCGCGTAGCGCCACCGTACTTGGCATACCGTTTCCCTCATTATTTTTACAACTTTTGTGAAAACTTTAAGGTTAGGTCATTTCAGGTCAGGTCACCAGTGCAGGTCAAGTGACCTGACCTCAAAAAAGTTTAAGACAGCATAATTCGGAGCAGGGTGAACTTATCCGATTGAAACTCATATCACATAATGGACCCACCGAGTTCTCTAAAATACGTTCCGGCATTTTTTATATCGATGACCTAAGGTCAGGTACGAGGCATGACCTCTCCATTGGAAATACATGGGAAAAATGGTTTTTACTGAATAACTCGGTAACGGATGGTGATAGAGCGTTTGTTTTAACTGCATTAGACTTGCCTTGGCTTTGCAGTTCTAATGGTATGCATTTAGTATAATTTGATCCTGACCTGACCTCAGGTCAGGTCAAATCCTTGATTTGACCTAGCAAGGTCAAATTATATATCATTCGATTCGGCTTGCTGTGAGGATTCATATATTTTAAGTCGTTTTGCTCTATCTTTATTTGTTCAGATGTAATGGCCGAAAAACTGAATTTACATGTTATCCCTATGACAGCATGTTTTGACCTCACGTGACCTTAAATGTGACCTGACAAAAAATGGTTCAAATATTTTCGATGGAGAAGTGGATGGGCTACCCAACGCCGTTTACCGTTTTTCGCTACCTACCGTGATTCTCGAGATCTTAGGGTGGGGGGGGTAACCGCCCCCCCTCGTCAAAGCGAAGGTGGCTCAGACCCCCGTCAATGCGCGTGTTAAGAATTAACGGTGCGCAGTGCCAAGAACGTGGCACTGGTCGGGTTTGCCAGAGGAAAGTGCTAAACTGATTATGATGACTGTGCAGTGTGTGGGAAAAAAACACGACGTTGGCGATTATTAGAGTAGGGGAGACTGGGGTCAAATGTAACACGGGGCAATTGTAACACTGGCTATATCGTCTAAACTAATCAATGGATGGCGCTTGTGGCACAACCGGAAATGCGCAATCAGCTGCTGCCTTTGTTAACGAAGTTTCAACTCGGTGCGGCGGATAAGTCAGACGCTGTTTACAATTATGTGTTTTTGAGGGTGTTTTGTAACTTTTGAAATCTTTAAAGATGATAAGCTTATTGATGGGTATGATAAGGTACAGCGGAGACAGTTTCAGTGCATAAAGAGTGTTTAATTAGCTACGAAATGAGCACAGAACCTGTCGCCTAGGCCAGCTCGTTGAGCGGCAATTTGGTGTAAAACATTGCGCGTTGTGATGGGGACAATTGTAACATTTCTCTTGGGGTCAAATGTAACAATGTTACAATTGACCCCTATGGCCTTATGACGTATTAAACTTGCTTCTACTGCACAAATGCAGTAGCAAGGTTAGTGATTTTCTGATCAGGCGCGCACCCAGGATGTTCGTTTGGGGGGCTGACGAGGGGACGTCAGGCCGATGAAGGGGGCGCACTTGTTCACCCAAAGGGACCAATCGTTATATCCTGGGGGGGTGGGGACGGGGGAGCGATGAACTGTTTGCTTCGCAGACATAGTGTCATCTGTTTTTGGGAAGAGGCACTTAACACGTCGGGGGGGGCAGGCCTGGATCTGGGCCGACCATTGGGGGGGGTGGCATAGCGCCTAAAATCGAAAAAACATGGATTTTAAAGAAAATCGACAAAAATCGGGTGATTTGGGGGGCATTGCCCTGTTTGCCCCTTGGATCCTCCAGTGGGGAGGAGGAGGGTGTAGTGCGGACCCGCTGCCCCCTGGGTGCGCTACTGTTTATGATAATCACATTGCTTTCCAAGGATATGTTTGTTTGTAGGTTGGGATATGTTTCGGAAAAGTGGCAATGTTAGCTGCCCTTTATAATATTTCTTATATTGAAAATTTAACGATGATAATGGGGGTTTAAGAGCACGTCAGCTGCTAAGGCTAAATGTACCCAGTTTGAAAAATTAACGAGATTTCAGTCAAATTATAAATATATTTTTGTAGGCAGTCAGTTTTGTCAGTTTTATTTTGGCAAATGTGCCCAAAATAATAGGCTTTTGGTTCTATAAAGGGTCATTTCTTTTTGGCAACAAGTTCAAGATTTACTGACCGAACTGATAAGTAAATTTTTGCAAACATTTTGAACGCGGTTTTTTCAGATCATTTATAGGGATTATTCAAATCACCGGTATTCGTCTTTGTGTTCATATTTCTAAAAAAAACTTCATCGGCTAATTTCAAACAAATGTCTCGCACTTTCAGAGAATGCCTCGTTTTCGACCCCGCACAACCGAGCGCCGGACTCGACTGGAGACGGTCCATGAAGCTTAAGTGAAGGCCGAAGATGCAGAAGTGTTTGTATTAGGATGTTTTTATAGTAAAAATAAATCGTCGAAATTCATACGGCTTTAACATGGTACAATTGACCCCCGGTGCTGTTACAATTGCCCCTCACGTGGGGTCAATTGTAACAGCTGAAGTAAATTTTTATAAGTGAAATTTTGACCCCTAATTTGTTTCATTTTGAAATATTTCTACGTCTGTCACATTGCAAAATCTTCAAAGTTGATGAAAATATAGTTATAAGTGCTCTAACTCAAACAACTATTTCTCCAGAACCAGAATTGTGAAATTTGTTACAATTGGCCCCAGTCTCCCTATACCTGAATTATCTGTATTAATCAGCACGTGCAAAATCATGACCAACAAAGTTGGGTGAATTTAGAAGTATGTGTATGCAGTCCGGGAATTTTTAAAGGAGAGGAGGCAGAAGAATGTATCACTGCCAGTACGCTTCTGCTATGATTTGAAAACTTAGACCAGACTGAAAAGACCCATGAACACGAGGCACTTAAATAAAAAGTGAAGGATAGACTTGAGCATACAGTTATACGCACGTTTACAAAAATACACTTTTTCAAATATGATGTGCTGCATTGTTACAAGATACAAAAAATAAAAGAAATAACTTTATGCAGGTTCTCACGCATGGTGAGACGTGATCGACGGATGTGAGCGTATAGGCAGCGGCTAAGGCTGACTGTAACTATTTTACAATTCGCCAACAGCAATGCGGCGGTAGTTATCACAACTGAGACATACAGGGTGACACGCACATCACGTCACAAGGTGGCACACTAACTGCTGAGTCGTTCTGAAAATAATTGTGGTAGATGAGGCCGGTTATGTCGTGCTGATTCAAGATGCCTTTACCCTGCTGATCCTCTGTGAAGACTCACGGCCGACAAGCTCACAGCTCAGAAGAATGGGGCGATGATATTTGGCCGCTGTACCATATGCAGGTGCCGAGTAGCCGGAGTTGACAACGATAACTGGTGTGTTTAGAAGCATGCTGAGGTGTTGGAAGTTCACGGTGTGATAGCAATTACCTTCTAAAGGCAATAAGAGATGAAATCTCAAGTTTTTTGCAGGTCGATCAAGCATCCATGGAGGACCTTCTTGAGTGGCGGCCATCCTTGAGAGGCGATTGCTGCACACTGAGCGGATGAGCTCAACTGGAGCTGCATCCGCTGATGAGTGTGCCGCGGGTGCAGATGTTGCGGTGGCAGTGAGAACTGTACCGGGCCGGATGATGGGTCATCACGCGGCTGCGTGGGAGGTCGGTCAGACGTGCTGGTTGACCTGCACAATGGCACGGCCGTCTGACGGCGCGTTATATTTATCAATCGCGTTGAAACTGCTGCTGGCGTTGCAGATCCAGGCACAGAGTCTTCCTGTGTGGTTTATAGCCTTCGGTTATCATTTCTTCTGCATTGCTCTTCCATCGATTATCGCCTATTTAGGCGACACAGATATGGCCGCGTGCTTCATTCGTGGTGTTTGTTGGCTTTTGCAGACTTTACTTTTAACCTTTCTTGTAGATCTGGCCTTTCACATTTTGCTGCTGAGCCGTCCTCGCCTTGATAAATGATGCTTTTCTTGATCAGTATCATTTCAAAGCATTCGTTGCTTAGTCGGATGCACAATAGACCACGTCGGAAAATAATTTCCGATGTCTGATTAAGAGTAGTGATTTTGTTATGTCATGATATGTTACAAGCCTGATGCAGGCAAAAAATATCTGACTAATCTACGTTTAATGGGCGCGGGACGGGCTTTTCTGAAGCGATGTTTTAAGAAAGATAGCGTTGAAGTCTCCATTGACTTCAAAATGCACTGCTGACAGTACCATTGCAACACGGTAACTTTTTGATCAAGATCAAAACGTCGGGTCCATTTGCACCCGGCCTGTACCCAGGCGGGTGCACTGGGTACCCGGACACCCGTGCAAGCCCAGGGCATCCCCTGGTCCTTTCCTGGACACCCCCTGTACTGAAGCTAGATGGATCTCACTTTGACTTTAACTTGAGCAGTGACCTTTCCAGGCGATTAGTTTGATTAAAAATTGCAAACGCCACTGGAGATTTAGTCAATGCTGCCCTGTTGGATTTTGAAGTCATCTCCGCACAAGACACCACAAATGTGGTTGATGTAAAGAAGGTTCAGCGGGCAAAAAAGTATTCTACACTAAACTGCAAGAAAAGGCAGTTGTGGAGAACCAAGAAAACGATGGGAAATGAGCCGAGGAGCACGATTATACGTTGATTTTCCTGATGCTACCTAAGATAGATAATGGGTCACCAATATTGATGGCGTTTTAGATTTCCAAAAAATATACAACTTATTGTCTTCCTGGTGTTTCCTGTCGTAACTAGTTACAGATGCCCCGAAAGATAGTAATACGTTCTACTGAGCTGTTGCTGAGCAGAACGTGTTGCTCTTCTGTTCGATAACCTTTTATAATGCGCCCCTGAGGAAAGCAAGAAGTACACATCCACCACAACCGAAATGAACACCAGGCCAGGTGGTCGCCTCTGTCGCTATCTCTCCCCTGCAGCCAGCTTATCGGTCGCTCTCCATCTGGAACGCAAGCAGATAACCACCCAAGCGGCAGTCGCCCAGATGGTAGGCGGATACAACGGCAAAAAAGAAGGCACGTGCTCCTCCCTCCCCGACTAAACACCTAGAGCTCCGCCCTGAGTCCCGGCGTCCGCTGAAAGAACCAGAGTACCCCGCCCCCTAAAACGTCACATCCCATCGCACTGGCGCCCCCACGATACGATTTGGCGCCCCCACGATACGATTTGGCGCCCCTTTAATATATCCCACACTAAGAATTGCCGCTCCTGGCACAAAATGGCCCCCCTCCTTTTTCGACCGCACTGTCCTTCTCTTTGGACATCCTGCATCCGCCCGTGGCGCCCTGAGAGTGGAAGCGAAAACATCCAGACTTTGGAGCCTTCAAACGATAAAACTGCAGCTCTAGTGGTGCCAGCCACAAATCACAGCCATGTGGGTTCAGTTACCTTCAAAGCTGACATCACTAACCGGTGCTGACTCGATAGAGATGTCAAACATTACGTAAACCCACATCACACGTAAAAGCAAGGATGACGTGGATCCGTTGTCCCCGTACACCCCAATTCCACCTTCATTAGAAGACGGTGAAGTTGCCAGAATGCCAAAAACATCTCTGGAAAGTTAGGCTGATTCTCAAATTTTGAGTCATTCCCGAGAAATAATTGACTGGGAAGTTAGCGATGGAATTTTACATCGCTAGTGTCTGCCTTCGACAGTAGGCTGCAGCTCCGCGGCGTGGGGCAAAACGTGCCTCGGCGGCTGCGGTGGACGCGCGGGCCCTCAGGGTCGTCGGGACTTTCCTGGGGACAAGGGCATTCCAGCTGAAGTCGTGCTCTACAAGACTGCCCACTGCACACGGAGAAAGGACGTCGCGGCGGCAGGGCCGGCGACTCACCGGGTGGCGCACGGTTTTCTCCGAATACGCTGAGTGGCGGTTTGCTAGTCTTGTGCAAGCTGGTGACTGAGGGTGAAATTGCGAAATTTACCAGGCATACCAGGAAACCGAGTGCTGACAGCACTCTGATTGTGACTCCTCTCAACTAGCGATTCAGGAGTTGACCTCAGTGTAATCGCCTCAGTCGCTGCGGACGAGTTGTAGCCGTGCGGGTGGGAGAGGTGGGAGCGCCGTTTGCGAGTCTGGTGAGGAGGCTACGCTTTCAGGCACTGAACCTACTGAGCCTTTTGCGATAGTTCAGGAAACCTAACCGCGTCAAGAAGCTGCTCTAGTACCAGAAACGGGGTGAAAGCTGCCCACGGAATTTGGCAAACTGCATCCAATTGTGACGGCTATCAAAAGTTCCACGGGGAGACTTTTTAATCGTGGTGTTGTGACTGAGTGAAAATGCAGAGTTATACCTGGGATCGCTGCATGTGTGCACTGCTAGCGGTGCTGTGTGTAATAACAGCGGTGGCCTCGCTGCCATCGGACTTTTGCCCCAGAAGCGACAGTGACAAAAGGACGGAGGGGGCAGATTTCACCACCCTCTGTCGGAGCCAGCCGGTGGAAGGTACAGGTCCGATTGCGGCCGTGCAGTGCATGCACCCGGGCTGCCGGTGTAGTCTGCGGGCGCCGGAGATGCGCTGCGTGCCGTACAACACCACCGTGAGTTCGATGGAGTCGGGAGTAGAGGTCACCTCCAGCGTCTCAGTCGCCTGCGTCTGCGCCTTCCCACAGCCGGCGTGAGCCGGCCCCAAGCCGAAGTCGCCCTTCTGTTTGTTCCCGTCCGATGGTCGCCGAGAGAACACCTGCTCTCTATGGAGCTGGATATGAAGATAAGACGGAATCGTCCAAATCACCTGACCCGAAACTAGATGGCTGCACCTGTGGGAGACCATTCTCGGAAGCATTCTGTATTCTTCGAAGACGACTGTTTTCATAATATCAGATATATCGACCAAATGGGGGCATTTGAAGCACTGACGATATCTACAGGCCAGTGTGTCTCAGCAACATGAGCTATTCAGTCAAAACACCAGGTTTCACGCAGAGCCGCACTTGTGAGACGACGTGTCACCTCACTCATTCGCTCTTCGGGGGGTGCATGTGACCGAAGCCGCCGTAGAAGATGAAACGCAAGAGTTGTAAGGGTCCATGAAAATATCACTGTGCCAGTTTTTTTTACTTCTATTACAGGTTAACAATTATAGTTAGCGGAAATGCCAGTGCGCCGAGTTTCAGTCACCTACGGTCTTCTTTCAAATATGGCCATACATGCTCCTTTTACGAAGCAGTTTGGTCCATACTTGTAAGTGATTCAAGTGACACTCATCCCGAATGAGATTGGACTCTGTCTCCGTGACTCAGTTTTGACTCAGTT
The DNA here is from genome assembly GCA_034440635.1 of Lepas anatifera. Taxonomy (NCBI): domain Eukaryota; kingdom Metazoa; phylum Arthropoda; class Thecostraca; family Lepadidae; genus Lepas; species Lepas anatifera. Next base: position 1,472,435 of record JAOTON010000535.1, on the reverse strand, counting down.
GTTATGTTTACATGCAGTTTTTTTACTCTCTTGAATCATGGCCTGTCGTCGATTCACATCTCGGAGATTATAATCTGACCGAACCAAAGTAAGGTTTTGTTGGAGCAGTGTGACTCTGATTCCGTTTCAGTCCAGCGTCATCCGTTGCTACACTGGGTAGTTCCTGAATCCAACTCTTTGACACCGTGAGCATGGCCAGGTGAGTCAGCGGTCTCCAATAAATATAAAACTTGCTCTTGACTCAACGAACTGAGTCACGGAGTCAGAGTCTACACATATTCCGATCGAGTCATCCTTAAGTCACCAACAGGGTTGATCTGGTCATGATTCATTTGATGATGTATAATAGGACGGTAGGGACAGAGTACGTTTGATGAGGCTGATCACGCTCTATTTAGACCGAGGTGAAATGACAAGTCAAACGCAACGACGAACAAATGTAATACTTGTCCTTATATCGCGTAGTTATTTTAGATTAGTTCAAAATGTGCATTCCAGGAAAATGTGGATGCGTAGAAGTCTTGCATGAGAAATAAAAATCAGGTCATGCAAATAACTAGACTGTTCCTTGCAAAGCCGTAACGCATCGATTTGATGCTGTCGTGTTCAAGTGAAGTGACGACGTGAGAACTAGCTCGACTGGCATTATGATACAAACTAGCGAGCGAAAATAGCGATGCACGGGAGGGGAACGCCATTTGTCTCATCTTACTATCATACCTCCGAGCTTACCCCCAGTGACATCTAATGGTGTCATACTGACAGACACAACCAGTCCGTCAGTCACATTTTACCTTATCATCACCCGTCCCGTAAGGCGGCTGGGAGCAAGGCTTAGATGTGGACGAAAACCAACCATCCCCAGAGGATAGTAAGACTGGCTGGACAAGGCTGGGGATCTGGACAAACAAGGCTGGAGATCTCTTCTCGACCCAGGGGGTTCTGGATGGGCTGACGCTGGCACAGCAATACAAGCCTATACAAAGTCTATGGGTGACCCAAAATCCACAGAGGTCTGGACCCCCCGCCCAGGATCTCCACCCATGCTTGTAAGGTGTTTTAATGATCATGAGGTGGCACCACGAACATATAGTGGAATGGGAAATTTGGCCATCTCCCAGCCTTCAATTAGGCACAAAAAGAACCCGTTTTTCATTTCCGTTCATAATCCGATTAATTCAGCCGCCGTGCACCTGATGCTAAATGTTTTGTGCTTGTGGGCAAACGCGGGTAGGTATACACTAGCAGGATCAATATCCTTCAGAAATTCCTGAAGGATCTGGCCTTTAAAGGGCTTCTGTAAAAGAGAACGCATGAAACGCGATGTACCTACATACATTGGCGGACGCAGGGGGGGACATTCCGGCCATGCCCCCCAAAGCGCTGGAGGGGGCCAAACTATCTTTTGCCCCCTCCAAACGCCGGAGAAATGTTTGAAAAGAGTGTTTACATGGGTTTACCCCCAAAAACTCGGGTTTGCGTCCGCGCCTGCCTACATAGCATAACTAAATCGTGGAACCACATATTTTGGACATCAGGTAATTTGAAAACGTTGTCTGCATCTGACTGAGTGTTTCACGGTGGCCGCAGGACTGTGCGGCAGCATAGGCCTAAAGATATACCGTGCCGCACTACCCTGCGGTCTGACCTGTAACTAGACTGTGCCGCAGTGTCTTCCCTGCTACTCTACTGCACGGCCAAACATGTTTCGCTCCATAATCACGTGAAAAGTTGTATTGCTGTAGTGCTGTAAAGCACCCAATGTACTCAAAGGAGGGGGTAGCGCCCCCCCGAACTGCCGCTCCCTGCCAGTCTGGTGCCGAAAGCGCCTGACATGGGTTTTGGTAATAATTGACCACCGCAGGTAGAAATGAGAATTGCACTGGCTCTTAGTACCAGTTCTACTCTCACCTTATCGCCCCTGCCCACAGCGCGCCGCCCTTCTACATGATAAGTAGCCTCTCCGGCCAAATTCCCCCCCAGTAACCTACCGCCCCATATCAAACGTGCCATCCCCCCATCAGCTTGCCCCCTCCCCCTTCGTCAGCCGGGCCCCCCAACAAAATCATGGGTGCGCGCCTGCTTAAACGCATTGGCAAACTGAATCAGGAGATCTGAAAAAGGTTCCATCTTGCAAACATAATAAGCGGAAAATCTTGGGCCCAGGAGTCGGTAAATATTCAATTTTCCACTTCCAGGGCTTTTTGCATTTTTGTCTGCAGATATTTTGACCTGAAAACTTTTTGAGGCGAGGATTTTTTTCTTCAATTTAGACGTTTTGACCGTGGACCTTAGGTATGTCTTATGGTCAAGTGATGACATGAACGTTTTGAGCAATGACATTTTATTTGTGGCGGTAGGTTTCATGATATTGACTGGCACTAACACTAGGTATAAACCCTTCCAACAGTTAAAGAGTTTGCGAAGCTGAATAACCTTAGCAGTTGGTGCGTTGATAAACCAACCCCCCCCAAAAAAAAAAAATCATTCATCTTAGGCCAATCACTATCCGGAGTACTCCATACTTTTCAGTATTTGATCCCGGGATCTTGGTAAAAATTCCTCAAACACGGTTACATATTTACATAAAAGCTAAATACTAAAAAACTTATTAAACTTTACGTTTGTGAGTCAGCATTCTCTGGTGGAGCCCCCATTCATTCAATGAATCACTGGATCGGTGTTTTACGGTTAAGATCATCGGCTAAAATTTATTACGCACGTCCTCAAAAACAGTATTATTGCCCAACACGCAACTTTCTGATAGCCGTTTAAATGCTCAATCTTGCAAGCTATCACGTATAGAATGAATTGAGGTTGCCATTTTGCACTAACAACATAAAAGGCATGAAACACTGCAAAGTAGCAGTGGCATCGCCGACCAGTCTCCATAGCAACGCCTGCCAACCAATCAGAGCTGGAGTAGCCGTTCAAACCATAAACTCACAGGTTTCCTCAGTTAGTTAGCTACCAATTAAGGATGGAAGTTACATCGTTAAAGGGAATGTGGCACCTTGGTCGAATCTTGGAATTTAGTGTTATTAGGCGTACTTTTAGTCAAAAATAATGAAAACACTCAGATTTCTCTGAAAAAGGTACAATAAGCTCAATATTTGGTTTTTAAAAATACTCCTCTAGAAAAAGAAACAAATATCAGCCTGTGGATGATGTCACGATTTGGCAACCACTACCATACTTGAAACGCTTCAAGGGCTTCGATTGGCTGATGCTCATCGTGACGTCAGCATATGTCGTCACACCAGTAGCTCACAACAATGGCCGCCGGCGACAGGGGGCTGAGGGGGCTGGTGTCAGGTAGGTTTTAGCTTTTTTCTACGGAAATATCGAGTTCCAAGACAAATGAAATATGGAGTACCGGGTTTTCCGACCTGCTTTACAACTTGGCTATCTCAGTTAAAATCACGCTGTGAAGGTGCCACATTCCCTTTAACCAATAGGCGAATACCTGTGACGTCATCCGTTGAATGGTTACTCCACCGCTCTGATTGGTTATCAGTTATTTTATTAGTTCTGTGCGCTATTATATAGCCTAAAGAAGTTTGTGCACCCGAAAAGGGTGGAGCAATGCATAAAGTCAGAAAACATCAGACGCGCGTGCAGAAGAGAAAAATAATGGGGAAGATGCATAGCCCAGGTCTAAAATACATGTAGTTACAGATGTTGCTCGCCTATTGGTCCTTTTGATATTGATCAAGCTTTATTCGCCCATGTCAAACCCAGGGGGATTGGAAACGATGTCACCATGATCCGCCTATAGATTAATCTTTCTCTATTCGGTTTTGGATACGTGTCCGATTCATTGCACTTATACTAAAATACGCTGGCACATGCGTGAAACGCCCTTGATTTCAATATCTGAGGACGTACAATACCTCGGCACACCTATGGGATCTTATCATTCTATAATAAAATATAGGAGTATGGTGTGGTACGGTTACTCTGGACCCTGGTTACCCTTTCACCTGGAACTAGAAACATATTCCGGTAACATACATTTACGCAGCAAACCCTGCTACTCAGCAATCACAACTTTCCAAAATAAGCAATGACGGGTCATTCGCAGACTGAGCGCCGCCGTGTATTAACATATCAGGAAGGTGTCCGCAGTTCCCGCAGCGCCAGTGGGGGCGCGCCAACGCAGGGTGTACACCGCAACAAGACCAAACCAGCAGCGACTCCACCGAAATTTGACTCGTACGAATGTGGAGTTTGTCGAAACTGAGGAGCTCTGAGCCTCCACGGTTCTTACATCTATCCCAAGACTCTATCAAGGTACCGTTGAAAAACAGGCGTGGATATATGAGGACACATTTGCCTATTCCGCTAGCTTCGGACGGCAGTTGCGACAGGTTCTGTCGAGTCACGCTGCAAAACATCAGATACATCTGAAAACGGGTCCCAGTGCGACAGAGCCAGTTCACCGTGCCGTAGCACTCTGAACAACACGCCATTTATCACTGCGACTAAGACGAACAGGAGCACGACCAAACATAATGGAATGCCCCTACATGTTGAACATTGAAGTCGGAACCTAGTTGTGCACGGGAACAGATCGCGAGCATGGGCTGGCATTGGCGAGTCAACTGCCGTGCCTCGAACGCCCACTGACGTATCCGGAAACCGGCCAGGGCGGCAGGCTCAGCAGCAGGGGCTCCGTGTGTCAGCTGTCTGTTGGGTGTGTTACAGGTGAAGTCCCTAGGGAAGCCCCAGTCGTCGAGAGAGGCCACTCCAGTCTAAGGCACATCACTGAACGGAGGAGGGACAGCCGGGTCCCCACGCCCACGAGCTTGGCGTGGCAATGTGAAACGGTGCCATACAAATCACTCCACTGCTCCACACTAAACCTTAACGCACTATTTTGATTTCGCCGCCTTGAAATGCTCGAGTGCGCTGACAGCCTGCAAGCGTACTTGACTGGCATTAAAACACAAACTGGCATGTGAAAATAGCGAAGCCCGGGAAGGTTGCGTCGTTTGGCACCTCTTACTAATTATACCTCCGAGCTTACCCCCAGTGACAGCTTATGGTGCCACAGTGACAAACACAGCCAATCTGTCAGTCACACTTTGGCTTAACATCACCTTGTCCTGTAAGGCGGCTGAGAGAAAGGCTTATATGTGTGCAAAGACAAGCCATTCGCAGAGGTAAATATTGAGTGTGGAGCGCGGAATGCATGATATGTGCAACACGCAGGTGTGCGATACGATAGAGGCATGCATATGTTGGTTCGGTCATTGTATCTTTGAGCCTGTCTCATCACTTTTGCGAGCGATTTTGACCCCCATGAAAGAGCCATGCTTTCGAAGCGGTGGGCGACGCATGCCGGTTTTGTAGTTCGTTGGCATGACATTGTTATTCCGTCAGTACAGGCGACCCAGACCCGGCGACATCACCCCGAGATAGCACGCGGAAACATGAACATGATTGACTAGAGCCGCACCGGCATCGTGCAGTGTCACGCTTCCTCGATTGGATACTCATAATTCTTCGACACGATGCATATCCTTCCACCCAAAATTAGCCGTATGTACTGAGACAAACAACTTTTTTTCTTCCTTTCTTCGTCAGTTTTCAGGGGTATAAAGACATTTGAGAATCATGTTAAACTGAGCTAGCACTGGTAGAGCCCGTGGAAGACCTCCAGCGATGTTTAGAAGTGTTCTTCAGTGGGGTCCAGTCTCACGGTGCGGCGTGGAGTAGGGACGTCACCGTCCACAGCAGCACCTGCCGTCCATGGCACTGGTCAGAAACTGAGCGCCAACCTGACGCCCAACTAAAGCCAGTGCGGCAAATTCATGACATTCATACTGAGATACCTGCGCGATAGAGCATGCCGAGAAACCCCTTGATCGAAATTGTAATGTCCGGAAACTTGCCGCAGGCAGAGAAAAAGGTCAAAATTCACCACCTATCGACCCAGCCTTCCACAGGTGGTCATGTAAAATGAGGCGACCACAAGTAACCATGGCAACAGGACGTCATTATAACGTCCAGTTGAGCAAACAAGTCATTCTGGCCCTGAAGCTAAACATTTTGAGCTAAACATATTTGATTTTTATTAGTATACATTTGTGGCCCAACTCCCAACAATGTTTATTGTGTAATGACAGCAAGGAGCTACAGGTCATTACGTCACGTCACGCGGCCTAGGCAATTTCCGTAAACTCACTCTTACGGGGAGAGAGAGAGAGAGAGAGAGAGAGAGAGAGAGAGAGAGAGAGAGAGAGAGAGAGAGAGAGAGAGAGAGAGAGAGAGAGAGAGAGAGAGAGAGAGAGAGAGAGAGAGAGAGAGAGAGAGAGAGAGAGAGAGAGAGAGAGAGAGAGAGAGAGAGAGAGAGAGAGAGAGAGAGAGAGAGAGAGAGAGAGAGAGAGAGAGAGAGAGAGAGAGAGAGAGAGAGAGAGAGAGAGAGAGAGAGAGAGAGAGAGAGAGAGAGAGAGAGAGAGAGAGAGAGAGAGAGAGAGAGAGAGAGAGAGAGAGAGAGAGAGAGAGAGAGAGAGAGAGAGAGAGAGAGAGAGAGAGAGAGAGAGAGAGAGAGAGAGAGAGAGAGAGAGAGAGAGAGAGAGAGAGAGAGAGAGAGAGAGACAGGCTCGCCTTGTCGCCGTCGCAGTTCCGCCTGTCCTTCGCGGCCGGCGGCGGCGGGGCCGCATCTGCCACCCTCGACCACCCGCGGCGTGTCCATCAGACTGGAGTTCAGGTCCAGGCCGGAGTCGTTGGCCGCGTCCTGGATACACATACGCGGGTCAACAACAGGCGAGCCCCGCGACCATTCTGCATGCTTTTCTGCAATCAATGAATGTGGGTTTGTGCCAGGACCTCTAAAAACGAATACACACCTGTGCTTAATCAAAGCAGGCCACGACACAAAATCGTAAAAAAGCAGTTTTTGAAAAAATCGGCAAAAACTAGGAACAATCTCACCGCTGGGGGGACGGGGACGGGATGGCCGGATCGGTTCCCCTGGAATCGACCCTGCCACCAACTCTGACACGGAAGGTCCTGTCAGTTAAAAAGACCAAGCTGACCGCAACTAACACACCGATACGAATTTCAGAGTATATCATATCAGCACGCTGTATCATACGCAGCAACTGCGTAAAAAGCGGGCCCGCAGTGCTATCCCTCCCTAAAGCGCACCTACTGTGCTTCGGCCCTCTCGAATCGATCTGGTTATTACTAAGTACGCCTTGACTTTCCAAATACCACGATAATCTCATATTATTAATTACTTAAGCTTACAAAGCGGAACTGGTCTAAAAAGCAAAGGGTTTGGATCGGTCTTTCCCAGTTTTAGAACAGAAATTATCATGGTTTCCCATCAAGCCGCGGGGAGTTGCCGAACCCCCACTTCACACTGAATGTGGCCAGCAGAGCCCTCCGCCAACGATGCGACAAGGCCTCCAACATGTCACGAGGGATGAGATCCTATCCCTCGGTTACAGAGCCACCTCAATAGTGTGGAAGCGTGAATAATACATGGAACATGAATCCCGGGGATTACCGCTGGCTTAAGACGGTTCATGCATTGAAAATGGTCTATACATATCTGTCCACTGATCAGTGGTTCCAACACCTCCAGGTCTATGTATCAGCCTGGGTTTTGTATCACATGAATTTGTTTGTCCTCTGAAGGTAATGCAGCACTCAGCGATCACAGTTCCCGTGGAATTCGGCACTTCAGCTGCGTCAATTGCCTATTTTCCATTTACGTTTAACCCATTGGGAATAGTGCAAAGATACATGCGCCCAACATACGTCGCATCAGGGAAAACACCTGAGACAGTGGAGTACATCTGCTCAGCCAACCTGCTTACATTGTCCAAGACTGATTTGTGACTTGTTTTACGGTGCATCTGCAGCCGGATAGGGCCTGTCCACAAGCAGCTAATGTATGCACCGATGACTTGGGTTCACTTAACTTGGTGAATACAAGAAACCCAGGTCCTAGAAGTATAAAAGATGAACCTAATATTGAAGTCGTAAACATTAACAGTCTAACTAGAGAAAACACACGAGACGAAGCATAATAATTTCTTGAATTTAACAGCATGAAACTATTTACCCTTTCGGAAACCAGACTAGAGTTCAGCATACACGCAGTATTTTTGACATCGAAATCTTTCTTACGGCATAGGAATCAAAGAGGCGGTGTGGAAGCAATACATTTTCTTACCTCATTGACAGCATCACGACTCACTGGTATAGAATTTAGCGATCAAGAATGAATTCGAGCTAGGGCTAAATTGAACACAATGACCATTACCTTATGCTGTGTCTATATACCCCCTGCCCCATTAACAAGTATCGCTAACAAGGATTCCTTGATAATTTCCTCATTACGATGACAAATTAATTTGTGTTAAGATTATATTTCACATTATGATAATCATTTCATGATGTCTTTGGCTCTCCCCTTCCTTCCTGAATCAAAGAACTGATTGGACATAATAATGTTGTGATCACTTCAATGGAAGGCTAAGCATGGCCGAAAGCGTTTAAATAGACTGCGCCTGCCGCGTGGTCACGGGACCTGACTCGGCCGGCCCAGGCAGCGCGGGGGCCAGCAGACACGTGTCGGTGTGCCGAGTGGATACCAGTCCATGGGCAGCGATAGTCCAGAATAGAGCTGCAGTGACGATATTGACTTTTTATCTGCAACGATCTGAACAGAAAGGTTCAGATCCGCAACCATTAAACCAATCGGCGATTTTACTGCGAGAAACAAATTTATTGGCAGTTATTTCAACTTACTACCGCAACTTAAACCATTCGCCAGTGTCAATCCTAGAGGATAAATTATAAATCACCGCAGATCATTGTGGGCTCATGCAACTAACTCCAGAACCACCTCGTCCAGAAGATGCCATGCACAACCTCCGATATCTTTGCTTCGTTTCCAGACCTGAGGTTGGGGCTAGTGGTGGAGTGTTGCTCTCTTTCTCCAACATATAGGACTTTCCCATTTTCGTGTTTGTCACAGCAACCATTCCTGATGCTCCGATGCAACGAAAACAGATTTGTGACTATTCACGACTTGTTGCTGATAATTTAAAGCCAACAATAATGAACGGCAGCTGGAATAGGCCGGAGCTCGGAAGGAAGGGGTTCAAGCCGCGTGTGCACCCTTCATCCGTAACACAGCGGAGAAGAAACTCAGAGGAGGGTCTGCTGCTGCAAACTGATCATCGGCAGCGAAAAATAAAACAAACTCAGACGCAGAAAATCGATCGAGCACAAAACACAAAACAAACAAGCATATGGCTGGGCAGGAGCAGGTGAGGATGGGCCCGATCCGACCACGGCGTGGCTGAGGGTGAAACATGGACGATGGTACGTTAGGAGGGGAGGGAGTCGGTATGTACCCTGTGGCAACCAGTCCAGCCAGGCATACGGCACGTCTATCACCGAAGCAGTGAGACCGCCCCATCTCTGCCATCCACGCCACCGCACCTGGCGACACACCGCAGGCCATGAGAAGGGATGGGTTAAGGGTCAAACAAAAAGGACGGGGATGACATTCCCAATCAGATCCCTCGCCAGTGACGAGAGGCCAAACCCAGCCTGCCGAGAGGTGTCGCCACTGTCGTTCCATGCCGTGTCCCAACAACCACCTACAGGGCGAATCCAGCAGGCCAAGACCGGCCCCGTCCGCTGTGGCAATCAGGCTTCTCACCTTGTGATCAATGTGCCGACGTCCCCAGACCACGCAGAGGTAGACGCAGAGACAGGAGATCGCCATCTGGATCAGCACCCACACCACCACGTTGGTGATGACCGTCTGTTTGAACAGGTCCGAGCCGAACTTGATACAAACGAAGGCCTCCGCGAGCGTGATGGCAATGTAGATCCAGCACTGGGTGCCCATCCGCTTGATGCGACGATCCGTCACGTACGTGTAGTACTGCCTGTCACAGAAGGATAGCGACGTCTCACAAGGCAGCAGGGCCGTTTGAGAGAGAACATTGCAAACACTGGGTGGCTGAGCAGATTCATGGACGTTGTTGATCGTAATAGTCATGAAGTCAAACGAGACGTCAAAACGATTAAAAAACATGCTAACATATGCCCCTTAGTATTCGAAAACGTTCAGACAAGTTTGCAGAACTTAGCGGATGGTGAAACTTCTAGGATTCATGCTGACCTTTCTCTCCCAATGATCCTCTACTTTTGTAGTCAGGAACGGGGCTCTAACCCCGCCCCCACCCCCCAAAAAATCCAGCAGCTCCATCCATGGTATGTTCGTTTGAGGGCAAATACTTTCCTCAACAATTCCACAAGATGTGTATCCGTTTCACGAGCCCTCATCGCGCGAGACCGGTGAGAAGTGCGTAAAGGCAATCAATCGAAACTGACTACTTTTACAACGGGTTGCTACAGGGGAAAATAATACTTGTGTAAGGCCCGAATCCTTACGCAGTGGGCTTTCAGTCATGAATCAATTTTCCGCCGCGCGCCATACTAGAATACTTACGCAGCGTAAGAAATTCGTAGAATTTTTACGCATTTTCGTAAATATCAAGTTCATACTTAGCTTATAGATGTTTTATTTTTCCTTGACAATTCAGGAACACTATCCACAGAACCATTCCCGAATCAAATAGTATTTTCATCCATCCTTAACAGCGTTGGACGTTACCCAAATTTCATAGCAGTCCCATCTTACGTTACAGATTTTTACACCCTTTAAACAAAAAATTTTAGGGGAAACGTGGAGAACTTCGACTGGTTCACCCTGAATGTTTTGATGACGATGCAGCCGCTCTGCTCTGTATGCATCTTTACGTTATATATTTTGGGGTCAAAAACTTACGCATATGGCTAGACCTCCCAAATTTTACGCGGTGGTTTGTCGACGCAAATAAACTTTTACTTCCCTCTGGGTTGCTACAGACTCTAGCCAAGAAGCATGAACACCTCACTCAAAACCACTCTCCGAGCGAGGCGGTCCGAAAGTAGTCCCAAATTAGCTCATCAGGATAATTCTGCCGTGCAAAGGAAAAAAGGTATCTCCCATTGCTAGTAAATTGGAAAGGCCCTCCCTCTTTTGAAGGGCAGATTTAGTTATCGCTACGATTTGCAACAAAACGTTGCGCCACCAAATGAATGTGTATGCGTTTCGCTGCATGGTTGTATTGAATTCGAAGTATTTCTACTGTCACTCCGTGCTTTTCTGGTGTTCTTCGTCGTGTAGATGGGAGGATGACCAAAACAAATAAAAAATTCATCATACAGTAGCAGAAAAAAACTATGTACTTCTTCTACGAAACATTGCGTTTTTCTAATGGTGAAAGTCATACAATTTCACAAGTCATAACACCGTTCACAATTAATAGCAGACATTTGGCTGCATTCAACACAGCATGTCAAATTTCACCATCTGTAAGCTGACGCCCCTGTAGAGGCACGGGAGCGCGCTTCAGATTCGTCCTTGCCGACCCTTGTCTATTTGACCAGCAGCGGTGGCGATGTTTCAGCTACTTGTGCGATGGGTCGGCTACTTGTCCGATGGGTCGGTTACTTGTCCGATGGGTCGGCTACTTGTCCGATGGGTCGGCTACTTGTCCGATGGGTCGGCTACTTGTCCGATGGGTCGGCTACTTGTCCGATGGGTCGGCTACTTGTCCGATGGGTCGGCTACTTGTCCGATGGGTCGGCTACTTGTCCGATGGGTCAGCTACTTGTCCGATGGGTCGGCTACTTGTCCGATGGGTCGGCTACTTGTCCGATGGGTCGACTACTTGTCCGATGGGTCGGCTACTTGTCCGATGGGTCGGCTACTTGTCCGATGGGTCGGCTACTTGTCCGATGGGTCGGCTACTTTCCAATGCCGCAGCCGGCGTCGACACAGATCGGCCCACCGCCGGACACAGGTACACAGACGGCCCGACCGAACCGGGCAACGCAGGTCTGTCCCGGGCCGCACAGGCGCAGCGCGCACGGGTGGAGTCCCGAGTTGCACGGTGGGCACCAGACGGGGCAGAAGCCGGAGAAGCAGCAGCGTCGGCACCTGCGTCCTCCAAACCAGCCGCGTCCTCCGAGTCTACCACCTCCGCCGAGTAGGCCACCTCCGCCGAGCCCTCCGCCTACCACTGCACGCGGTCCGAGCGGCGTGAATTGTTGCAATGTATGGACAAGCAAAGCTACTGGACTGCTGGTGTTTGAATCATCTGCAGTAAAATATGAGTTCCATTCTCTGGAGTACAAAAATGCCCATTGTTTAAAAAAATCCACTTATATTTCATATGCTGCGACAAAAATGTATCAGATAAAAACACTGCACATCACGTTAGTCCAAAATATATTTCCCTGAATAATAACACAAAGCTTCAACGGGGCACCAGCGGGGTGCCCTTGTGCAGCTTACCTTGTTGAGCATCGGCGGCGAGCAGCACTACCACGGCTAGCACTGTCACCAACAACGCGCGGCTCGGCGGCGGTGTCATGGTATTGGTTCTGCTGCAGGCGGCTGAGGTCGCGCTCTGCTCTCAGTCCCGGCGCCTGTTCCCAGCCGGCCGTCCAGTCTGATCACTCAGCTGAGGCGCGCCTGGCCTTATACGCTGCACCCACCGCCTCGCTAATCCCCATCGGAATGATACCAGTGGATTACGACGGCGGTGTAAGATTTGGGACGTTCAGCCGCACGGTAGGCCTCCGATTAAATGATGCGGTATCGCCAGAAAAATTGTCCGGGTCAGTCATGGCGCATTCTGTAGGGACTCAAGCATGTAGGCAAAGCACTCAATTATCTTATCTATTTCAGCAAATAACTTGGATCGTTCCGTCCTGTTATGTTCTTTTTGTTGGCTGGGTTGTAAAATTTTATACACAGAATTCATGCACAAGTGGGATTTATGACCAGTCGGCGACATATCGAACAGCTTGAAACATATACACATGCAAGGGTAAGGACTTGCAGCTTATCCCCAGAAACCCCAACTGCTGGGGCTATGTTTTCCATTTACACTTAGAATTCTAGAACTTATAGAATAAGTCAACTGAGAACAATGCGTGTAAAAAACTATACAATTTATCACAGATAATCGTATGGATATCGCATGGAAGTTTTGTACTCGTGATTCATCCACAGTCTTGCATTAGTAAGTAACGTTACACCATTGTGGCACAAATTGGTGGGCAGTGGGTGCATTTCGGCCTAATGACGCTCTGCAATGGACGACTACTCGCCCGAAGATTTCTGTCCACAGGCGTGCTGCAGGCTGGTTCACCCGATAGCATGGCAATCTTAGCGAGTGAGCTTACGACCTTATCAGGGCTTACGACCAATCAGATTTCTGCAGCCTTATGGAGGACATTCCTTCAGGGTTGTCAATTCCTTCAGGTGTTTCAATAAGGCAATAACCTTGTACTGATTTTTCCAACAGCACAACAGCAGGTCGTCAGCCCGTAAAACCTATAGGACCAGTTCCCGGGGAGAGGCAACAGTCCTGTGACGTAGGCCCAACGCTACCCGCTGATTGGTGCTGACAAAACTGTGCTGACAGACGGAACAGATACGTCCCTTCCTTTACTTTGAACTTTAAAGCTGGCGGAAATTTTATACCGAGAGCTTTGCGTAAAATGAAATATACCATTAGTGGTTTCTCAACATCCTTTACAAAACTGCTAGCTCAGTTCAAAACCAATGATAAAAGTAGGACACTCCCTTTGAGCTACGGATCTGTGCTCCGGCGATGCCACTGTCGCTCTGCATTTTGAGGGCTCAACAAACACGTAGTACAGATGTGGACAGATACCTTTCTTCATGGTTCCGCGCGGGAAAACCCGGTGTTTTACGGGACAAGACTCTTGCGGTCTTTAAAGCTCCTAAGCTTTCACGCCTGGCCTCAGTGCAAATGTCTAATTAGTAGGTACAGCCCCTGCAACTGAATTTGTACACACCGGCAGAATTTGTTCCATTGTTAGTGAGCATTGCGTACAAAGTTGTGATTAAATATACAGCTGGTGTGTTTCGCTCCCAGCAATCCATTCCGCACCCGCCAATGCCCAGCAGATTCATATTTTAAGAAATTGCTAGCAAAAAAGCAACTGTCACTATAGGTAAAAACAATCTGTCTGCAAATCAGTTTCAAAATATGAGCTTGGCAACCAATTTTAGGCCAGCAATCAAAAGCTAAGGGCAAAATACGCATGCTGTATTTCCAATCACAGCCAAAATATCAATGGCTGGCCAGAAATCGGCCGAAAACGGCCGACTCTAGCGTGTACAGGATCACCTGCAAGGAGCTGTACATTTCGCTGCACTACACTGCAACGCACCGAGGGAAATGGATATTATCACAAGGTAATAACAAACGTCCAGAAGCATAGCTCCAGTTAAAAGCTGGCTAGCCTATGCGTCTTCTGCTTTATAACAGCACGCTAACAAAAGTAGGACCATGCACCCCTTTCGCACCGTGCTGAGATTGAATAACCTTAAAACCGTTTCTTCAATACTCAATGTCTGAAACCAGAGGTGCGGATTTATACACACCTGTTTTGGGGGTAGGTAACCGGCTGCTAGGAATGGAGCCCAAGGATGAAACAAATCACATGTAGGTTTTTATTTCAACCATCTAAAAATGGCCAAAGAATGTCCAACGGGCTTGAAATAGTTGAAATTGAAACATGACAGCAGACGGTCCAGGAGCACTCCCAACCGAGTCAATATCAACCCTCGCCCCGGGAACCGAGTCAATATCAACCCTCGCCCTATCGGGGAGCCATCGATGGCCCCCTAAGTTTTTTCAGAATAGCAGAAAAACGACAAGGCACACATCACGGTTGAGGGGTCTACCTCTTCCCTCCATCAGTTTCCCATTATCCCTGAATTTTTACTAGGCCAGGTCACCAGGCAAGGTCAACCAAGGCCACCTCACTTCAGGTTTTGAGGTCTACCTGTAGCTACATTTCTAAGCCAGTCGATCTGCAACTTTCTACACTTGATGACACCTCCCGGGTTTAAAAATTTATATCCGGTTTTTCCGACATTGTGACCTGCATTCAGGTCACGAAGTGACCTCTACCATTGAAAAAGCATGAGGAAAAGCTGTCTTACGATCTAAAAATCACAAAAATGATTGCAGATGCTCATATTTCTCAGAAAAACGTTCTTGGCTACCTTTTCACAAATTCCTGGGGCGATATTTGCCCTTTGACCTATCTGAGGTCATCACAGGTCACTAGAGGTAAAAAAACAGTACTTTGACGGTAACTTTTGACTTAATCAAGCTAGAGTGCTGAATTAAACGCCATCGTGTATGTTTCGGCACTGGCTTTCATTTGATACACGACAAGGTCACTTTCTGACCTTTCGTGACCTCAGGTCATGTTAGGTCAAGAGGAACCCTCTGGAGGTTAAACCACTGGCGAGAGGTCATTATGTTCCACATAGCGGAGAAAGTCCTGGCATTTTTCTATCAAACGTACTTAACCAGAATTTCAATGGCTCTAATTGCATGAGAGCTTTGCCCAAGGTTTCTTAAACATTGCATATTTTAGTGAAAATAGCCAACTTGAACTCTGGAGGTCAAACCATTGACCTGAGCGCTTAAACATGTAAGTAAAATAATTCTGATTTCACACGAGATGGCCACAGCACTTTGCAGATTTGCGCTAGCCCTCATATTTTCGAGGTTCGAGGGGGCCATCGATGGCCCCGATGGGGCGAAGTTGCCGCCGGACTAAGAAACAGAGGTGGGGCGCAGATTAAGTAACTAATTCATTCCGGTTTAGTCTAGAGTAAGGGCTATAAGCTGATATTTTCAGTTAGCAGAAGGAAACACATCAAGACCACCACGGGAAATGTATGTATGGGGAAAATAGCAATAAGCCCGCTATTTGGAGTCTTTTATTAATTGCCTACTACCCTGGAGTAAAAAAGTTTCATTGACAGGATGAAATGACAAAATACCACGTGAAAACCACACACGGAAGTACAGGCATGTGCATAAAAAGAGGATATGGAGGAATGTAAAGCGTCATCAAAACAGATGAAGCAGGGGTGCAATTTGACCTGAAAGCCAGCTTTGTAAGAAGCCGGGTCGCATCCAGGTGCGTCGGCGCCCGCATCCTAGAAGTGCAACGAGTGGGAAACGACGTCTCGGAGGTTATCTAAAGGGCCTGCGAGAGAACGTTGGGGGTCCAAACACACCACTGGGCGAGGATGCAGTGGCGCACCGGTACCCTGTTCGGCTTCCGCTCCCATGGCCCGGGTTCAAATCCCGGGCGATGATGATGATGATTGTGGTTTTCGGGCATGTCAGCTGCTGAGGCTATATGTGCCCATCGTTGTAGGGTTAAATCAGTTCCAGTGGATCACTGGTTGAGTTATGGCGAAAGGCATGTAGTGGGTTGCACAGCGTATCTACATGCAGCTAGTTAATGATAGAGCTGTAGGTTTTTAGGTACGGCTGGTTTGGCGTGGGTTATATACAATCTGGAACTTGATTTCCTTTAAAAACTGTAGGACACTACGGATGTCTACAGCTGCACTGTCACCGAGTAGGTTAGCCAACGGTGTTGATGGGAAGAACCTGCTGCGGATTCTACAAATCTGTTCACAGCCAGCGGTAGCATCGAGCACATGTTCGAGGGTCAGCCGGTTTCTACAGTAAGAGCAAATATTTGGGTCGGAGCCAGCCAGATAATGAGCATGTGTTGCGTATGTGTGCCCTATTCGTAACCTGGTCAACGACACCTCCTCTCCTCTGCTCCGCCGACTACTGGATTCCCATTTCCCTATCCTTAGCCGAAGACGTTTAAGTGTGCAGCTAGGTTCTGCTTCCCATCTTGTCTGCCATTCCACTCTCAAGAGCTCGTTAAATTCGGCTTTCAGGTCACTGGCGGGAACTTTAAATCGATGCATCGGAGGCTGCGCACATGCTACTTTAGCAGCTTCGTCTGCCCTCTCGTTTCCAGGCACCCCAACATGGCTTGGAACCCAGAGGAATCTGATCGTCATATCTCGCGTAAAAAGAGCTGTCAATAGCCTTCTGATAGCTGGAACAAGCCAGGATGATGCTGGTTGGTGCGACTGAAGTGCTGCCAACGAGCTGGCAGAGTCTGTCACTATGAGAACTCGGGACTCAGAGCTGTGGCGTAAGTGTCGTAAAACTCTGAAGATTGCGTAAAGTTCTGTAGTAAAAACTGAGACCGTTCGTGGGAGACTAAAACTCCGGCACGATCCCATGCCTGTGAAGGCACATGCGGCTCCGTCCGACCCCTTAGAGCCATCAGTGTAATAGATAGCATACCCCGCATATGTTTCGATTACTTCCAGGGCTAGTTGTTGCAGCTCTACTGGTGGTGTTGTGGCTTTATCGAATCGCAGCAGGTTTGTGTCGCACTCGACAGGAGCGAGTCGCCAGGGTTCGTGACGTTCGGGGCGCTTCTTTGCTATCATGCTTAGGTCTATTGTTGATTGTTCAGTCCATTCTGAGATTCGCATGCATAGCGCTTTAGAGGAGCTGGCCCGACCCTCCAAGAATAACTCGATTAGAGAGGGCTCAAATATCCACTTGAATGTTGGGTGATCTGGGTTTTGTCTCATATTGGCGGCAGACGTAAGGCTGAGACGCTTCCTTCTCAGGTCAAGAGGGGGCTCGTCTGCATCCACCAGTAGGCTGGCCCTACGGGATGTGCGAAAAGCACCTGTGGCGATACGCACGCAGGCATGGTGGACAGCGTCTAGGGGCTGTTTCAGACTGTTCAGGGCACTGTCATACACGGGTGATCCGTAATCTAAAACTGATCGAATGAGGGCGCGATACAGCCGGAGAAGGGTGGTTCTGTCAGCTCCATATGATGTGCGGGATATTACCTTTAGAATGTTCATGCGTTTGAAACACTTGTCTCGGAGCCGTGATATGTGATTGGCGTATGTAAGACGTTTGTCTAGTGTCATCCCTAAAAACTTTGTCTCCATTACGACAGGTACTCTCCTGCCGTACAGTCGGAGGCTAATATCTGGACATGAGCGGCGGCGGCAAAAGTGCACACATACAGTTTTATCAGTCGAAAACTTGAAGCCGTTTCTCAGACACCACGCAGATAGCTGGTCGAGGCATATCTGAAGTTGTCTCTGAGCTGAAACAGACGTGGAGGTGCTGACCCACACCGCGAAGTCGTCTACAAACAGGGACTTTTCAACTGTCGGTGGCAGAGCGCTGCATATGTCATTGATTAAAATCCCGAACAAGGTCACGCTTAAAACCCCACCCTGGACTACACCGCCCTCCTGGCAGTAGCTTTCAGACAGAGAGTTACCCACTCTCACTCTGAAATTCCGTTCCTTCATGAAATTGTCAATGAAGTATCCCATGTGACCTTTGACACCGGCTTTTCTGGTCTTCTCTAAAATTGCGTGTCGCCAGGCCGTGTCGTAAGCCTTCTCAATGTCAAAGAAGACGGCGAAGACGTGCTGTTTGGAAGAAAACGAACGGCGGACTGAGGTATCTAACGAGACAAGATGGTCCGTTGTGCACCGGCCGGAGCGGAAACCACACTGATCATTAGAGAAGAATTTGGAGCTTTCTAAATACCACACGAGGCGTGCATTTACCATACGTTCCATGAGTTTGCATACGCTTGAAGTCAGGGAAATAGGTCTGTAATGCAGGGGGTCGTTACCGTCCTTGTCAGGTTTTAAAACCGGGATGATAGTGGCCTCTCTCCATGAACTAGGGAAGTCGTGCGAAACCCAAAGCGAGTTGAAGAAAGCCAGCGGTGACGATAGTGACCTTTCATTAAGATGTTTGACCATGTCAATGTGTATGGCATCTGAACCGGCGGCTGTACTCCTCGACCGTGAGAGTACTATTTGAAGCTCTCCAAGAGAGAAAGGCTCATTGCATTCGAATTCTTCCGCTGAGCTAAAATTTACTAGTATGCGCTCCTTCTGCTGTTTGTATCGTTTGAACCTGGGATCGGTACAGCCCGACTGCCAGCGGGCAGCCCAGGCCCTTCCGAAAGCATTTGAGACATCAGCAGGGTTAGTGATGTCGCCAGTGGGGCCGGAGAGCACTGGCAGCGATGTAGCAGAACTACGGCCGGATAGGCGATGCACTCGGCGCCAGATTGTACTTAGAGGTGTAAGTCTATTTATGGTATCGATGTACGCTCTCCACGTCCTGCGCTTTGCGTCTCGAACAGTCCGTCTCGCCAGAGCCTTGGCACGTCGGAATCGTATCAGGTTGTCCGTTGTCGGGCGTCTTGTAAAAATTCTTAAACATCGTCGTCGTTCTCTAATATCTTTTTTACATTCCTCAGTCCACCACGGTACAGGGATACGGCGGGGCAGTGGGCTGGTTTTACGAATATAGGTATTAGCCGTGTCGACTAATCGGGAACGTATTATATCGTAAAAAGTTGTTGCTGTATCATCCTCCTCCGGGGTGAAATCCAATACACAGTCGGCAGTGAAGCCTTCCCAGTCTGCACGTTTCAGGTTCCACTGCGGTGTTCTCATTCCTGGGTGGGGGGGTCTGGGACCACAGCCAGATCGGGTAATGATCGCTCCCGCACGGGTTCGAATGGGTGAGCCAACTGAAACGATCGCCTACTGATGGAGAGCAAAGTGACAAATCGATGGTAGATGTAGCTCCTGACGGCAGTGCAATGTGAGTGGGGTCGCCGGTGTTAAGAATACACAGGTCATTACGTGAAACTACATCCTCTAAGCACCTTCCACGTCGGTTGGACCGTGGGCAGCCCCAGACGGTGTTATATGCATTAAAATCGCCTAGAATTATATTGTGTCTCGGTAACTGCCTCACCAAGTTCTCCAACGCGCCGACTGGAAACTCCTCGGCGGGAGGAAGGTACACAGAAACAATGGTTAATTTGGTGTCATTGAGGTCTACAGTCACCGCTACTGCCTCTAGATTAGTCTGTAAGTGAAATGCAATTGAGGGGGTACTATAATGGACAAGAAGGGCTACTCCTCCGTGGGCGACAGAGGTGGTGGGAACGTCGTAGCGATATGTTTTGTAATGGTGTATGTTACATGTGTAGTTTTGTTTTAATTTTGTTTCTTGTAGTGCGACTGCAACGGGGGTTTTGGCGGCCATCAGCGCCTGGAGGTCGCTCGTGTTTGCTCTGAATCCCCGCATATTCCACTGCAGGAATGCTGTCATCAGAGTGAGAGTGAGGAGTAAAAGGAGTCCGTAATGAATATGTGTCATGTTCATTGTTGGTGACTGGGCGCCTGAAACGGCACGCCCCCGCTCAGCATCTCTGTGTGGGAGTGACTAGTGCGTCGCTCCTGCAGCCTTTCCCTTGAAATAGGGCGCCTTACATGCTCTCTTGATGGGGAACGGTACCTATCCCCGTTGTCCAGTGTTACTGAATTTGAGCGACCTCGTTCGCAGCCCCGTCTTTGGCCTGAGGGGTTTGTTTGTTTGTGCTGAGGTAGAGTGGGGTTAACGTTCAGGTAGCTACGATAAACTTCCTCAGTGTGAGGGTTACACCGTGGTGGTGTCTTCGTGGTGGCTGGAATATCCGGCCGTGGAGGAGGGGTTGGCGGCGGAGGCATGCCTGAGCCTTCGTCCTTTCGAGTGTTTACTTTTTCTATTGTTGCTGTGGGCACGAGTTTACGCTTTTTACTTTGTTGTTGTTATTGTTGTTGTTCTTTGTTTGTTGTTTGTTTTACAGCGTGTGTTTGTGCTTTTATCGATTCTCTGACTTCGGTCACCTGAGGAGGGTCAGCTCGACTGATCGTGGGTGCAGTGCGCTCCGTCGTTGCAGGCGGTACTGCCGGACCTTTGGGAGGATGTGGCTGGGTTGGCGAGTCCTCTCGGGCTCGCTTACCAGAGACTTCCTGAGTGTGCTCGCTGTCGGGGGTGTCAGCCTGGCTGGTCGTCTTAGCACTGGGAGTGTCAGATTCAAGGGGGTCCGTACCCACAGCAACATCATGGCGCTCCGGCAGTGGAGTCTGTGTTGCCTTATCAGCTGTGTCTGTGCAGCCCGCCGATGTGGTGCGGGACTCAGCCGATCTGTGTGACAGAAGATCAGAGATTAGTGAGAGGAACTGACGGAGGGAAAGGTCTGTTAGCTGGCGCATGTTTGAGTCGAGGTTCAGTGCAGCATCGGACTGTGTGGGGATCTCAGCAGGTGAGGCACCGGGCTGACCTCCCACCAGGGCGTCTCTGTACGGCGTGCTAGTGGGGGCAGAAGACCTCGGGACCTGGGATGTTTGGGTCGGTGCTACTTTGGAGGGAGGCGACACCTTTCTTTTTGTGCCTCCTTTGCCTCGGCCAGCCTGGGACACGATCGGCTCCACGCCTCGTGGTCACCTCCGCAACCTATGCATTTAGGTGTGTGGGCCTCACAGTTAGCAGAGCTGTGCTCAGTCGCAGAGCAACGTCCGCAGCGCTCTATACCCTTACAGCTGCTGGCGACGTGCCCGAATTTCTGACACTTAAAGCACCGAGTAGGGTTGGGCACAAATGCACGCACTTTTACGGCTATCCAGCCGACTCGTACCTTCTCGGGCAGATCTGTTCCAGAGAATGTTAGCAGGAAGGTACCAGTGTTTGAGCTTTGGCCATCTCCTCTCCTAAGCATCCTTTTTACCTCAATGACTCCCTGGTCTTTCAGTCCTGTGAGCACATCCTCGTCAGTAGCGTCACAGAGGCCGGCACAGCTGATAACACCGCGAGAGTGATTTTTGGTGTAGTGTGGAGATACACTGACTGGGATGGATAGCGTTCTGTTCGCCGTACGGCTTTGCAGTGAGGTGGCATTCAGAAGTTTGCTGGCGCTCGGTCTGCTTCCCCATTTCTACCTCGATCCTACCGTCCCTGTATCGGTATGTGCGCTTGGGTTTGTAGACCTCAAGAGCGCCGTGGATTCGGAATGGGTTCAATTTCATGGACCTATCCTCGACCGTTATGACGAGAGTCAAAGGAGTTGGCTGGTCAGGAGTCGTTCGCGCAGGGGGTCGGTCAGCGGTAGGATCCATCGTATCAGCGGTATCAGGAGCAGTAACAGCGGTGGTCGAGTTCGGAGCAGGGGTCGTAGTGCCTGAGGTCAATCCGGTAGAGTGTGGGGTAGGTGCAGCCATGGAAAAGGAATTTACCTTCGGCCCCCCGGGTTGCCAGCTGTCAATAGCTGGGCCCGGGGGCTGGTACAGTGCCTACGGGGGGCAGGCACGCCCGTCTCAGAGCGGCGAGAGATACTCACGCAACCCCTCCGATCAGAACGCACCCACCTCCTTGACGCCATCAGTCCAGTGTGCCGGCAGGGCCATGAGTCGGGACGAAGCAAAACGCGGCAGCCGTCACGCAGCGGAGACTGCGGTCTACCAGGCGCGCGCAACAAGCCGGTGTCTCGCAAATCGACGGTTTCCGAAACCCCGGCCCGCGTCGCGCCCGGCAAGAGCTATCACAGTCCCCACCGCGAAGGGCGCCGCGCCACACGCCCGAAACATAATCCCCCCTGCGCAGCTGGACCGAGCGACAGTGCCCGTAGACACTGCCGCGTCGCTAGGCCGTCTGCGGCAGCCTACAGACGGCTTACCCCCGGTTAGATCGAGATATCTGGGCCAAAGGGGGCGTATTGGAGCCCTCGGGACTGACCCGCCCGAGGGGGACCTCAACCCCCCAGGATCCCGTCAACCTCGTCGCCGGGGCTCGAGATAGGCCTCGAGTGGGCGCCTTACACCCATAAAATGCCGAAGAAGGCAAATAACTTTGGGGGCAACAACTAAGGCATAAAAAGATGACAGGAACTGAAAATAATCAACAAAACAAGGGAACAAAAACAAACAGGAGCTACATACTGGGGGTACAGGACAGAGCTGACCCGATCCAATACGGTTACCGACCAGGTAACAAGGGCCCGTAAGGCAGCCATCAGCATCACCGCGGGCCTCATCACCAGAGCCACTGACGACAGATGCCGACTCTACCCGACCGAAGTTGGAAGAGGCGGCGGCCGCCGGAGGACCAGAATGATAAGTCCGCGGCGATGCGTCGACGTGCCCCCCAAGGCTGACTGGGGCCCCGGGCGCGTCACACCCCGTTGCTCCAATCTTTACTTGCCGGACGAATACGGCAAGTGAAGATCGGTCCCCTGAGGGGTCAAATCCCGGGCGGGAATACTGAGTTCCTTGCCCCCATGTACCCTTCCAACAGGGTGAGTTGGTGACGCCGTATGACCTAAGCAGTTGGTAAGTAAAAAAAAGTCCAAGGCTTCCAGACCGCTGGGATACAAAATCGTGCATGATACACGGGCCTGTGTCTCGCAGTATACTTATTTACACTATTTAACCCACTCTTGAGCACAAACGACAAGTAGCCGAAATTGGGATTGCATGGAGTAATCAAAAGCTGTCGATGGTGGATACTTTAAAAGACACATCCCCCTCTCTCACACACACACATACACACTCCCATTCAATCGCCTTCAACCGAAGTCTCACCGTATGGTGGGCGCCACGATCGGACCCAGACACAGCAGACGAATGGCGTTGAAGGGGTTGTGGGGCGGCATCTGGAATACGTGCTTCAGGAAGAAGGTGTTGAGCTCGGTGAGCTGCCAGAAGATGACCAGCAGCGAGACGGCGAGCACGCGGCGCGGCGAGCTGTCCGGGTCCGTCCACCGCACCGGCTGCCACGACTCCGGCGTGAACTGCATGATGGCGCGCTTCACCTTGCCCTTCGTGGAAGATATGTCTCTGCGGCAGGCGGGGGATGATCAGACGCTGGACCGTTAGATGTCGACGCCTTCTTCATCGCTGACCGCATTCATACACAGCTGGCATCATTCGAAACATACCTGGCGCCGAGGGTAACTGACCAGAGAGTTTAAAGGGAGTTTGGCACCTTCATAATAGGATTTGAACTGAGATAGTAATGTGATAGAGCATGCCGAAAACCACTTAATAGAAATTTCATTCGTTCCAGAACTTACAGTTCGCGGAGGAAAAGACACAAATCCACCGCCTATTGACCCCTCCTCCCGGGTGGTCACGTGGCAAGAGGTGACCTTGGGAATGCGACTTAAAGGGAGATACGCGAAAAATTATTATTGTGGTTTCTTGCTATTTGAAAAATCCTGATAGCGAAACTATCAATTATTTTGTATCTTCGGCAACATTTGGGAGGCCACTCACTTATTATCGAAATAGGTTAACAGTTTCGATAAAATGACCATCACTGCCCATGCCCATACCCATCACTTACTTTTCGAAAACTATTTAAAGTTGAAAAATAAAGTTTTTTTTATAATACAAATGTTTGCCCTCCTGTATTTGTATTTGAATTAATTTTAAAAAGCTTTCAAAAATTCCAAAATGAATAAGTTTGCCCTAAGAACGGAAAAAAACATAATTACTCAAGTCTTCAGCGGTTTCGTACCTCGGGTCTTGAGCCATTTTCTGCTTCCGCCCCAGGATGACAAAAGTTTTGCGTCAGATAGGTCACATGACCCCGGTTTGAGAATTCCTAGGCTTCTGATTGGTTAATTGTGATTTCTTTTAAGCCCTATATTTCTGTTTCAAAAGAGTTTTGGAATGTTGTTTTTCTAAAGTAATTTTTTTCTGGAGTAGCCCCAAGTTCTACATCACTGCTTAGGATAGATATGGCCTAATTCTTAGAGAAATTGATAGCCGTAGCCATGTGGACGTCATAAACATCGATATGAGGTGTACCGGTAAAGTCGTCTAGAAATGTTGACTTTGAGAGCAATTTTAAGGCATTTGCAGGCCGAATTCGCAAAAATGAGAATAGGACTTCTGAAATAACTTTTTGTAACCTTTTGATATAGC
This sequence comes from Lepas anatifera, assembly GCA_034440635.1. Taxonomy (NCBI): domain Eukaryota; kingdom Metazoa; phylum Arthropoda; class Thecostraca; family Lepadidae; genus Lepas; species Lepas anatifera. Next base: position 1,447,651 of record JAOTON010000535.1, on the reverse strand, counting down.
CAATACAATTTTTTTCGCGTATCTCCCTTTAATGCTCAAGCTCCACTGCACGGACAAATATTTACTCACTGGACCTCCTTAAAATCTACGTGATAAAGTTCCTTTGGTACTGGCGAGTACAAATGGGTAAAAGTTTATTCATTGACTAGCTTTCATCGCGAAATAGATTGTAATACATCAGTAGAAAATAATAGAAATTAATAAGTGTTACTTTAGTTCTTAATAATTCCCTCTTTTAGCTAAAAACGCTTCATTTGTATTCACATTCATTCGTGGCGCAAATAAAAGAGGTTCAGTCTGGCGCAAAGCATTACCAGATCTTACGCCAGTTTAAGGTCGCGCCGGTTTTGGAGACTTCTTTAGCTCTAACAGAGAACGATTAAATCAAGCGAAATATTACGCTTAATGGTCATTTTCAGCAGAAAAACGGTTAAATCCACGATTCACTTCCAGCAGAAATCAGACCAAATCCATTACTCATTTTTCAGCAGAAATAAGGCCAAATACATAATTTAATCAATACATTATACCCCTAAAACCACTACAGTCTGGAATTGCGTCATTGCATTGCACTGGGAAGGTACTACATTCCCCTTAAGTAATACAACTCATCACGTCGGATCGACATCGAAGACGGTCTCTCAGCAAACACGCTCCAGGATCGCCTTCAAGTTCTAGATTTTACGCATTCTACCAGAGGAAGGACACCACAGACTTCACGAAGTATACAATCTTCGGGCTTTGTGCATCATGCTTCGACACTGGATTCATTTCAAATAAATCTCAGGTTTTCAGTAATTGCCATGATCTTTAACCAGAAGGATTCCAGGACAGATTTAAAGGAGCTGAAATCTTTAAAATCTCGAGGTATTTGATTATCTCCCTCTCATTCCAGGACAAGCCTGTGCCCAATACACGTTTACATGTCAAAACATCAAGGCATCGCGAAGTCCAACACTTTTGAAACCTAGTAACTAACTGTGCTCATTTACCAGGTTCTTGATTATGCTTCTCAGCACCTGCATTCCCACACAGGCTGTGCCCCTGAGAAAGGATAGAGACAGGAAATGACCCATCGAGCCACTTATGGAGACCCAGTTCCTGCGATTAACCCGGCACTTCTAACACTACCATTCCACCCGAACAATACATATCACTATGAACATATCCAAAGGTGGTCAGAATGCAGTCAATTCGTAAATGAATGTATTTCTTATATCAGCTTTTAGCACACTTCGCCATTTTTCTCAAATGTATATATTCCTAGGAACATATATTTTCACATTGGAAAGGACCCTTCGATGCCTTAACGATAAACTTCGATAATTGTCTCCAATAGCTGTAGGCTGTACCATCGAGATGAAATTCTGCACATATCACAACGACTATTGAAAATATCCCACATTGCAAAGAAACCATTATTTACATGCAAATCCTTCCTCTGCATCCATTCAACTCTCTAGTTTCCAAGCTATACTAGGATGATCCATACTGCACATATATTTCTTGATCTACCACATCAATAAGCTAAGTTGACATGCATACCCCCTATACTGTTTCTGAACCACAAGAACACTCACTTGATGCTCTCCCACTTGTAGTCGCGCATCTCCAGCCAGTGGCAGACTTGCATGCCAATGTAGATTCCCACGCCGTTGCAGAGGAAGATGTCCAGAATGATGGCATCCCACCAGCACTCCACAAAGTTCGGCAACAGGTGGGCAAACAGCAGCTGAAACGCACACCAGCGCCCGGGCCGGGTGAGAGCTGAACACCAGAGGGCAGCGCTTCTCAGCGTGAACCGCCACAGCAAGCCTTACGCACGGTTCGCATAACACAGCTCGTGAATTTTCCTGATAGCTCTCAAACCTGTTCTATGGCCTTAAGCTTCTTCAATAGATTTGTCAGGGGTTAAATCCACCAGGGTTCGAAAATTATTAGCCGATTATAAGGTCAGATGTGTGAGAGAGAGAGAGAGAGAGAGAGAGAGAGAGAGAGAGAGAGAGAGAGAGAGAGAGAGGAGAGAGAGAAAGAGACCACGTTCAGGACATCTACCTGAAGGTCGACCCTGCATCAGCGGTGTGACCACAAAACGCTGCCAACCGCACTGATGTAGGCTTTTTACATGGACTAGCTCTTCGTACCGTTTTTGGACACACCATGGCTTCTGCAAGGTATCAAATCTCATATCATGACGTGATTATTGAACAGCCCCGAAATATAAGAACTGGGCAATATTCTCGCTGTGTTTGGGTCCGGGCTCACCTCCGTGATCTCCCACATGACGGATATGGTCCACAGAAGCCCGTAGTGACGGATCAGAAGCGACTTCATCATCCAGCCGAACAGGTGCGCGAACGCGAAAATGTCCAGCGAGTTGGAGAGCTTTTCGAACGTCAGGGGTTGCAGTTCTGGCCCCAGTTGCTCTGTGGACGTTGGCCGTGCGAGAGCGGTCAATGGTGCAGTCACAGGGCCAGCGGGCCGCGTCCTAACAGAGCACCCGGGCCAGCGGGCCGCGTCCAAACGGGGCACGCGGGCCAGCGGGCCGCGTCAAACCAGCCCGGGCCAGCGGGCCGCGTCCTAACGGGGCACCCGGGCCAGCGGGCCGCGTCCTAACGGGGCACCCGGGCCAGCGGGCCGCGTCCTAACAGAGCACCCGGGCCAGCGGACGTCCCCGCGCAGACTCAATGGTAAAGGGAGTACTTTTGAAGCTTCAAAACTCATTTTCAGAACAATTAAATGAATACAATAAAACAGTTTTTCAGTTATCAGATCAAGGATATTAAGTCATAAAACCAATTGAGGTACAATTAAGCCTTGTCGATGGTCAAACGATTTGTTTCAAAATATCAATTTTTGTTCAATCAAGTTGTATTCCCTCTCCCGGAGACAACACGACGCTTTCAGATAGCTCTTTTGGATACTATCCAACGATTCCATTTCATTCAAGTAACCACACAGGAAATTTTATCTATTGATTCGGTTTTGTTGATTAGTACAGTAGATATGTAGTTTTGTTTCTTCGTAGTATTAGTATGTTTAAAGTCTTTAAATATATAGGATTCTGACGTCTAGATTGTTACATTTTTGGGTCCAGAATACTGAAGTCATCCGTTAACACCGGATAATTAAAACCATGGGAGTGATTCCGAATCGATGGTTGGAGTGGTCTTAATAGTCATTCTCCTATCCCAGGGAGTTTTCCTTGGTGCTAGCACTCTACTTATCCGTCGTAGATGGGTTGAGCTCAGTACCCCTCCAAGAGCCAGGGCCGGTTCGTGCTGTGACGACACACGTGCACTCATGCAGGCTGTATCAAGGGTGCACCAATACTATCCAGAATATTTAAAAAAGACAACCATGCCAGAATATTTAAAAAAGACAACCATACTAAAAAAACAGAATGTTTTGTATAACAGTGATTGACGGGTATTCACATTTCAGCCAACACAGCAGATGAACGCGTTTCCACCGCAGTCTTTATCAACATCGTCCCTCAGCCTTAGATGTTGATAAAGACGGCGGTCGAACCGCGTTCATCAACAGTGTTGGTTGAAACAGAATGTTGCATTTCTACATTTAGATAACAATTGAATCCCTTGCACTCTCTCAAATTTGCAAGCGAGCATCACAAAATTTAGAATACTATCAGCAGAGCAAGCGGTCAAAATCCCTTCACGCTGTGTGACGTCACTAAGGCGTGAAGGAATCCCTCTTGAACGTGCCTTTAAGTAAATGTATCTTGGGTTGAGCCTACGTAACACGCCTCGCATGAGGAGCAACATTATGAGCATCGGGAATCATGTCCTTGAAACAGAAGGGAGAACTTATGGTACATGTATTTCGCATAAATATCTTAGGGTTCAGACATGGATAGAAAGCGTCAGGGCAGCCTGAACATCCTTTCTCATAAAACTGACTGCGTACCTAAGTACGGAAGCACATAAAGTATCTGTTCAGTTTCTTGACATTGTAGCTAGGTTAGTAATGTAACGTATCTGTTAAGTTTCTTGACATCGTTCCTTTTAACTATTAGTTGAGAAACGTCTTCATGCAAGAATCTACAAGCCATCTGGAGAAGCCGTTGATGACAAATTATGGTTTCAAAATGAAAATTCAGTGCAGCGGCGTATATTTTTGGAAATGATTAGGGGTACCCAACTTTGAAACAAGTCAATAAACGCCATTATAAAAGGTATTTAAGCCTTCTCAAGATCTGTGGGCTTCCGTACTTTGGTGCACAGTCAGTTAGATGAGAAATTATGTTAAAGGGAATGTGGCACCTTCATAACGTGATTTTAACTAAGATAGCCAAGTTGTACAGCAAGTCGGAAAACCCGGTACTCCATATATCATTTGTCTTGGAACTCGATATTTCCGTAGAAAAAAAAGTTAAAACCTACCTGACACCAGCCCCTCATCAGCCCCTCGCCGGGCAGCCATTGTTGTGACCTGCTGATGTGACGACATATGCTGACGTCACGATGAGCATCAGCCAATCGAAGCCCTTGAAGCGTTTCAAGTATGGTAGTGGTTGCCAGATCATGACATCATCCACAGGCAGATATTTATTTATTTTCCTAGAGGAATATTTTTAAAAACAAAATATTGAGCTTATTGAACATTACTCAGAGAAATCATGAGTGGCTGCATTATTTTTGGCTAAAAGTACGCCTAATTTCACTAAATTCCAGGATTCGACCCAGGTGCCACATTCCCTTTAAGGCTGCGCTGACTTTTTCTACCCATAGTGAACCCTAAGATAGCACTGCTAAATATATTTACCGTTAGTTCTCTCTTCTGTCTGAAGGACAAGACTCCCCATGCTCTTCACTCTGCGTTAGTATATAAATAGCGTTAGCCATCATGCGAGACGTCTTACGCAGGCTCAACAGACCACCACTGATAAGTAGAGAGTGCCTCCAAGGAAAGCCTCATCAGAGGGGATAATGGTTATTATGCCCACCCCAATCATCGATTCCAAATCACTCCCATGGTTGTAATTCTCCGGGGCTAACGCACAACGTACTTGTTTTGGGAAAAACATGCAGCAATCAAACCCTCAGAATCTTAAAAATTAGAATCTTGATCTTAAAAATTGAACTTAAAATAAATGCAAACTAAGAATCCGATATCTTAAAACTGAACCCGAGCTTGGGCGATATAAACTCGGCATCTAAACTCGATCTGGTTATCTAAATGGGGGGGGACCACCACGAACAAGATCATGCTAGTATAGGTTTTTAAGGTTATCAGTTTCTTTGGACGATGCAGGTGAGTTGTTGCGTCAAACGTGTGTTGAAATGTGCTCTTATATATTTTGTTTCTGATGAGGACTTTACAATAAAGTCGAAACCAACCTAAAAGATGAATTTCCTGAAAATAACAACTGTCTAGAATTACATGGCTAGCTCTTCAGTTTCTATTATTGACAGTAAACAAGCAAGGAGCTACGCGTTAGTTTCGTTTTGTTTATAACCAATTTACAGCATTTTCACCCTTACCAATGTGTGGCTGAGGTTCGGCGCACTTGCCGCGAACATACCCCATCAGCTGATTGGGTGAGGAGAGAGGCGGGCGCGCTGATTGGCTACAGAGGCGCGGGTGATCCCGCCAGATGGCACGGGGGACCGGGGGGGAGTGGCGATGGAGCGGTGAGAAGGGGTGGTCAGCGTTGAGGTGTCAGAGACACAAAATACACGAAATTCCCACAAGAAGTGGTCGATCTTTGCACAAGCTATTCCGGCAACTATGGAGAGAAGCCCTGAAACAACAGAGTCTGCGCCGGTGGCGGTTGGGCCTGCACCGGTGGCGTTTGACGCCCGGCTCATCTCAGAGTTCGACGGGAGCAGTGACGTGTTGGAGTGGCTAACACGAGCTGAACTTCTGTGCGAACACCGAGGCGTGGCACTGGAGTCTGTGCTGCCGCTGCGGCTGACCGGTGGAGCCTTCGCCGTCTGGTCACAGCTCCCGGCTACCGCACGAAACTCCGTCGTAGCCGTGAACGACGCGTTATACGCCGCGTTTGCGCTTGATCAGCACGCAGCTTACGACGCCTTTGCCAGCCGCCGTCTCCAGCCTGGCGAGTCGGTGGATGTATTTTTGGCCGACCTCCGCAGGCTGGCCACCTTGTTCGGTGGCGTGCCGGGCCGCACACTCGCCTGCGCTTTCGTCTCCGGCCTACCAGAGGCGACGCGCCAGCTCATCCGCGCTGGCTCCCGTGCCGAGGCGTTGGATCTCGCCAGTGTTGTCGCACGCGCACGCGCCGTCATCAGCGATGACCGCGTTGCCGTGGCAGCGGCTGCAGCGCGTAGCCCAGCTCGTGTCGATCGGGTTGCCATGGCAACGGCCGCTACCCGCGGTTCTCAGGGGCCTGAGGGTCGGTCGCGGCCGTTCCGATGGGCGCGTCCTCCGCTGCGACGGTGGTGGACCTGTGGGGAGCAGGGACACCTGGCTGCCGCCTGCCCAGACAGGTTTCCGGGAAACGCCGTGGGGGCGGCCAGCGGTCAGCGCCAGCGCCGTCTCCCGCGGACTAAGGAATGCGCAGCCTATTGTGAACCTGATAGTGGACGGGGAGAGGAGCAGCGTACTGGTGGACACGGGGTGCACAGACAATATTGTCTGTGAGGAACGGTGCCGAGAGTGGAAGCGGTGCAGTGGGCTGGCGGTAACCACGATGGGTGGCGATGTGCTGGAATGTAGCGGCATGGGTCACGTGACTGTGGAGACGGGGGAGCGTCGAGTGGGGCTCGAGGCCCTGGTGGTACCGACACGGCCCATGGAGGGTGGACGCCATACTGGGCATGGCAGGAATATCGGCCCTGGGCGGAGTCAGCGTCCGGACGCCAGCTGACGTCAGGTTCTGTGCCTCGGCTGAGCGGCGTCCTCCCTTGGCAGTGGACGCGCCAGACTTCACGGCGCAATTTGACAGAGCGCAGGGGGCCTGGACTGTGGGATGGAAATGGGCCCATGGCCAAGGCCCACAGTGTCTTAACAATGCGGTGGCGCAGTACGCTGTACCTCCCGCAGCGCGGCAACAGTTCCAAGCGGAGATAGATGCCTGGATTGCCGACGGATGGCTGCAGCGGTACGATGAGGAGGCGGACGCCACCGCGAGGACTGTTGCCGCCGATGGCGGTATTTCAGGGGAACCAGACCAAGGTTCGCCCGGTTCTCGACTACCGAGAACTCAACAGCCACGTGGACGCCCACACTGCCGACGCCGACGTCTGTGCTGACCAGCTGCGCAAATGGCGGCGGCAGGGGGTCTCACGTGGCCGTGGTCGACCTGCGGAAGGCCTACCTGCAGCTCCGTCTGGACCGGCGACTGTGGCCTTACCAGACGGTCATGGTGCGATGCAAGCGGTTCTGCCTGACGCGGTTAGGATTCAGATCAAACGTGGCGCCATTGATCATGAAAGCTGTTGTCGGTGCAGTACTGTCGCAAGATCCAGAGATGGAGACGGCAGTAGTACCATACGTAGATGACTTGCTGGTCAACGAAGACGTCGTCAGTGGCGACCGTGTGGTGGAGCACTTCGCCACCTTCAGCCTGGAGTGTAAGCCACCTGAGCGCGCCGCGGACGGCGCACGGCTGCTGGGCCTGCGTGTGCGGCGCGAGGCCGGCGCCCTGTGCTGGTCACGTGACGGCGGCATTGCCGCGCCACCAGCCCAGCTGACGCAGCGCGCAGTCTTTGCCTGGTGTGGCCGCCTGGTGGCGCACCTGCCAGAGTGCGGCTGGCTCTGCCCCGCAGCCGCTTGGCTGAAGCGGCGAGTGAATGCAGTCACTCGCGGCTGGGATGACGTCACAGGTGATGCAGCGCTGTGGTGTCAGGTGGAGCAGGTCGCCGGCCGGCTGGCGCGTGCCGACCCTGCTCGTGGTCCCTGGTGCTTCTCGGGAGAACAGGCCATCGTGTGTACCGACGCAAGCTCGATAGCCGCGTGCGTGGTCATCGAGAGCCCTGAGGACAGAATCGTGGAGGACGCATGCTGGCTGCGCGGCGCCGGGACAACGGCACACATCAACATGGCGGAGCTGGACGCTGCAGTGCGAGGACTGAACCTGGCCATTGCGTGGGGAGTGAAGGGTATCGAGCTTCGCACAGACTCAGCTATTGTCCACCGCTGGATTGATGACGCCCTGAGCGGTCGCACGCGTCTGCGGGCAAAGGCTCACGGCGAGATGCTGATCCGACGACGAATCGACGTCATAAGGCAGCTGATGGAGCTGCAGTTACACGTGACCGTAAGCCTGGTGAAGTCGGCTGACAACCGGGCGGATGCGCTGACGCGCGTCCCAAGGCAGTGGCTGTGTGGACCAGCTATCGCTGACGGAGTGCCTACGGGGACTGGTGCGCGTCACGTGTCAGCCGACAACGGCGTGCCAGCTGAAGGGGACGGCGCGAACTCGCGGCGGGCGGCCGCCGCTGCGCGCAGTGGAGGTGCCGAGGTCGGGGACCCAGCAGAAGTGCCGGCGCCGGGTGACAGTGTTGTTAGCCCGCAGCGGGAGGCGGGCAGTGCGGTATGCTATGGAGGCGCCAAACCACTAGACGGGGCAGAGCAAGGTTCGCACTGTCAAGGCGCGGAGGAATGCGACATGATTAGAGCGGTGCATGAGCGAGCCGGCCACCCTGGAATCCGCCGCACGCCGTATTTTGCGAAGCGAGACATCTCGCGTGACGTGACAAGGCCGGCGGCTCGAGCAGTGGTAGCGGGCTGTGATGTCTGCCGCTCCATAGATCCCGCTCCTGCACGGTGGCAGCACGGGTCTCTGGGTGTTCAGGAGACGTGGGCGCGGAAAGCAATAGACGTGACGCATTACCAGGGGCGGTCCTATTTGTCTGTAATTGACTGCGGACCGTCCAGGTATAGCGTCTGGCGCCAGTTAGGTCGCGCTGAGGCCTCAGAGATCGTGCATCATTTGGAGGACATTTTCCTGGAGCACGGGGCGCCAGAGGAAATTCTGGCAGACAGACACCGCCTTCCGCAGCAGAGTGTTCGCTGCGTTCGCGTCGCGGTGGGGGGGGTGTCGCTCCGTTTCCGAGCGGTCCACGAGCCTGGCGGAAACGGTATTGTGGAACGCTGTCACCGTACCATTAAAGTGATAGCGGCTCGCTCCCAGTGTTCTGTTGCCTGGGCCGTGCACCTCTACAACATAACCCCACGCGACGGAGAAGAGGCAGCCAGCGCGCCGGCAGCTGGCATATTTCAGCACCCGGTGCGTGACTGTGTCCGGCCACCACCTGAGCAGCCCCACCCTTCCCCGCCTCAGCGGCTGCCGCCGACCCAAAGTGACGCAGTGGAGCGGTCCGAACCCGCTCCACCGCGGCGATCGCCACCGACACAAAGCGAGGACCGGAGTCGGGACGGTAATCGGCTTAGTGTGGGGGACCGGGTGTGGATGCGGCGCCGCGGCACCCGCTGCACGGTCGAGTCGCGCCGCGGCGTGATAACGCGGCTGGTCTCGCCCCAGGTGGTGGAGGTGGATGGGGTGCCGTGGCACGTGCGTGACGTGCGGCCGCGCTTTGAGGACACAGTGACAGACGCAACGGGTGGTGAAGACGGTAGCTGTGATGACGTGTTATGTCTGCTGTTCGTCACTGGCGGTCAGACTGGTGGGGAGACTGTGTCTGAGGGGGCAATGGACGCTGGGGTGATAGCTGAACAGGCAGGAGGGAATGTTACTGACAGCGTTGGACAGGTGTTGCCTGAACTATCGGCCCAGCCACCCACGCATCCCGTGCTCCAACGTAGCGAAAGGCTGCAAAAGCTTTCACAGGCTCAAAACTAGTGCGTTGCTTGTGAGGCACACTGTTGAGTCTGGGCACGTTTCAAAAGGTGCTATGTGGTTTGTATAGAAAGTGTGTATGGTCAGAGTGTGGTATGATGTTTATGTTCTTGGTACACGTGTATGTTGTTTGTGATTTTTATAATCAGGTGGAGATGTGGTTGAGGTTTGGCGCGCTTGCCGCGAACATACCCCATCAGCTGATTAAGTGATGGGAGAGGCGCGCGCGCTGATTGGCGGGAGAGTCGCGGGCGATCCCGCCGGATGGTTGGCACGGGGGACCGGGGGCAGAGTAGTGATGGAGCGGTGAGAAGGGGTGGTAAGCGTTGAGGTGTCAGAGACACGAAATACACGAAGTTCCCACAAGAAGTGGTCGATCTTTGCACACAATGTTTAATAACACACTGAAATCCCACGCAATCCATCCGAACAAGTTAGCGTAGGTTAATACGAAAACGGGCTTCGGAATAGGAAAATGTTTTCACCATATGAGGTATCGGAGTTAAAATGTTTTAGCTTTATCTCAATTCAAAAACGTTCGATGCTGCAGCACCCAAAGATGCATCACACTGGTACACTTGTGAAAGAATTAGGCACCAATTCGTACTTTGAATAACTAGAGTAACGGTGATTATTAAAAAAACGCTAGAAACGCTTTCCTACTATAAAAATCCGACTGGACGGTCACCACTCACCTCGTCCATGTCTATTGTGAAGTTCTCCAGCTTGGGATAGAAGAATATAAGAATACCCCGCACTGTCTTGTAATCCTGAAAGGAAAATAATACTTTATTTTTGGCCCAAAAAAGAACACAATTGAACATGAAGCAATGAAACAATTAATTCCTAAACTAAAACCTGAACTTCAACTAAGCAATGAACTCAATGAAACTAAAGTGTTCAAAATGCAATGAGTTTAACTGTGCTGCAAGTGCAATTCTCTTGACAAGGTGCCCGATGGAATGTTCTAAATTTCATATTTTGGACACACTTCATTTTCCACACGGCCTTGTTGCACTTGGATCGAAATATGGAATTAAATATTAGACATTTGGGTCGCAAGTGAATCGATTTGTATACTGGCATTCCAAATGTTTACCGCCCAGAACGTTTACAGGCTCACACGTTATGATTACATTTCCAGCCTGAGTCGCCCCCATGGATCGCTTAGAAGAGTTCTAGCACAGGCCATCGCCATCAATCCACAGTAATGAGACAATCCACTTGTGTTGCTCAGGGACTGGACCAGGTCATGGCATTCGACACTAGCTCTGCGCTTCTGCTGGGGCTGACTGGTGTCAATTAATTCCATTTTTTCGGGAATTAGTATCCGGCACTTTCAATTTCAGAAAACCTAAATATAAGCACATTATTCAATCGAGGTATTGAGAGTAGAAACATTAACAGATTTCACAACTGTAGATGGATTAGCATCTGAGCATATTGAGAACCCGGCGTGACCACCAGGATCGTTTCAGCGCCGGGACAAAGGTACACAAAAGTACACCCTACTCTGGACCTCACCTGGAAGAGTATGAAGACCATGCACATGAGGTAGAGCACGCTACAGCCGAACACCATCCTCCAGAGCGCCGGGTGCGGTCGCGTGAACGGTCCATTGGGGAACGTCAGCACAGAAATTATCAAGAAGAAGAAGATGACACAGCACACGCCAGTGTAGATGTTGTTTTGAAAGCTGACGTCCGCGTCCCTGCGGAAGAGAATAATTATTGGGGTTTAAACCCATTTCTGTCAAGAGGTGGGCAGATTCTGCCCACCGGGATATCCAGAATACCTTCAAAACAGTTGGCCATAGACTTTTGAAACTTTTTGAATTTTCCTAAAACTGCATTCGACAGATTCCCTGAAAGTGGGCAGATTCTGCCAAACGGGATATCCAGGGCATTTTCAAAACAGTTCGCCATAGGCTTTTGCATTCTCCTAAACCTGCATTTGGTAGACTCCCTAAAAGTCTTGAGATCATATATTTACCAGGGGCGAAGCTATAGCTCGATATTTAGAGAGGATCTATTCGCAAACCGAATACCATCGTGGACGGTGCGTTCTTCATGCATCAGAGCCGTCCTTAACAATACTGAGAGTGGTTAGAATGTTTGAATGTTAGGAATAATATGTCAGGTAATAATTTGAGCATAACTGAAAGATACGAAAATTTTGCATCAGTTCCCTGTTGATACGCACTAGATATGTGCAAATAAAACAAAGAGGTCAAAAGTTATGAGGGGTCTAACAAATAATAAGTTCTCGGAAGTTTACCTCAGGTCTCTAGCTACCTCCACCTTGCACCCCCGCATGGCGACGAGACCGAAGACCGAAACGTTGCATTTACCTCATCGCACGCTTTTTCTTTATCTTTACCTTGACTTAGCCCTTTTTGGGCTTTTTAGGTTTTAGTCGTTTTAGTTTCTGGACTTTGGCTTTTTAGGCTACAAGTCTTTTAGCGCTTTTACTGTCACCCATTTTATCATCTTTTTAGGGTCCTAGGTCATTCCCACAACACTCTGCGGATATAAAAAAGCAAGACATTCGTGCATATTATTCATGTCCCTGCCCACAATTTTCGCATTGTTTAAAATATTTTAAATATAGTTCAGCATGAGTCAAACCGATCTCACTTTGAACTTCTAAAATGAGACGGGTGGATTTTGATATTTAGGGGAACCCACGCGCCGGACCCCCACCACCCCGACAAAAATAGGGGTAGCCAGGAGCCTGACTTGAATAAGATTAACGACGCACCCAATGCCAACCCACTGCCAACAACGGCTTCGCCAACTCGGACCCTGTTGGGAGGGATTTGGGGGTCCGATCAACTTATTTAAACCCGGGACCGGTGACTTAGGAGACAGGAACGCTATCCATTAAGCCTTGCACATACGCCAGCAAATAAGTTAATGCTCTTTGACAAAAGGTTACAAAACGCTGGCTATCGTTTAGCTTTTAATGATTAAAACGATGGTAAAACCAAAGCCTCCAGGCCAGAAAACCTTTCTATTCCAGCATCAGTCTGAATAGGCTCGATCGATATTTTGATCGCTGGAATCTAAATGAATTCAAGTAAGTCGTTTTCGTATGTACACAAGTTTAGGCGGCGGCGTCACAGCTGTCAAGGCACAGTCGGTGAACGTCATGCAACAGTTGTATAAACAGTCTTAGGCTCAAATTATCAGTTAATCACAATTGTGAAAACACATGGTAAACGCAGATGGTGCCTCAATCCACTCTGCGTGGAGCAGCCCATGGAGGTTAAACCCCCCCCACCGGGGCCATCGAAGGCCCCTAAGGTTTTCGGGATAGCAGAAAAACGACGAGGCGCAGCACCACGGTTGAGGGCTCTACCTCTCACCCTATCATATCCCCACCATCCCTGAACTTGCTTACCCCGGGTCACCCAAGGTCAGGTCACCAGGCGAGGTCAACCAAGGTTACCTCACTTTAACATTTGAGCTCCATAAGAGCTACATTTCTTAGTCGATCGATTTAAAACTTTCTACACTTCATGACCCCTCCAGGGTCTACAATATGTATATCCGGGATTTTTCGATTCACGGATCCCAGGGGCCATATTTGCTCTTTGACCCCTTCGAGGTCATCCAAGGTCACCAGGGGTCAAAAAAGTATTTTGACAATAACTTTTGACCTAATTAAGCTAGAGGGCTGAATCAAACATCATCGTGTATGTCTCGTCACTGGCTTTCATTCGATATACGGCAAGGCCACTTTCTGACCTTTCGTGACCTCAGGTCATATTAGTCACGAGGTGACCTCTGGAGGTCAAACCACTGGCGGGAGGTCATTATGTTCCAAATAACGGAAAAAAGTCGGGTATTTTCCTATCAAATGTACTTTACCAGATATCAATAGCTCTAGTGGCATAAGAGTTATGGCCAGTTTGCTTAAGCATTGCACATTTGAGTGCAAATAGCCTATACTGACTTAACTTGACCTCTGGAGATCAAACCATTGACCTGAGCGCTTAAACATGCAAAGTAATTTCTTACTGAATTCACGCGAGCTTTCTAATGCACATTGCAGATTTGCGCTAACCCTAATATTTTCGGAGTTAGAAGCATCGATGGCCCCGCGTGGGGCGAAGGTGGGGCTGGGTCCCTCGCTGGGGCGCGGGTTAAAGCTGACAGCCATGAGGAAGGTCAGTATTCCAATATTAGTTGGTTTAACGAATCATTCAAGAAGAAAACATCCGACAATGGTGAAAGCAGCGGAAAAAGTTGATTCAAGTAAGTTTCAAAGAAATCAAAATGGTCCAAAATTCAAAGACACAAAGCAGCTATTGTACCAAACATCACAAAGATAACATACACAAAATAAATGTTTGTAACAAACAGCCTACATCAGGACCAGCTTAAAGAAAATCAAAGCCAGTCACAAGCCCGAAAGACAGGAAATCCCGCTCAAATTACACCAACCACACCAAACATCGTTCACAAAACCTGAGCTGAAGATAAACTGATGCAGTGGCAAACTCGACATATTTTCACTTGATATAACATTCAACTGACCAAGGATCGCAGCTTTGTGGCAAGGTCTTTTACTGTCCCACCGAAAAAGCTTTCGGGTATTCTGCATCTCCACACCTTATCGTATAGAAGAGACAAAGTTCAAGCCCCCTCACGTGCGCTCCCGTTACCTGGTGAAGGCCACGTAGATGACGGTTCCGATGGAGAGCAGCAGCAGAGTGATGGTGTGCGGCTTGTAGAAGAACTCCACCGAGATGTCGTCCACCTGCCGCTCGTTGATCTCGTTGAAGTACTCGGAGAAGTCGGAGCCGGCCGACGTGGTTCGGGTGCGGCCGCCCATCACGGCGTCTGAGGCAGCTCTGCGCCCGGCCGGCTCAGCGTCACTACAGCCGGCGTCCCGGCCGCCACCACGCGGTGTCCACCGACGATTCCGCCGGCTCCGGGGATCTCACCCGACGTGTGTGCTGCCAAGCCTGCAGGGGCGTCCGTGCTACTGCTCTGGCGGAATCGCCAATCAGATGAGCACAGCCCTTCGTGCCACTGTTCACAGCACGATGCCGGTGAAAATGGCCCGGTAGACCCTGAAAAGACGACGGCATTAGAGTGAGTCACAATTTTGGTCACAGAGGCACAGTGTTTAAAATACCAGGGTGCTGGGTGGATGGCAAACACCCGAGCAAGCGGAATTTTCCCCTCATATTTGCGTTATTTTTTACTAAATTGTCCACCCGCTCTTCAAGTAGAGCTTCTTTAGCACAGTTAAATAATCCTAGTGGATACCAACTCATTAAAGGTAAAGCAGTAGGGCAATCTGGATGAAAAGGCTTTTTAACTTTAAAGGAATATTTAAGTAAGGGTTTTAATTGACTTCCATATTTTTTGTAACTTTTGCATTTTCCAGACGCCGACTATATTTTGCAAATAAAATTTTACACTCAGCACTCTAGCGCAAAACTAGTGTTGGCACCGCGCAGACATTACAACGACCGGGGAATTAAATTAATATTTCCTTATGTCATTGAACTGGTGCGTATTGGTCTGACCAGGCCATCTTATTTTGGAATATATTCTAAATCCAGTACTGAGTATACTGACAAAAGGGTAAGGCAAATATGACATAAACCCCATTTATATCCGTGATAATAAATAACATTTTATAATAAAAATAATCGTTTTATTACATTAAACTGAACGTTTGTGAACGAGTGAAGGTAAACCAGACTGATTCAGTGGTAAGTGGTAAGAGGTACAATTCCTTCCATTTTGTGGATATAAAATTGCTTCCAATATGGAAAAAACGACAGAAGGCATCCGTGACGTCGGCATATTTTACACAGAATCCCGCAACACTCAAATTATATGCACTCGTAGACTTCGGGCAATATATATTCATTACTACCTCATGAGTCATTCAGAATAAATTTCGATTTTCCCCAATCGGTCACGCTCCGATGGTTTTCATCTAAAATTAACGTCACTGAATTTACAGAGCCTCTTCCGCCGCAGCAGCTCGCGTCGCAGGCCGACTGAGAGAATGCGTTTCGACGAATTTGGCCCGCGAGTGGGTATGACGGGGATGGAGGAGTCCTTACATTGATTCCCCAACTGTCTATAAACAGACTGGTCCGACGCCGGGCCAAAGGTCGCCGCGGCTCTGGCAAGATCAGCTGATGCGCACACCGCACTGCTCCTTAATTAGAAACACTAATCGGTTGCTTAGTAATGAGTCGACCAAACTGACGCTTTTTGTGTTTTGTTTTTACTTTGCGTTGCAGACAATCCCATACCAGCTTTTAAACCAGCACGAGAGCATCATCATCATCATTGGTGTTTAAGGGCGCGCCGACAACAAGGGTCAAGTGGCGCCCATAACACTAGACAAGACATATACAATAGAGTTTCAGCATCTCACAGGGCTAAAAGTGTGTCAAGGGTAAAATGTAAATACACCGCACATGCTTCGACAAGTCAACGAGTGAAAAGGCAGGTGATTACGTCCTAAGATGGTGAGTAAATGACATTAAATGAGACACTCTTTAAAGAAGCAGCAATAGCCGTGAAGTCCACGGTTGGATGCTCTCCAAGCAGTGAATCATACTTTTCCTCGACCCATTTTTTCGTTCCGTGCAAAGGCGATTTTAGGGACCTGTTTTACACATCTGGCCTCCAGGAGAGCAAATTTAATATCGTCGCACAGAGACGCATGCGAGTTCATACGAAAGATCCATGTACCGCAACATGCACCGGCCTCCATACAAGCCACTATAGCCAACTGGCTCTTATGAAGAGCTTGAAATGTATTATCCTGTACTTATTTGGGCTGAAATCACGGAGGAACGCGCAAATATCGTAATCCAATCTAAGCATTCAGTCGTCAGAAAATTCCCGCTGAAAAGGTAGCTGGACGTCCTATAAGATTCTGAAAATGACCACATATAGGTGTTCACGCTTAGAGCCCTGCATGATCAACTGGGATGGCTGGTCTCAAGCCCCAGGAGCCAGGGCAAGGCATTCACCACCCGGTATGTATGCGGATGTGAGCACCAGCTCACTGGGCACCTTCAGTGTTCTTCCTCACACTTTGTAAAATCATCAACTTGATCTGCACAATCTGCAGCATTGCACGATGCTTTGAAGGAATATGCGAGCGTGGAGTCAGAGCCGCATGACGAAATCCATGGAGCAAAGCGCATTGAGATTTCTCAAGCGGCTCTATTCTGGCCGTTCAGACGGGTCTCGTCGTGGTCTGTTGTTGTCAGAAGCCGGTGACGAACGAAGTAAGAAATGGCTTCTATTCTGACAGTTTTTCCGGTCTCGTCGTTGTCTGTTCTGAGCGCTGGTATCAGAGACTTAAAAATTTTATGGATAGAAGGCACTTCCAAATGAATAGGCGCCACGGTTGTCAATTTTAAAAATTTTCGAAATTTTGCCCAGAATTTTGCATTATGTGATTTTTAACTTTTATTTTTCTACTTTTTTGCTAATTCATCTAGAGTATTCAAACCTGCACCCTTTACACAGGGAAATTTGTAGTTCACACAAAAAGTTGGAAAGAAAAAGTCTCAAATTTAGTGCTCTAAATTAGCTTTTAAACTTTCCACCCTAAATTTGGCGGGAAACTCATGGTCAAAACTATAGGCTCGAAATATCTGAAGCTATGGCAGTTTAGGTTCTATGTCAAATACCAACTTATAAGCCTGTTTGTGCAGTTCTGCACAAACACAAAATCAAAACGAAAACAGAAATTTGAGGGCCCTTTTTGGCCAATTCCGTGAAGGTCTCCATTTCCCAAAATATCATTCAAACCCTTATATCTTCCGGTCTAATTAATAAAATTTAGTTTCCATTTCAGATAATAAAAGAGAACAGCCTCCCTTATCATATATTAAGAGATACAAACTTTCAGACTGGAACTTTTTATTTTATAGGCAAAAATAAAACATAAGTTTTGAAACTTTTTATTCTCAGCCCCCTGGTTTCCAGAACATGATAGCTACGGTATTGAACTTAACACGGCTGGATAGCAAACTTCGTTGCCGTCATTTTTCTCACTCATACCCCCACTTATCTCTTACGGCGTCCGAGCTATAAGTCGTAAAATACATTTCAAAGTGGTAATTTTATCGGTTCATTTTTGCTTCACACCGAGGTTTAGGGTGGTTAAAGTTATTGGAGGGAAATGAAATTTTGCATGCAGCTAGGTAAGAGACATATGTCGACATTCCATTTGGTTAGATATCAATAAAACACCAAGTTACTTTTACCAACATGCCGTTTGTCCACGTATCGTTGTAGCACATTGCCAGGCGTCATCCCCACGTCCACGCCGCGGCAACTGCCGGCGATCGGACCGGCCGGCTCTGTTTATGTGGTTATGGTTTGGTAAAAACGTACCGAATACTACCCATAATGCATCACAAGAAATTAGAGTACTGTAAAAGTCCGAGTTTACAATAAGAGTATTTTGTTTCGGTTTTTGGACCATGGGTGGATCCAGGAAATAAGTAGGGTAGGTGCCCCCGCCCCCTCCTCCAACCCCCTCCCCCATCCCCCTCCCCCAATCCCCCAATCGACCATCGGCGCCCTCTGAAATTGTAAAGACACGCCTCGATGGCGAATGTCGATGGCGCTCCCTGAAATGTCGCTTCCCATACGCGGTTCCAGGGTTGCCTATCGGGGGCGAGGTGGAAGGGGAAACTTTCTGGTGGGCGCTATCTGGACCAGGGACGCCACTTTTAGCCGGAAAAGCCTATCAAGTAGGCGCCTAAATCCTGTCAGTGGGCGCCGATACTTGCATCTCAGGGGAAAACGACATTTCAGGGGGTGCCATCGAACTTTCCAGGGGGTTCCGTGACAATTTCAGGGGCGCTAAGATTCTATGGGGGCACCTGTCCCCTTTCCCCTTGGATCCGCCTACGTCGTTTCGGGGGGTGGGCACGGAGGTGGGGGGTCGTTAAGGGTGTGGGGCTAAGGAGCTCGAACATAAGCGGATAAAGGACATCAGTACGGTGGTGGGGCTAAGGAGCTCGAGCATAGGCGGATTCAGGACATCAGTACGGGGTAGGGGCTAAGGATTTCGAGCATAGGCGGATCCAGGATATCAGTACGGGGGTGGGGCTAAGGAGCTCGAGCATAGGCGGATCCAGGACATCAGTACGGGGGTGGGGCTAGGGAGATAGAGCATAGGCGGATCCAGGACATCTGTACGGGGCTGGGGCTACGGAGTTCGAGCATAGGCGGATCCAGGACATCAGTAGGGGTGGGGCTAAGGATCTCGAGCATAGGCGGATCCAGGGCATCAGTACGGGGGTGGGGCTAAGGGGCTCGAATATAGGTGGATCAAGGATTTCCGATAGGGGAGATACCTTCCCGGGGGAAGGGGTGTAATCCGGAACAAGGGCCTCACTTTTGACCGGCAAAACCTATCAGGTGGACGCAAAATCCTTCCGATGGGCGCAGATTTTCGCATCTTAGGGGGTGGGAAGTGACATTTCAGGCGGCGCCATCGAATGTTTAAGGGGGTGCTGTGGCCATTCCAGGGGCGCCGAGGATCGATCAAGGGGAGCACGTGCCCCCTATGCCCCCCCACTACCCTGAACTCACCTATTAGCTCGAGCATCCCCATCATTGCTTTGAAACATCCTCCGCCTATGCCATAGCTGTAGGCCTTTTCACATGGGGGGATTAAGCCCCTTAGCCTCGCCCCTTGTATCCGGCACCATGTTTAGACATATAAATGATATATAAATCTTGTTGCTTTCTGTTCCATATTATCGAACAATACCAATGAGCGATTATCTTCTGTGGCTTATCCACCACATTCCACCTGGACAAGCACTATCTCTTTCTTACGAGCATCTTCTAACACATTTCAATAATATTTGGTAAAACGCGGTCATATGGCGTCGAACTCTTCCTGTGGAAGGGTTTCTCGGGAGCAGCTTGCTCTTGTTCAGGAAGCCCCGGGCCTTGAACGGTCGGCTCGTGGCCACCGCACCACCCCACGCCCCCCAACACATTTCAAAATTTCTTCTCTCGCTGCACGGAGGGTACAGCACGATTTAATTTTTACTAGAAATATAATCCGTGCAAAGCTCGATGTACCTGCTCTGCTCAGCTGTTTTCTCTTGTAGGTGCCTGCCCGATCGACGCGCAACTTGACGTTGTTTCATATTCCCCGAGCACGTGTAAATACTGTACAGAGCGGCATGTTTTGTCGCCTCCCTAGGCTCTCAAACATGTTTTTATTCAGCCGTGATGTTGAAGCCGATATTTTTGCAAATGACTTAGCTACTTACAGAAACCATGTTATAAGATATGTGGCAAGGTTGTGAGGCTTGTTGGCCGTGCTGGTTCATCTTTTTATGTTTTCTTACCTTGCGCCTTTTAAGTCTTATTTTACTTTTATGGTGCGCGATTTTGCCGCAATTTTACCGCAATCTCTTTTTAGACCTATTGCTAAATTTTAGTTTTGAATTGTTTTCATTTTTATTTTTACCTATTTCTTTTTAGTATGTATACTGTCTGATGTGTTCCACTGTAAATACGCTTTTAATGCTTGGACTTCGCCCGTAACTGGATTTATCTGTTGGCGATGCTGCTGAATAAATAAATAAATAAAAATCGGTCATGCAGATTTTGAATCTGGTCTTCAGGTCAATGAAAGGCCACTGCACATGCGCAGTGGAACTAATGGTAACAGAGGCCATCTCGGCAACCTACGTATCGATTTTCTTGAAATTTTGTGAACAAGAGAATAGCATGGAATGTAAACCAAAAATGTCATATTGAAGCCGCACAGCTCTGCGTATGCGCAGCAGAAATTATGAAAATAAGCATTAAAGTTGAGGATATTTCAGAGGAGGACATGAACAGAGGAAAGCCAACATGCTTAAATTTAGCATGAATGTTTTGTCACCCTTGGTAACTACAAAGGTCAGTGCGCATGTGCATTAGATTTTATGGTCATGGATGCTATCTCGGGATCCAATTGACCCATTTTGCTCAAATTTGCGAGTAAAAGCAGAATACTATCTGCTAATCCCAATTGACGGCATTATGATGCTGTACTGTGCTGCGCATGCGCAGTAGTAATTTTAAGGAATAAAAGACTATAAGAGATAATTTAGACCAGGAGACAAACACACGGCATACCAACATGTTTCAGTCAATTATAACGGTATCATCGCTCTCATTCACTGCAGACGTTACTGCGCATGCGCACTAGAGCATAGGGTAACCGAATCTAACTCGGTAACAAATAGGCCGAATTGGCTGAAAATCTGCAGGTAAAGGGGAAACATGGTCGGTAAACCCATCATATTTTATATTGTATTTCCTTTCTTCTGGGTATGTCCAGTCTTTACTTAAACAAACCAACTTAATATGTGTGTTTATTTATGTGATGACATAAACAGAGGGCCAATGTTACGCAGTGTGCAAAGACATGCTAATATAGGAAAACATGGGCTTACACAGGGGATTGAATGCGGCCATAATGAGAACACAAAACCTAAAACTCCAACATTGCGTTGTTATAAATATCAAACTGCTGAAAACACTCGCCTGTCAATCGAACTGTTTGGCTAACATACATTGTCACCGGCTTCTCCTGCGCCAGAGCGGCACCTGCCGAGGCCGCAGGCCGAGGTTGTTGTTGTTGTTGGCGTCTGTCAGTCCTGAGAATTGATGTCAGAGCTCTGGAATTTTGTAGGGTGATAGCCCTTCTGCTCCAGACACCCAGACTGAAGCCCCGAGTCGAAATCAAAATTTTTGAGAAATTTTGGCTCAAACTTTTTCTGTTTTATATTTTTCTATTTTTTACTTCTGAAGCCACGAACTTGAATTTTATATCCTTTTCAATAGATAACAAGGGCCAGCTAGGGGAAAATTGAGCTGATCCGACAATATTTATTTCGTGAAAACGCGGTATTTCTTACGTCAGCAAAAAACGTGCTAAAAGTTGATGGCCGACTTGTGCGCTCGAAATGTCAGAAGGCACGGCTCAGTTTTAGCTGAAAGGCAGTTACCTAGGGGTAGCTAGGCAAGATTTGTAGTGCTTAGGCATAGTTTTGAGTGCAAAACGTAAAATTTTGACCTACTTTTTACAATTCTTCCGGAAGACTAAATTTTGGTTCCTCTCATTTCAACGTTAATATCTCACAATCTAATTGACCGATTTGAGTTTTTATTTCAAATAATGAAAGAACATTGCTTGCGCTTGATAAAATTTGGAGATGGAAATTGTGAATGTGAAATTCTTTGTTCTATATGCATAAATCGAAATTGAGTCAAAAACTTTTTACTTGCATCTTCCTGGTTCCAAGCTCATGTCACTCACAAACTCAAAACTGACATGGCTGAATGGGAAAGTTACTTGCGGTCATTTCGCTCACTCATACTACCCAGCTATCTCTAATGGCTTTCGAGTAATTAGTCAAAATATATTACAAGATGCTAAATTTCTCGGACCACCTTTGCTTCTCACCAGGGTTTCAAGTCTTTAAAACGGATGGAAGTGGATGAAATTTGGCATGAAGCTAGCTTAGGATCCTAGCTCGACGATACAAGTAATTTCAGCCCAAAGGAATTCCTGATTCGTCTTCTAGAAGCACCTTTATATAGTTCCTTTTCGGGACAAAGACAGCACCCGGCGCCAGCGTCCCAGTATATTCGGCTGTCCAGTGACCTCCTGAGGGGTCACAGGTGTTCAGCTGGTGGGAGGGTGCATATTGTGGGACGGTGGTCTAGTGGTTAGAGGCTCTGTCTCTGGATCAGGTAGGCCCGGTTCGAATCCGGGGGTGACCACATAATCTTTATTGGTTATTTCAAAGAAAATAATGATAAAACTGACTTGCAGGCTTATGAAGAAATACATTAAGAACGAAATATGGTTTGCTTTCAGCACATTGTCATGTGGCTCTCCTGCGCCGGTGGGGCGTTAGCCCAGGTCGCAGACCGGAGTTCTTTACCGACAGGATTTTTGGACTGCACTTGCGCTTGTCTTTGTCACTCAGAGTATCCAACAAGAAGAAACGGATCCGGAAACCAGTGAAATAACGTCAACTTGCATACCAAGATCTGCGAGCGCCACTTGCCACTAAGCCTCGTTCAGTGCAAGAAACCACTTGCAACTAGTGGTTATTTTACTAAGGCCTATCCAGTGACTTGGGATATTCCATAGGTTATAAGCCAACAGCTCCGCCAGCCACATAGCCAGCAGCCAAATCAGCAGCGGAGTCAGAGAGTCTGGAACCATCCGCTGACAACAAACTACCAAACCAAAAGCTATACTGGTTTGGAACACGTTTTCATTTGGGCTTATGTTTCCGACCAAACTATCACATATTATCTTATTTGACTGGGATCACCGAAAATGATGGACGACTTGAATAAACACACTTTGTTTAAGAAAGAATACCAGTTCTGTCATGGATTAAATCAGAATTGAATGAATAAGCCCAGTTTCAAACACAGCAAGCCCACTGTAACATAACCCAGGAATACATGTTTAAAATCACAACCATAATTTTAAGTGAAAATTAACAGCTATACCTATACCCAAAATTACAGATTTTGCAAGTCCATTTCAGCCTATTGGATCTGGTCTCTGACGAGCTCAATCAAGGCTGAGTCTTCTGACAGTCTTTCTCAGACAGAAACGTTTGGGAGAAATGGAGACCCTAGTTTACCGAGCGGCCTACCAGAAAGTGTTTGAGAAGTGTCTGGAGTGTGTATGGATGGACCTATTATGAGTCCATGTGAAAACGTATGGCTCTCGAACAGCGAGTACCCTGCGGACTTCCTGAGTTTGTTTCTGTTAGTGGCCTTCGTCGGCGATGCGAAATATTTTCTGGGCCCAGTGACTGTCCAAGCAAGACTTGAATGCATTTAATGAAAGAGCAGCTATCACATGCGCTGGTAGGGCATTCCAGTCGTTAACAATCCGGATCCCGAAGGACGCCCTAAGCACGCACGAGACAGCTCTAGCTTCATCAGTTTCATAGCTAGCCTATTCAGGGACGCACTTCGAGATCAGGGACGCACTCTGTGCGGCCCTGAAATGTTGCTTCTCATCCCCCCCCAGGATGCGGAAATCAGCACCCGCCAATAGGATTTGGCACCCACCTGATGCTGTGCGGCCCTGAAATGTTGCTTCTCATCCCCCCCCACAGGATGCGGAAATCAGCACCCGCCAATAGGATTTGGCACCCACCTGATGGGTTTGTCAGCCAAAACTGGCGCCCCCTGGTCCGAATGTCACCCTCTCCCAGGAAGGTGCCCCCCGACCCTCCGAATGACAATCCTGGATCCACCTGGTGACTAGTGCCCTGCATAAATCAACAGCCCAACTACAACAACTTTGGGTAAAATTTCATCACAATTACAGGTTTCATTGTGGTAGAATCAAAGACATAACAACTGAATTTTTATGGAGCGGGGGTGATCCAGTGAAGATAGCAAGGGAGGAAGAAAGATTTAGCACTTGGCAGATGCAGAAGACAAGGGGGCGCTTGGTCCTCCAATGGCCAATGGGGAGGGGCATCCCGCACCTGTGTTGCTTTCGGCGCCCATGACTGTGACTGTAAGAGCGATCAACATGCGTTGCATTTAGGCTTTGAGCAGGAGCGATGACCCGGCACTGAAATGAAATCTTTCATACTATTGTTTCTATATCTGCATTTACTGACCATCTATCATATCTACAGTAGCCTCTAGTGTTTGTACATTACGGCCCTCCATTGAGTAGCTGTGGACTTGGTATGTGCACGCTATGTGAAGCACACTGCACTTGCTCAGATTAAAGAGCATCTGCCAGTGACCTTTCCACATCTGATTGGAGGGATGCAATGCCAGTGCAGGAATTGTAGCCGTAACATATATTCACGCATTCATACACAAAGAGAAAATATACACCACAATAGGAGAGGATTGAAATGTAGAGAAGCATGGTACCGGGACTAGGGAGCGATGAGTGCAGAGGGGGACGCTAACGAACGAGCACGGACGCGCACGCACGCGGGGTTACGAGTTCGATATAGGGTTAACGACGTGGACCGGCGTCGGTGTTGTGACGGATGGTATTGAGTACGGGCGGTACCTTTACTATCAGGGGTCATACGCGCGCATGACGGGCGAATTCGAGCCAAACTTAAAGAAGATGTCTACTTTCCTGAAACATTTTCTGTAGAAATGATACATCGTCAGAATCAGCACCACACC
Source organism: Lepas anatifera (assembly GCA_034440635.1). Lineage (NCBI taxonomy): Eukaryota > Metazoa > Arthropoda > Thecostraca > Lepadidae > Lepas > Lepas anatifera. The sequence goes on along the minus strand of JAOTON010000535.1, from coordinate 1,422,643 downwards.
CTCTTTCTACCCAGCACAATCCTGTAGCGCAACTCCCACTTAAAACCTGATTTTCAACACCTACTTATACTGAACGTCATTATTTTGAGCTGTCTATCACTGTCCTATCTAAACAAAACACCAGCAATGCCAAACCACAGAGTACAGCTGAACACCAATAGCCAGGTGATCACCAGCTGATGGAAACAATTAGTACATTGTTCCAGAGGTATAAGCATTGTTCCCATATATAAGAAAGGAGGAAGACACCTACCAGTCAACTACAGGCCAGTGAGTCTTACTTCTGTGCTCTCAAAGATCTTAGAATCTTTGATTCGGGATGAGCTGCTTACACACTTGACTCGGTCGGGGTTGTTGAATGACACCCAGCACAGATTTTTCCCCAAGCATTCATGCACCACTCAGCTGCTCTGCTCACTAGAGAGTTGGACGAGGGACCTCGAGGAGGGAGTGCCAGTGGATGTGGCCTACCTTGACTTCTCTAAGGCCTTTGATTCCGTGCCACACAAGCGTCTGATCCAGAAGTTGAGCGACCTTGGCATCAGAGATGACGTCCTCCGGTAGATCAGACTTTTCTCTCTGGTAGATCCCAGAGAGTAAGATTTAATGCTGCCGTCTCTGGTTGGAGTCTGGTAACCAGCGGCATAACGCAGGGATTGGTACTGGGACCAACTCTCTTTGTCATATTTGTGAATGGCCTACCAAAGGGACTGTCTTGTTCGATTAACATGTTTGCTGATGACACCAAGCTGTACGGCTCTGTAGCCAAACGTGAGGACCAGGAACGGCTTCAGGAAGATTTGAGCAGGCTGGAGTTATGGTGATTGGAATGACTCCTTCCATTCAATGTCACCAAGTGTGGGGTACTGCACCTAGGTGCCACCAATCCTCAGAGGGAGTATGTGATACACGACCAAACTTTAGCTCAGCATCTTGAGTACGGTAATGCTATCTGGGGCCCATTCAACCAGGCTGACCAGCTGCTGGTGGAAAAAGTGCAGCATAGAGCACCATGGCTGGTCCCCCAAGTACGCCATCTTGACTACCAGGAGCAACTGAGAAGGCTCAACCTTCCTTCCCTTATGTAAAGAAGGCGGAGGGGAGATGCGATCTTGATGTTCAAGTTGATGCATGGACAACTGGGAGTACCGAAGGGAGCTGTCTTCCAGACTCCACATGTCGAACATGACTAGAGGACATCGATCAAAGTTGCCAAGACTCGAGCATAACTAGAGTGTGTTGAAACCACTTTCAGGTTCGCACACTCACAGATTGGATTAGCCTTCCTTCGTGGGTAGTTGATGCTCCAAGTACCAATGCTTTGAAAAACCCCATCGATAAACACTGGGAGGGTTTCTTCTAAATTCTTCTAAATTATTGTGCAATGGTTTGGGGTAGTAATTACGAATCCACTCTCGATAAGGTCATCAAATTACAGAAACGTGCTATTCGAATCATCGACAAAAAACCCTATTATTACCACACAAATGAATTGTTTCTAAAATTAAAAATACTTAAATTCCCTGAACTAGTCTCAGAACAAAAAGTTATTATATTGTCGAAAGTATTGGATGGTACAATGCCAGATGTGATATCGTCTCTTTTTCAGAAATACAGAACAACTAATACGAGATTGATTAGACACTTTGAAATACCTCAGGCTACAACAAATTATAGGAAATTTGCTCTGGCATGCTCTGCACCTGAAATTTGGAACAAAACTATATGTCCAACCTTTAAATGTATAACGGAAGTTCCTCTAAACAAACATGTGCTTAAAAAATATATCAGAGAAGTATTCTTTTGCAATTATAGAATTCTTAATAATGAGCCTCGATGACCAGCGCTGATGGTGGTGATCAGTGACGGATCTAGGATTTCGTTAAGGGGGGCCCAGGCTCGGAGGGCGCCGAACCTGGGGGCGCCGAACCTGAGGGGCGCCAATTTCAGTGGCGGATCTAGCCGGTCGGTTTGGGAGGGGCAAACCAAAGTCGAAAAGCAAAAAAACGTCACCCAGTAAAAAGCTGCGCTACCAATAGCCCTGTTCCAGCTGTCAGCACAGTTTTGTCAGCAGGACCTCTAGCCTCTCCTCCAGAAAAGAAATATCAGCGCCATAATCGCCTCTAGTTCGTGCTAAGCAAAGGGAACTTCAACCTTTATGCCATTAAAAATATTAGGCTGCTATTTCGTGCACTTGCTATTTTTCATCAGCACAACAGCAGGCCTTCAGCCCGTAAAACCTCTAGAACCAAGTTCCCGGGGAGAGGCTACAATCCTGTGACGTAGGCGCAATGCGGCCCGCTGGTTGGTGCTGACAAAACTGTGCTGACAGCTGGAACAGGGCTAATATCACTTGCCCGTAGAATTTTGGGTATTTGAGGCGAAAAGCCGAAAAAAACTTCACGGGGTGAAAAATATGGGCTCGAGATACTTCTTCCTATCCAAGGCTGGCATTACTATGCCTTGCTATACTATGGAGGTCTGGCTATACTATAACTGAGAATTATTGATATTTACTCCATGATTCTGATGAAGGGCTGTGCCCGAATATATAATCTTCAGTGTTTTTTACATTTCCAGATTCGAGGGGACAGGTCAGGGAACATCTTATCAACTTATGTTCTGTTTGAAGTTGAGAGTTGGAACACCAAAATCTTGCTTATAAACTAAGAAGGAGTAGGGGAAAAAAGGAGGTTGATCGCTTTGGGGGCGAAAACGCAGTTTTGCCCCGAGCTTTTCGTTTGGGAATGCCTTTTTCCCCTCCCCTTGGATCCGCCACTGGCCAATTTACCACCAAAAAGGCGGCCAGTGTCAATGAAGAACGCGTTTAAAAAAGGATTTGTAAATGTTTATTTTCATGAAAGCTTCCTCTTAGTGAGGACATGCTCACGTTTACCATCAAGCATATTTCGGGCAAGCTAACGACTGGTGCCGTGGTAGAAAATGCTGAAAGCACCCACTGACACTAACTGGAGCGTGATGAGCAAATAATATAGTTATATTCGGTCATGGTAAAAACTGAGGTGTCGTATCCACCACCTCCACTTATCACAGCTAACGGCTCAATACTGAAATACCCGATTGACGCTAACCTGAGCCTCATAGCCCGCAGAACCTCTGCGGGCCTGGGCCCCTGAGTTTTCGGTGACTTCGATGAGTTTATATCGAGTCCCCTCAGCTGATCTGGGACCGCTTTAGTTAACCAGACTCTCACACTGAACTTGAAACCTATATGTCACTGCTGAAGCCTATTTAGCTTTTTGGGGCCCTTTTATTGATATAGGGCCCCCTCAACCGGTCCTGGGCCCTCTGAGCTAAAAGCTGGAGCTCTGAGCCTGAGTCCCAAGCTGGATTAGTGTCCCTTAAGCTGGTCAGGGTCCCCTGGGTTGGTATTGTTTTCGTTTAACTGATGTAGATCCCTTCAGCTTGTTTGGGGCCCGTTGTGCGTATCTGGGCACTAGTTCGTCGAGGCACCCAGCTAGTCTGGCCCTATTAGTTTTATGGGCCTTCTGAGCTTCTGCAGGTTTCCCTCAGAGTGTCTGGGCCCCATGAGTTGAAAATTGGACCCCTGGGTTAGTTTTGGGTCCCTGAGCTTATTTAGAAACCGTTTAAATAGGTAGGTACCCCACGCTGGTCTTGAGAATCCTGTGTTGGCGCTGAGGTCAAATGAGCTCGTCGGGGGCCCTTATCTGGGGCCCCCTTAACTGGCACGGGCCCCTCAGCTGATTTTGGAGACCCAAAATCCCTCCTACCGGATTCCACCCACGCCAGATTTCCTGACTCCCTGAGGGCCCCTGGGGGCCATTGGGGATTTTTCCCGCGATCAGCGCTAGGGCCCCTCCCCCGAGACAAAGCTTACAACATGTCTCTGTGTATATACTCTAGCATCTGCCAGAGTTGAGCTAGAATCATTTTTAGGCACAATTCGCTTCCTCTCGTTACGGCGAATCATCAAATAATGCATAATATGACTATACTAGGTCAAAACATAAAAATGACCTGATCTAAGGCTAGGTCAAGGTCACCATCTAGCCTAGCGCAGTCAGTATGCATATGAATCAACTCACAATAGCAATAAAAATGGTATCAAAATACGGGTTTTGTCAATATTTCCTGCAATGCAATTAACCCAAGTCATAAAACCTGCTTAGGAAGCCCCAGATGAACTCTCAGAGGTAACATGTCTAAACTTGCAACATGAACCGATAAAGAGGCCTAGGATACCATGATTTGGAGAATCCGATGGTATTCCAAGCGGCGTCTGCAGACATAGAGCAATTTTTCGGCAAATTTCCGTTTTACCCCATGCATTTTCAATGGAGAGGTCATGATTCGTACCTATCCCTAGGTCATCGATGGGAAAAATCCCGCAATAAATGTATTAGTACTTTTTGGGCCCATTATATGGTACAAGTTTGAATTCGATAGATTCACCTTTTCTTACTTACGCCAACTTAAACATTTTTTGGGGTGAGGTCACTTGACCTGCACTGGTGACCTGACCTGAGATGATGCAACCTTAAATTTTGAGGGAAAGTTGCGGAATTGATCAATGATAAGGTGTGACAAGTTCTGTGTCGCTTCGCGCCAACGTTTTTTCGTGCCACTGGGAGACCTCGAGAGGGTGTTCAAGCACCCCCCAACGGGCCGGAACGGGGCGCGAATACTCTAGAACAGGGCTGAGGCCAAAAGGGAAGGCTCTAAACAATGTCTGCAATTTTTGGGGTCAAGGTCCTTCAAGGTCATTGACCTATTACGGCACAACCCAACATATTATGCCTAATTTACGCTATAACTAGCGCTGTGCCCAAGCTTACCAATGATCTTTGATCAAGCCTTGATCATCAAGGCCAGAGACCTTTAAAATTGACCTGTAACCTTGATCTAAACACTGAATAACCTTTACTTTGATATAATAGCATACGTCATAATAGGAATCGTAACATTATGCAACGTAATTTAGGGGCTGTCCAGGAGTACCTGTGCTCATCAGGGACACTTATGCTCTCTGGAGAGGCCTTTGCTTCGATGAGGCACCTGTGCCACCCAGGGGCGCCTTCGCTCCCCAATGGACGCAACCTAGCTATCCAGGGGCATCTTTGCTGTTCCGGGGGTGCCTTTGATACCCAGTGCCCAAGGGGAGCTTTTTCTTATCCAGGTTCACCTTGGTATTGAGGGGCGTATTTTTATTCAAGGTAACCTATACTACCCAGTGGCGCTTACCCTATGCAAGGGGCGCTTAGGCTATCCAAGGGGCGGCACTTTGCTATGCATAGGGCGCCCTTATGCTCTCCATGGGCACCTCATTCAGAGGGTGCCTCTGATATTCAGGGGCGCTTTTCCTATCAACAGGGTACCTGTGCCATCTTGGGGCTATTCTTATCAAGGGACGCTGCTGTTATTCAGGAATACCTACACCGCTGTCGAGGGTCGCCCTTGCTACCCAGAGGCGCCTTTACTTCTTAGGAAATTTGGCGCCCGTGCTTTAAGGAGTGCTTCGGCATCGATTGATTGCTCCATTATTGGGCTTAGGTGCGCGTGAACCTTGAGCTCATGTACCGCCCATATTGTTGCTAAGGAGCGCTTATGCTATCAAAGGGCGCCTTTACTATCCAGGGCCTCTGTTTTATTCAAGGCAATCTGTTCTATCCACGGACGTCTGATATTTCGGGGGCTGTGCCTAGGTTATTCAGGAGGCGGCTTTTTTCTCCACAGGGGCGCACTATTGCTTTCCAGGGGCGCCGTTACTACCCAGGGGTGTCTTTCTATCCAGGGGCGCATATGCTGTCTAGGTGTATTTTCAATCACAGACATGATTGAAATACATGCCCCTACGTTATCCTTGGGTGCTTTTTGTCTCCGGTGAGGTGCTATTTTTCTCTTCCGGGCACCAGTTTATCCAAGGGCACCTATGCTGTCCAGAGAAACTTTGTTATCTAGGGCTGCCTTCGCTGTTAAGGGGCACCTTTGCTACCCAAAGATGAGCATTTTACTTTCCTGGAGTGCCTATTTCCATCTAAGGGGAACATATGCTATCTTGGAGCGCCTTTGCAAACATGGGGCGCACTTTTCTATCCAGGTGCGCCTTTGCACTTGAGGGGGCGCCTCTGCAATCCAGGAGGAGCCCAAAATAGATGGAGAATAAAAATTCTGAAATAAGGCGCTCGAACACTGAAATAAAGTGCCTAGTTATCAGAAAGAGAAAGTCCTCCCCGCTCATCTGCTGAGCGGGGAGGACTGCTGGTTGGTGAGGGCAGCGTTCTCCGAAACGGGGCGCACATACTGAAAAAGGCACCCGGTTGCAGCAATGGGGCACTAAGCCTTCAGTTATGGGTTAATGAAATGTGGTTAATAAAGGCAGCCCATGCTCAAATTGAGCACTCGAGCCCTGTAACAGAGCGCGCAACTGTCAGACAGGTGTGCCAAACCATAGACAGAGGGGCAGCTGAAGATGGAAAGGGACACCTATGATATCCTGGGGGCGCCTGTACTCTCAGGTGAGGCGCTTGTTTTCTTTCTCAGGCGCCTAGTTTATCCATGGCCGCCTATGCTGTGTCCAGATCATCTATTTCAAGAAGGGTTAACTTTGCTGTCCAGGGGCGCCTTTGCTATCCAAGGGCGCATATGATATCTGTAGGGCGCTTTATGCAGAGGGCGCCTAGGCTGTACAAGGGCGCCGTCCTAACCAAAGGCCGCCTTTCGCTTCCCTGAAGTGCCTATTTCTATGTAAGGAGTGCATATATTATCTAGGAGTGCCCTTGATATACGGAGACGCCTTTTTGTCCAGCGGCGCCTTTGCTCTTGAGGGGCGCTGCTCCAATCCAGGGTAGCTGAAGATGGATAAGGGACATCTATGTTATACAGGGGGAGTCTGTACTTTCCAATGGGGCGCTCATTTTCCTTCTCAGGCACCTAGTTTATCTAGGGAGCGCATAGGCTATCCAAAGGCGCCTTTGCTTTCGAAGGGGTGCCTTCCTAGGGGCGCCTTTGCTATCCAGAGGCGCCTTTGCTGTCTAAAGCTCTTGTGTTATCCAGGGTTGCCTTTGCTGTCCAGTGGCGCCTTTGCTATCTAAAAGTGCATATGATATCCATCGGTGCTTTATCCAGTGGGCGCCTGGACTATCAAATGGCACTTTTTCTATCCAAGGGTTGCATTTATTTTCCTGAAGTGCCTATTTCTATCTAAGGGGCTCCTATTCTGTCCAGGGCACCTATGTTTCCCAGATTTGCCTTTGCTGTCCAGGGACGCCTTTGCTATCCAAGGGCACCTTTCTTAACCAAGGGGCGCATTTTGCTTTCCTGGAGCGCCTATTCCTATGTAAGGGGGCATATGTTATCTAGGAGCGCCTTTGATACCAAGAGGCGTCTTTTTGTCCAGGGGCGCCTTTGCTCTTGGGGGGCGCTGCTCCAATGCAGGGCAGCTGAAGGTGGATAAGGGACATCTATGTTATACAGAGGGCGCCTGTATTTCCCAGTGGGCCACTCGTTTTCCTTCTCGGGCTCCTAGTTTATCCAGGGGCGTCTAGGCTATCCAAAGGCGGCTTTTCTATCGAAGGGGTGCCTTCCTAGGGGCGCCTTTGCTACCCAGGGGCGCCTTTGCTGTCCACGGCACTTGTGTTATCCAGGGTTGTATTTGCTGTCCAGGGGCGCCTTTGCTGTCCAAGGGTGCATATGACATCCGTAGGCGCTTTTCCAGTGGGCGCCTAGGCTATCAAAGGGCGCCTTTTCTACCCAAGGTGAGCATTTTATTTTCCTTAAGCGCCTATTTCTATTTAAGGGGCGCTTATGCTGCCCAGGGCATCTATTTTACCAAGATTTGCCTTTACTGCCCAGGGGCGCCTTTCCTAGCCAAGGGCGCATATGATATCCGTAGGGCGCTTCATCCAGGGGGCGCCTAGGCCATCCAAAGGCGGATTTTCTATCGAAGAGGTGCCTTCCTAGGGGCGCCTTTGCTACCCAGGGGTGCCTTTGCTGTCCACAGCACTTGTGTTTTCTAGGGTTTTCTTTGCTATCCAGGGGCGCCTTTGCTATACAAGGGTGCATATGGCATCCGTAGGGCGTTTTTTTCAGTAGGCGCCTAGGCTATCAAAGGGCGCCTTTTGCTGCCCAGGGCATCTATTTTACCAAGATTTGCCTTTACTGCCCAGGGGCGCCTTTCCTAGCCAAGGGCGCATATGATATCCGTAGGGCGCTTCATCCAGGGGCGCCTAGGCCATCCAAAGGCGGATTTTCTATCGAAGAGGTGCCTTCCTAGGGGCGCCTTTGCTACCCAGGGGTGCCTTTGCTGTCCACAGCACTTGTGTTTTCTAGGGTTTTCTTTGCTATCCAGGGGCGCCTTTGCTATACAAGGGTGCATATGGCATCCGTAGGGCGTTTTTTTCAGTAGGCGCCTAGGCTATCAAAGGGCGCCTTTTGCTGCCCAGGGCATCTATTTTACCAAGATTTGCCTTTACTGCCCAGGGGCGCCTTTCCTAGCCAAGGGCGCATATGATATCCGTAGGGCGCTTCATCCAGGGGGCGCCTAGGCCATCCAAAGGCGGATTTTCTATCGAAGAGGTGCCTTCCTAGGGGCGCCTTTGCTACCCAGGGGTGCCTTTGCTGTCCACAGCACTTGTGTTTTCTAGGGTTTTCTTTGCTATCCAGGGGCGCCTTTGCTATACAAGGGTGCATATGGCATCCGTAGGGCGTTTTTTTCAGTAGGCGCCTAGGCTATCAAAGGGCGCCTTTTTCTACCCAAGGTGAGCGCTTTATTTTCCTAAACCGTCTATGTCTATCTAAGGGGCGCTTATGCTGTCCAGGGCACCTATGTTACCAAGATTTGTTTTTTCTGTCCAGGGGCGCCTTTCCTAGCCAAGGGTGCATATAGTATCCGTAGGGCGCTTCATCCAGGGGGCGCCTAGGCTATCTAAAGGCGGTTTTTCTATCGAAGGGGTGCCTTCCTAGGGGCGCCTTTGCTACCCAGGGGCGCCTTTGCTGTCCACAGCACTTAGGGTTGTCTTTGCTGTCCAGGGGCGCCTTTGCTATCCAAGGGTGCATATGACATCCGTAGGGCGCTTTTTCCAGTGGGCGCCTAGGCTATCAAAGGGCGCCTTTTTCTACCCAAGGTGAGCATTTTATTTTCTAAAGCGCCTATTTCTATCTAAAGGGCGCTTAGGCTGTCCTGGGCACTTATGTTACCAAGATTTGCCTTTGCAGCCCAGGGGCGCCTTTCCTAGCCAAGGGCGCATATGATATCCGTAGGGCGCTTCATCCAGGGGGCGCCTAGGCTATACAAAGGCGGCTTTTCTATCGAAGGGCTGCCGTCCCAGGGGCGCCTTTGCTGTCCACAGCACTTGTGTTATCCAGGGTTGTCTTTGCTGTCCAGGGGCGCCTTTGCTATCCAAGGGTGCATATGACATCCTTAGGGCGCTTTTTCCAGTGGGCACCTAGGCTATCAAAGGGCGCCTTTTTCTACCCAAGGTGAGCATTTTATTTTCCTAAAGCGCCTACTTCTATCTAAGGGGCGCTTATGCTGTTCGGGGCACCTATGTTACCAAGATTTGCCTTTGCTGCCCAGGGGCGCCTTTCCTAGCCAACGGCGCATATGATATCCGTAGTTCGCTTCATCCAGGGGGCGCCTAGGCTATCCAAAGGCGGGTCTCTATCGAAGGGGTGCCTTCCTAGGGGCGCCTTTTGCTACCCAGGGGCGCCTTTGCTGTCCAGGGGCGCCTTTGCTATCCAAGGGTGCATATGACAAATGACATCCGTAGGGCGCTTTTTCCAGTGGGCGCCTAGGCTATCAAAGGGCGCCTTTTTCTACCGAAGGTGAGTATTTTATTTTCCTAAAGCGCCTATTTCTATCTAAGGGGCGCTTATGCTGTCCAGTTCACCTATGTTACCAAGATTTGCCTTTGCTGCCCAGGGGCGCCTTTCCTAGCCAAGGGCGCATATGGTATCCGTAGGGCGCTTCATCCAGGGGGTGCCTAGGCTACCCAGGGGCGCTTCATCCAGGGGGCGCCTAGGCTACTCAGGGGTGCATTAGTTCCCCATGGCGCAATCTTGCTATCTAGTGGCGCCTTTTCTTTGCCGGGGCGCTTTTGTTAGCTTTCTAAATATCATCTTCAACATTTTACTGGGGCGCAAAAAGACCAGTAAAGGCGTCTAGTGTTTGGGCAGGGGCGCTTTGCCATGGTTTTAAGGAGTATGTGTTCATTCAAGTGGAATAAGTGGTATCTACTACCTTGGCGCACGAAATAGGTACAGGCGCGCCGCTCATATCGGGCGCCTTCGGCGCCCGATATGAGCTGACTTTTACTGGGGCGCTTCGGAGCAAAGGGGGGTGGGGCCCGGGCCCCTGGGCCCCCCCTTGGATCCGTCACTGGTGGTGATGATGCACCGGAGCACAATGTGTGTGGGTGTGGGCGTGCGTGTATGTGAGTGGGATAGTGTGCTTGTAGGTGGGCGAGAGGGAGTACTTGTGGGTGGGAAGGTGGATGTCTGCCGTGCGTGGGTGGGTGACTGCGGTACTCGGTGTGTGTGGGTGTGTACGTGCGCGTGTGTGTGGATGTGTAGGCAGGCGTGCGTGCGTGGATTCGGATGTGTGTGTGTGTGTGTGTGTGTGTGTGTGTGTGTGTGTGTGTGTGTGTGTGTGTGTGTGTGTGTGTGTGTGTGTGTGTGCGTGCGTGCGTGCGTGCGTGCGTCGGCGTGCGTCGCGTCGCGTCGCGTGCGTGCGTGCGTGCGTGCGTGCGTGCGTGCGTGCGTGCGTGCGTGCGTGCGTGCGTGCGTGCGTGTCTGACTCCCTGCTGCGCTTGCTTGCTAATTTGCCTGCTTGCTTGCTTGCTTGCCTATGCCTGCATGTCTGCCCTAATTTGCTTTCTGTCTTCCGAGTTCTCTGGCGAATGTTACTAGGCCTCTATCTTTTCGCCAGAATCTCGGAGGGGCTAACACGAATCTCCAGTTTTGGGTAGTCCCGTTTGGAAAAAGACTAACAATCTAACCGGTAATGAGCTAAATTATTGTGCATTTAACCTAAATAGACCTGTATTCCTGCTCCCTGTATATTTACAGGGAGCTACTACTGGCAGTTTTTACTAATAGTATGATATTTATTACGCTTTCTTTAAGTTACTTTCTTTTTCCTAGCAGGGCGTGCCGCGACTTGTAATATTTTATGTTCTGGTGGTGTTAACGTAAGGGTACTGTTGTCGTTGGGATCGCGGAGGGGCACGCCTGGCTACCCGTTTAAATGGATGGCGGACCTTTTCTAGCAATAGAATTGCACGAAAAAAAAATCCCAAACTAGGTTGTTGACTCGCCCACTGAATTGAGCTTGATGTGGCTGGGCAAGACAGGCACCCCAGAGTGCCTCCTAAAGGCCCGCATCTCCTAAGGTATGCTAAGGTATAAGAGCTTTGCAGAAGTGTACCAAATTTTATAAACTTGTTCCCAGATCCGGACGGCACACAAACAGAGCACACAGATATGAGTCCTGAGGACTGAGGACACATGACATGCTGAGTCTTGAGGGGATGCCACTGGTATCCCGTGCCCATTCAAATAGTTAATGTTATACCATATCTTGATTTATCCTATATATTACTAATTAAACTCCAGTATGTAACAATTCTACCACAACCTTCTTCCCTCCAGAAAAAAAAACAGGAGCAGTGGTGGTGCACACACACAAAACTCCACTTCAGTTCCAAAGCAAGACACCTTTGTAAATGTTCAGTTCTCTATCTATTACCCAAGACCATTACTTTACATCCATTACCTACCCTGCTGGGCTCCAGTCACTCACCTCTCAGTGGAGCTAAGCATTCAACTGCCCTGAAGCATTCCAATGATCACTCAAAACCAGCAGCCGTATTCTGATCTTTTGATTTTTCAAAGGAAAGGGGTTTTCCATCTAGACAAATCAAAGTTCAAAATTAGCAGTGCTAGTAGCAGTAGTCGCTATTGAAAGACAAAATTATAATAGCAGCTACCTGATTGCTGCTGACAGTGCATTGCAGACAAGACAGAATTATTTGTCTCAAGAAAAAAGGCTTAGCATTGGGTAAAATAACATGATATACAACATGATAAAAAGAGAACAATAAAACCCAAGTAACTATTTTGGCTACCCTAGCATGTGCTCTACTACTTGCTTGCTTTCAAAATGTTCTAAATGTAAAACAATTTCTAAGGTAATGTTCGTGGTGCTCAGACTTGTTGAGTCACGACTCAGAGTTGGAGTCGACTCAGAGTTGACTCAAAATTTGCTCAAGTCAGAGTTGAGTCGACTCAACTTTCAAGCTCTGGTTGAGAGAGTTCAGCGTAGGGCAACAAGACTAGTACCATCTCTATGAGCCCTTGACTATGAACAACGCCTCCGCGCAGGCTGAATCTCCCATCCCTTTGGTATCGACGCAAAAGGGGGAACATGATCCTTATGTATAAGCTCATGCACGGACAGCTGGGTTTTCGAAGTATGAGTTCTTCCAAGATCCTCCCGTTGGCACCACAAGAGGGCACCAAGTTAAGGTGGGAAAACCTCAGGCAATTTCAAGAGTAAGGAGAAACCACTTCGCTGTTCGCACAGTGTACGAATGGAACAGCCTTCCGGTATTATGGTAGTAGGCAGATCACATCTCGCGGTTCAAAAGATCACATCAGAAGGTCCACTGATCAAAGGGTCTAATGTTCATAGGCTCCACCCTTTGAAAATTAGACCTTTTGAATAAAAAGTCCGACGTTCAAAAGGTCCACAAAGGCGTGCGCAGATGCTTGAGAGTGGGGTGCATGATGCCGCAGAGGCGTGCTAAGACACATGATTATAGGAGGCAATGAGGGTTAGGTTAGGTTAGGTAGGTTAGGTTAGGTTAGGTTAGGCTAGGCTAGGTTAGGTTAGGTTAGGTTAGGTTAGGTCAGGTCAGGTCAGGTCAGGTCAGGTCAGTTGAGTATGCCCTTGGTCCCTATTTCCTAGTCTGGGGATATCACCCCTCTTTCCAGATTCTGAGCACGCCTCTGCAGAGGAGTGGTCTGGGTACCACTTTGAGAAATGTTTTAGAAATATCCCCACATTCTGCAAGAAAATCTCTAGAGATGGAACAGACGGAAGGAGGGAGGGTTGAGTAGTGTTAAGTGGTACCCAAACCAGAGGTGCACTCAGATTCTGGAAAGAGGGGTGATATCCCCAGACTAGGAAATAGGGACCAAGGGCATACACAAATGAGATGACCTGACCTGACCTGACCTGACCTGACCTGACCTGACCTAACCTAACCTAACCTAACCTAACCTAACCTAACCTAACCTAACCTAACCTAACCTAACCTAACCTAACCTAACCTAACCTAACCTAACCTAACCTAACCTAGCCTAACCTAACCTAACCTACCCTACCCTGGCCTAGCCTGGCCTGGCCTAGCCTAGCCTAGCCTAGCCTAGCCTAACCTAACCTAACCTAACCAAACCTAACCTAACCTAACCTAACCTAACCTAACCTAACCTAACCTAACCTAACCTAACCTAACCTAACCTAACCTAACCTAACCTAACCTAACCTAACCTAACCTAACCTAACCCAACCCTAACCTCTCATTTCTTCCTATTATCATGTGCCTTAGCACGCCTCTGCGGCATCATGCACCCCACTCTCATGCATCTGAGCATGCCTCTTTGGACCTTTTGATTGCTGGACTTCTTATTCAAAAGGTCTAACATTCAAAGAATGGAAGCTATGAACATTAGACCCTTTGAACTTTGGACATTCTGATGTGATCCTTTGAACCATGAGATGTGATCTACCTACTACCATAAGGTATTATCGCAGTAGGTGGATCACATCTCGCGGTTCAAAAGATGATATCAGAAGGTCCACAGTTCATATGTTCTACCGCTCAAAATGTCTAACTTAAAAAAGTCAAACACTCAAAAGGTCCAAAGAGGCGTGCTCAGATGCATGAGAGTGGGGTGCATGATAATGCAGAGGCATGCTAAGGCACCTGATAATAGGAGGCTATGAGGGTTAGGTTAGGTTAGGTTAGGTTTAGGTTAGGTTAGGTTAGGTTAGGTTAGGCTAGGTTAGGTTAGGAGGTTAGGTCAGGTCAGGTCAGGTCAGGTCAGGTCAAGTCAGGTCAGGTCAGATCAGGTCAGGTGTGTATGCCCTAAGTCCCTATTTCCTAGTCTGGGGATATCAACCCTCTTTCCAGAATCTGAGTGCGCGTCTGGTCTGGGTACCACTTTTCCAAATGTCATAGCAATATCCCAAAATTCTGCAAGAAAATCCCTAGAGATGAAACAGATGGAAGGAGGGGAAGGTTGAGTAGTGTGAAGTGGTACCCAGACCAGAGGTGCACTCAGATTCAGGAAAGAGGGGTGATATCCCCAGACTAGGAAATAGGGACCAAGGGCATACACAATTGAACTGACCTGACCTGACCTAAACCTGACCTGACCTGACCTGACCCAACCTAACGTAACCTAACCTAACCTAACCTAACCTAACCTAACCTAACCTAACCTAACCTAACCTAACCTAACCTAACCTATCCTATCCTATCCTATCCTATCCTAACCTAACCTAACCTAACCTAACCTAACCTAACCTAACCTAACCTAACCTAACCTAACCTAACCTAACCTAACCTAACCTAACCTAACCTAACCTAACCTAACCTAACCTAACCTAACCTAACCTAACCCTCATAGCCTCCTATTATCAGGTGCCTTAGCACGCCTCTGCGTTATCATGCACCCCACTCTCATGCATCTGAGCACGCCTCTTTGGACCTTTTGAATGCTTGACTTTTTTTAAGTTAGACATTTTGAGCGGTAGAACATATGAACTGTGGACCTTCTGATGTGATCCTTTTGAACCGGGAGATGTGATCCACCTACTGCGATAATACCCTACCATAATACCCCCACCAACAACCAACCAACACACACACACAAACAATAGGGCTAATGTCCATGTATGGCTTTCCAAATATGGAGGCCAAGCATAGATAGGTCTGTGGGAAAGCAAAGCTAGTAGCAAAAAATGTCTTCTTTGATTCGTGTCAAAACTGCTTTCTATTATTTTTTAAAAATCAAATTTGAAAATTATCAACCTTCTGGAGGAGGACCCCTAAAAACCCAGGGTGTAGAACGTCGTGACATCTTCATAGGGCGCCCTTCACTCGGGCGTTTTTCCTTGGGTGCTCTACATGTCTGGCCCTTTTCCAATCACAACTAAATCATCCCCCTGTCCTTAGGTCCAAAACTTTAAAAGTTTAAAATTAAAACTTAATTGAACATTAAAAGTTAAATTAAATTAAATTAAAATTTAATCTAATTAATTTAATTAAAACCTTAAAATTTTCCCCCGGCGGGGAGTACCGAGCTGCAGTCGGCACGTGGACATTGACTTTCATTGCTTGGGGAGTCTTTGAAGTAGAGGTGGGACTTTTTGGAAAAAGCTGGTCCCGGTCCCGGTCCCGGCCAACATTTCTTGGTCCTGGCCTAGTCGCAGCAAGAAAGATGGGGTCCCGGCCTGGTCCCGGCAGCATTTTTCCCACTTATTGGCTTTTAAACATACTAATTCTTGTGGATTAAGAGCCAAACATATTGAGCAAATTTATATCATCATTACATAAACAAATCAACATAAAGTATACACTATAGCTTCAAGAAATCCTTACCTACTATCATGAAAAATGGCCACAATTATCTGACAATAGACCAATTCCAGCAAACGGTAGTTTCAGTATTTGCCAAGAGATAGCAGCACCGGGTGTGGGGGAGACAATTCCTGCGCGGAAGGTTTTATTAGGTTAAACCTTCTATTTGATGCGTGGTGGCGTGGTGGTGGTGAGAGAAGTACAGTGACGAGTCTGATTAATTTGGGATTGGAGTCGATTATTTCCGAGAAATATGGGCATGTACTGTGTAGCACCAGGGTGCAAAACTGAGAAGAAGAAAGGTGTGACCACAAGATTCTTCCGCGTTCCACCCAAAGACACTGAAAAGGGGCGGAAATGGCGTGCAGCCCTGAGTAGAGCCGGATGGTCTCCTACTAAAGCATATGACGCGAGGATATGCGCCCACCATTTCATCTCAGGTGTGTTGAAAGCTTGGTTGAATTTCCAGCATATGCCTCAGATAAATGCAAGGATATGATTTTTGATTTTTTTCTTATCTTGAATATGTATGAATGCTTTTCATTTTCCTTGTTTTTTGTTCTGATTTTGACCTTTTCTCGGACAGGTGAGGCCTCAGATGACCATACCAACCCTGATTATATACCTTCAAAGTTCTCATTCAAGAAAAGCAAGCAAAATGAAGAGCAAACACTGGAGCGTCACAGCAGGTTTGTGAAGCGACAGAAACTGTTTTTTGAAGACCCTGAAGTTCCGGAAGCTCAGTGCTCCATGTCTATGGAGGAGATCATAGACAATTCTGAGTGGTCAGATGCTCAAGAAGGTGTGACACCAGTGGTGAATCCTTGCATCAGTGCATGTGACAACTGTGAGAAACTAACACAGCATGTGACTGAACTACAGTCATCTCTGGAGAGTGCTCAGCAGGAAATATCGGCTTTGAAGAAAAAGATAAGCATGTTGGAACCAAGAGTGTTGAGTGTAGAATCTCTGGATGATAAACCTTCAATAGTGAAGTTGTACACTGGCTTAGCCAACTTGAATGTTATGATGTGGCTTCTCTCCATGGTCATGGATTGTACTAGCTTTGTAGCTCCCAACTGTAAAGGCCTCAGTGCAAAAAGTCAGTTGCTCATGGTTCTTACCAAGATTAAGCTGGGTCTCCTCCATGCAGATCTGGCCTTGAGGTTTGGAACCACAAGGTCTGTCGTGAGTAGGGTATTCCGAGCCTGGGTCCCAGCTCTGTCTGCTGTGTGCAGATCTTTGGTTTACTGGCCAGATCCAGACACTAGATTGCTTAACATGCCCAAGCCCTTTGTCAATAGCTTTGCTAATGTGTGCAGCACAATTGATTGTTTTGAAATATTCATTGAGAGGCCCACATTGCTGAGAAGCAGAGCACAAACTTGGTCGAGCTATAAGCATCACCAAACTCTGAAGTTTCTTATCAGCATCACCCCAAACTGCTTGATCAACTTCATTTCTGAAGGATGGGGAGGGCGCACATCAGACAAGCATCTGACCCTAAGCTGTGGGTATCTGGATTTTCCGGAGCCTGGGAGTACGGTTTTAGCTGATCGTGGCTTCCTGATCAGGGATGAACTGGCCATGCGGGGCGTAAAGCTGGTGATGCCTGCATTCACAAAGGGAAGGAATCAACTGTCAAAGCGGGAAGTTGATGAGAGCAGGCTATGTGCCAAGCTGCGCATTCATGTTGAGAGAGTTATTAGAAAGGTAAAACAGTTTAGGCTGTTCCAGGGGGTTATCCCCATTAAGCTAGTAGAGCACGTGGATGACTGTGCGGTGATTGTGGCTGGCATAGTGAATTTGGACTATGGTGCTGTCCAGCAGATTGAACCTGAGTGAGAGGTCAGGTGCAGCTTGTGTCGGTGTAACGGATAGATGTGTGCTAGTTTGTGTAAAATGCAGAGGAGATTTTGTACCAGCTTCATATCAAGCCTTTCACAATGTGCAAGAGTTTATGAACCTCGCTGCAATGAATATGTTCCACCGGCACACAGAAAAGTATCTTCAATATCTGAAATTCGATTTTAATATATAATGAATATACTGTATCAGCACTATTCTATTATGAATATAGACATCCGAGTCTCCTGATAAGCAATTACAAAGAACTGACAAGCACGGACATTTTATTGCACATATGCATGCTTGTTACACAATGCAGTGAACACATAAATGTTGTAGTATGTCAGTGAGCATCTTGAATGACACCTCATACCTTCAGACTAACCCAGAGGATGTGCTTCTTCAACCTCAACCAGTTAATAATTCAACAAACAAAGAAGTAAGTAGATTTGCGCATGTAAACTTCATGCGTAATAGCGACACTTCTGCGGGCAAACAAGTGCTGGTGTCAGACACTGATCTACAAAACTGCATAGCTTGGGAACCATTGCCTGAATGAAGGGCTCATCCCTTTCTACTTCCTGGATTACACACATCTGATCATTGAAATACACCACAAAGAAACACTTAACCGCTTTGGTGATGAACAGCTGCCCCTGCACCTGAGTGTAGTACTGGTGAGACTTTTTAAGGACCATTGTACTATCCAAACAGAAGTCATGGTCAGCACTGCTAGACACTATATCTAATATGTCTGCTTCCTCCTTTGCTGAATGCTTGTAGGAGCATTTCACTTCCACTATGGATCGTGGGCAACAGTTACAGAACACCCATCCATCTGGACTTGCCCCCAGTAAAGGGTAATCTCTCCTAACAGAAAGTCCAGCTTTATTTACAGAAACATTGCTGTGTGTGCTCTTCAGATGGTTAGAAAGTGAGAGCAAGCCTTTTGCCTCATTCTCCTTTCCATAATTGACAGCTGGGAGATGACTTATGTCCTTGGGATTAAGGATACTCTGTGCAGTCTTTTGCCAGTTGGAGCCAAAGACAACATGGTGAAATTTGGATGCTGTTAGGCGGCCCAGTCTGTGCTGCCTCCATAGCACACAGTCACTCTGTAGCACAGTCTCTTTTTCCAGTATGCTTAGAGCATCTGGAGTACAACTTTGTGATAACTTGTCTATAAACTCTTTCTTGTTCTTTTCACACTGGTGTGGTGCTGAAGTCCTGATTTCCCCTGGACTCTTCGCAAGCTTACCCAACAACTTTTGCTTCATGAGGGTTTGTCCCAGCACAGAATCTGGTAACAAGTTGATCACTTCACTCCTTTTCCTGATGAGTTTTTCTGTGTCAATACTTACTTCCTGTCTGTCACATCTGGAAGTTTTTGATTTCCTTTGCTTTGGCTTTATATACTCAATGTCTTTGCTTCTTGCATAGTCTACTTTGAATGTTGACTTGGACCACTCACACAGTTGGCTGGTGCATGCAGCTTCAGCTTTTGTTCTTGACCTCATTTCAATCAGCAGCAAAACTGCTGCAACATGACTACACACCTCACCTGCCCCAGCCATGCAGGTGCAATGCCCACACACACAATGACACCTGTGTTGCACTCAATCATGGCCCACACAATGTGAGGCTTTCCGTTTGACAGACATTGACTTGGCATCACTGCACCTCTCACAAATGATAGCTCTGTGTGCTCTGGCTGATACACATGAATACCAGTTACATGACCAGATTTCACATAATTGTATGCTTCCAAAGATCTGTAGGCTCCAATCTCTTCATTGGTGTAGATGCTCACAGTGTGAACAAAATAATGGTAGATATTTGGCCACTCCAAGCAGGGCCACTTTCCCACATCTTCTGTCCAAACAGCCTCGTTTACACAATATGGATCCGGTAACTTTCTTCCCTTATAAGTTAGCTTCTGAGCGTACCTGTCCTTGTCTTCTCGGCATAAAGCCATAGCATATGGAGATAGTAAGTCCATTTCCTCCACTGTAAAAAGTCAAATAAATACCATACCACATTCTCGAAGCGAACCAACTATCCCCTTCGTCACCCAACCGAACCCAAACAAACTTCAACTGACTACAACATCGCCGCTCCTTCCGCGCCGCTCACGCCGCCGTCATATTTCCCCCACACCCACTAGCGCCACCAACGGCAGATTGAAAAGTGGAATTCGTCTATGCTCTCTCAGCCAGTCTGCAGAACGTGGCGGGCGACTCGACGAGGCGCTTGGGGCAGCCAAAGCCTGCCCCAATTGGGGCAGAAATTTGGATGCTGGGGCAGACTCCTCCAACGGGGGGTATTTTTACCGATATATGTTTATCTACTCCATTTTAAACGGAACACCCAGAAATGAAAGAAAACCGTGCATCCAACTCGACGACGGCAACGCACTCACGACCCTCCACGCACAGCAGCAGCTACCTTGCATTCATGATACACGACTTCAAGAATACTTTTATTCAAAGGTATATTTACAAGCGAAGTATTTTCCCTTAAAGACGTCATTTGCCACTGCTTTCACGCCGTATAATCAATACTTTAAAAAAATTTCAATTGATAACTAAATTCGATAAAGAATAATTTTTTCCACAGCTAAAGCATTTTCCCCCTTCCATTTTCTCACATTTGCATGAAAGCATGACAAAATTTGGAATATTTTCACCCCTAGTTTTCACAAGACCCAGGCGAAGAAAGATTCCCGTACGCTTTTGTGACGTCACATCACTGACTAGCATTTGTTCTTAGGGGTAGGGGCTGGCATGATTTTCTTTTGAACAGTGGACCCTTTGAACAGTGGACCTTTTGACATAGACCCGATTTGCCGGCCTTTGGCGATCAAAACATAGCAGAGGAAATGCAAAAAACTACATACAGGGAAATTTTATTTCGAGTTCTAAGATTGTTTTTTGTAACTAAAACTAGGTTTAGATTACAAATTTAGAAAATAAATTTAAATTTTGCCTTAGAAAGGCGCCTGTTGCCTGATTTTTTTCACTTCCAGGAACTTTGACTTTACATCTATTAAAAATTTCCTTTGTTTGGTATCTTTTTTACCATATATCTCTAGACGACAAATATGACGCTTTTGAGACAATTCAGCTTTTACAGCGCAACTTTAACTGATGATTATCGTTCCTTTTCATTATTTTTCTTCTTCCCTCGGTGATTACCCGTACCGACCGCTGCCCCAAGTACTAGTTCCTGCCCCAAGAGCCCCCATCTGCCCCAAGATCGACCAAAAGCTGCCCCAAATTCCATCCTCTCCCTCCCTGGGTGCCGGACGTGTCGCCGTTGCGCTCCGTGATTGTGCTGTGCCAAAGTGTTGAGCTTGCTGTGGCCTGCCTGCACCTTAGTCCAGGTATTGGTAGAATATTTTCACGCAGTTTAGGGTGCTAGGGCTTTAAATCTCACTTATCATTTTCACTCATAGCGTAGGCAATTTTTTTTACCCGAGTATTGGTATATCTTTTCGCGCCCGTTAGGCCATTGTTTTTGCGCCACTTTTTGTTGTCTCTGCGCCAATTTTCTTCCGTTGCTCTTGGCGGCTGCCATTTAAAGGAAAAGGCCCCTCTTCGTGAAGAAAAGCTAGTATTTCTTCCCCATTGCCGCCTTAGGAAGCCGTTGGAAAACCACTTATCCGGAGGTTTCCCGTCACGGCATCTTGATCTGGCTGACCTTGGCCGTGGCCCTGTGTGAGTGGCCTTCGGCTGCAGCTGCCGTCTCTTTCGCACCGGCTGGCAGAGAGGTTCGGGTGTCTGTGCTGCGCTGCGTTCCTAGGTCTGTAACTTAGGATATCGAATTGTGTTCTATGCTTTTATGCCCAAAATCGAAATTGGTTTCATTACTTTTTGGCTCTGAGTAGGTAGGTGTTAACACTGTATGTTGGTGGAGCAAGTCCAAACTGTAGTTATAGTTATAGTAATTTAGTTGATAATAGACACAGATTGTGATAGGTAGGATTAGCCAAATGTGTATGGTTAGGTAGGATTAAACTCCTAGGCTGTTGAGTTGCTAGCAATGAGTAGGTGATAGGTTTCATGGACTAGCTAAATTAATTACCTATCAGATTCTCACTTAGATAAATAACATTTTTTTTCTGGGAGGTCGGCCCTGATTGATTCTAGTTATCCACATCTGTGCCAGGGAATCAAACAGAGTAAAAATGAAGCCATCACTGAAATTCCTGGAATCTTCCATAGAAAAACTTAGGGATGAGATGGATAGCCTGAAGAGCGAAAATGATGGAATGCGACAGGAGCTCAAGGAGCTGCGTTCTGAGCTAGTTCAGCTCCAGTTTGTAGCTTCTGAAAACTCTGAGCGTCGTGAGGCTGTTGAAACAGACTTGGTGACCATAAACCAAAAGACCTCATCCCTGGTTCAAGAACAGGCCAAGCTGGCTGCTGGGATTGAGGAGCAAGCTCAGTATAGTAGAAAGTCTACTCTGCTTCTGTCTGGGAGAGTGATCCCTAGCTTTCAGATAGGCGAAAACACACGGGCCCTAGCAGTTGATCTGATCAGGAGGTACCTAGGCATACATGTTCAACCAGGTGGCATCACAGCATGCCATCGCCTTCGTAACAAGAAGGTCATACTTGTGCGCTTTGCGTACTTGGATGAACGCATGCATGTGTATAGGCAACGCACCAGGCCAGCACAGCATGGCCTGATGGTACATGAAAGTCTCACGTCTGAGCGACTTGCAGTGGTGAAAGCCCTGCAAGAACTGAATACCCCCAGGGACAAGGCACCCTTCTCATCCTATTACACAAACTCAGGTAGGATCTTTGTAAAGGTATCTGCCACCTCAAAGCCAGTGGAACTATTTGTTGGGACTACCAAGCAGGAGATCCTTGAGATCTGCAGACAGTTGAGGCAGGCACACTCTAGCAGTGATTCTGGTGTAACCATACCATCCTCAGAGGGAGCCAAGAGTGCTGTTGGAGACCGGGTTTCAGGGGTTGGTGTCTCTAGATTAGTCAAGGGAGCAAATACTGGTGTGTCCTTGCCCCAAAAGGGTGATAGACAAAAACCTAATGGGTCTGTGCAGCCAAGAGCAACTAAGGCTTCCTCTTCTAGCATGAGTACCTGGGGGAACATGGCCATAACCAATCCCAGGGCTTGGCCTCCCACTCTGATGCTGTCCCATTGCAGGCCACTCACTTGGGCACAGCTGAGCCTGTGGCCCCTGTGGTGAACGTGACTGATGGTGGGGGTGGGGAGACTGGTGGTCCCTCCAACATTGGCCCAGATGTATCCTGTGATGTTGAGCCTGACACAGATCAGGGGGATAGTGCCACCCCGGGCTTGGACAGAAATGAATCCCCGGGAGCAGACCCTCAATCTAGGTATCCATCCACATCTACTCTTGGGGCTGCCACACCAGCTCAACCTGGCGCCACACTTGTGAGCGCAGGGCCACCTCCACTTCACATGCCTCCCCTAGCATCAGGGCGATAGAACCCAAAATTGGACGGCCAGAGTCTCCGCTGACCACAACAGGCACCACTGATGCTGTTTAGCCTTTTGGTGCTGCCTCGTAATGTCTTGTGCTTCTCAGGGACATGTAATCTTACTTCATTTATGCATAGGTAATTTACTGTAGCTGGTCCAAGCTTTAGCTGGTTCACGGTACCCAACTCCTTGTTTTTTTTGTTTTTTTCTGGTCTTGTGTTGTTTTTTTTTCTTGGCCACCCCCTTACCACCCAGGTCTACAGGCCTGAGTTTAAGTGTGTTTGTCTTGTTTGTGAGTTTGTTTGTGAGTAAGTCTGCCTTAGTGTAAAAGTTTGCTTTAATTAAACTCAAGTTGGCTACTTGTCCTGACAAACACCAAAATAGAGAAACCCCATCTGAATTACAACCAATTAGATTTCTGCCAGATTTCTCTAACCATAATAATGAAAACAATATTGGGCTACCTAACTATGTACAGATTCTGGAGGCATGTGATTATCAAACTGTAAAACAATATAATGAAGCCTGTCTGAGCAACACTTTCCCAATTATTCATGTTAATATAAGGTCCCTTCCCAAAAATTTTGATTCCCTTCAAGCCTTCATATCCCAACTAAGGCAACAACCATTAATTCTTCTTGTCACTGAGCTTTGGCTAAGTCCCGAACAAATAGGCTCGTATCAACTCTCAGACTTCGACCTTGAAATTTCGTCACCTGTAGCATGTAAAGGAAAGGGTGCAGGAATTTTTATACATAAGAATATCACCTACAGCAGGAGGTATGAGCTTGAGTCCAAATCCCTTCAGCAACAGTCTGTTTTTCTAGAAATTCAAAATGTTCTACCATTTCATTTTGTTATAGGCTCTCTCTATAGATCCCCTTCGTTTCCTTCCGGAATATTCTTTGATTACCTTGAGTCAACAGTAGATAAACTATCTAGTGAAGAAAAAGTCTGCATCTTAGGAGGCGACTTCAATTTCGATCTGCTTAAATGTAACAATGTAGAACCAACTGCTTACTTCCTACACGCATTGGCTGCCCATGGGCTTCACCCATGCATCTCAGTACCTACCCGTATATGTCCTGATTCTCAAACTCTCATTGATAACTTCTTTTGCAATGATATTTCTATTATAAGATCGTCTTCCGTACTAATTGCAGATGTAAGTGATCATCTTCCGATAACCCTTGAGTTGTTTTCATCATTCAACGCTTCACGGCCCGACCAAAAATCTACAGTCTGTTTCGATTTCAGAAAATTGGATGTCCTTAAAGAAAAATTACTCCACAGACTTGGTAATTACCTCACAATTAATGATCCCATTTTGGCTGCGAATCTTCTCCAAACAACCCTCTCAGAGGAAATAAAAAAACACTCAATTCGCAAAAATACTCGTAAAACGGTACCCATTAGACCATGGATTTCGTATGGCCTCCTAAAGTGCATAAATAAGAAGGAAGACCTCTACCAAAAATTCATAGCATCTAAACGTAAATCCGACGAAGCAGTTTATAAGAGATATAAAAATGTCCTCACAAGCGTTATTCGTAATTCTAAGAAACATTATTATCAAAGAAAGCTGCAGGAAGAGAAATCTGACCCCAAAAAACTTTGGCACACTCTGCTTAACTTGACCCGCAAAAATAAGACTAGAAATGACCTTCCTGAAATCTTCAAATTGGACAATGAAGCTGTGAATAACCCCCTAGACATCGCAAACAACTTCAATAATTTTTTTCTACCATAGGAACTCGCCTTGATAACGCTCTTCCTCCGTCCACCTTGGATCCTCTAACTTACCTAGACAATGTAAATTACCCACAGTTTGACTTCCACCCAGTAAATTATCAAACCGTTCAACAAATTATCTTCTCCCTTGGGAAGAAAGGAGCGGGCTACGACGGAGTCAGTTCCAAAATTTTGCAACTTCTTTGCCCCTCAATATTGCCACACCTAACCCACCTATTCAATCTTTGCTTAACCCAAGGAGTCTTCCCAGATGAACTGAAAATTGCTCTTGTTGTTCCCATTCATAAAGCCGGTGATAGGTCAACTTTTAATAACTATCGACCAATATCAATTCTCCCTGTAATTTCAAAAGTACTAGAGAAAATTGTACACAATCAAATGACCGAATTTCTAACTGAAACCAATTCAATATTTGCAAATCAGTTTGGCTTCCAAAAAAACAAAAGCACATTCATGCCTATCGCCCTACTTTACGATGACATCACTTCCGCCATGGTCTCCAAAAAAACATCAGCAGCCATTTATTTAGATTTCAGCAAGGCTTTCGATACTGTTAACCACGAAATTTTGCTTTCTAAATTAAGTCACTATGGCATGCGAGGAACATCTCTAAATTTCTTTCGAACTTACCTTGAAAATCGCACCCAGTTTGTCAAATGTAACGGAATATTATCAAGTACCCCCAAACAACTCCCAATGGGAGTACCCCAGGGCAGCGTTCTGGGCCCGCTCCTTTTTTGCTGTATGTAAATGATATGCATAAGAGTTCTGTCGCCCCAAAATTCTATCTTTTTGCTGACGATACGGCCCTCCTCTTTACCGCACAAAATGAAACCATTCTCGAATCAGTCATTAATAGTAGCCTTACTGAGATTAATACGTGGCTATGTTGCAACCGGCTTTCGCTTAATGTCCAAAAATCGAACTATCAATTATTTTCATCCATCCCCAAACCTAATCTGGCCCTAGCCGTAGGTGGCGCCAACCTCCAGCGTAAATTTTCCACGAAGTATCTCGGAATTACTATAAGCGAGGATTTAAGATGGACGGATCACATAAAAAATGTTGAGAATACAATCTCCCGAAACATAGGACTCATTAGAAGATCACAGCATATTTTCGACTCAAGTCATATCCTCCTGCTGTACAACTCTCTCATCTTGCCCTTCATCCGATATTGTCTCCCCATTTATGGTAGTACGTTCGAATATAAGCTAGAAAAGTTAAATCTACTGCAGAAAAGAATAATCCGAATAATTGATAAAACCGACCGCCTGGCCCATACTAGTCCCCTCTTTAAAAAATATAACATACTGAAGTTAAAAGACCTAGTAGAAGTCTCCCAATTAGAAATTCTTCATAAACTCGTTCAGAATTCACTCCCTACTGCCCTGTCAGAGCGACTAACTTGGACCCAAACTGATCAAATAAGACGCAGCGCCAGACACGCCCAGCATTTTGAAGTCCCGTTCGCACAAACGATGTACCGGAAGTTCTCTTTTTTCGTTTCAGCCCCAAGGACATGGAATAAAATTATAGCTCGTAAAATCAGAAATTTGGCGGATATCCCACGTAGCAAGCAATTCTTTAAAATTGTACTAAAAAAACTGTACGTAGATAACTATTAAAATTATGAACAGATTAAGTGAAAACAGCAACTATCTCCAGCTTTTCTATGTCACTATTTGTACCTTACCATGTAAAGTCTTCTAACTATATGTAGATATTCAGAATACAAATCTAGCGGCTTAAGATGTATAACTAAAGGCATATGTAGGTGTTGACACAGGCCGACCTCCGGCACCACTCTTGCCCCTTCCTATCTCCACCAAGTAAACGCTAAGTCAACTAACTCTCAAGGTCTCTACTAACATGCAAACTCACCAACAAACCCTACCCTCCCCTCCCCTCTAAGCACACCCCATATCCACAGGAGAGGCAGACGGGCGGCGTGCTGGGGGCGTGTAGCTGGTACCGTTCTCCCGGCTGCTGGAGTGCTAACGCTGTGGTGCCACCACTCCGCGTCAACTCAGCATAGGGCGACCGCTGGCACCCGGCACCAGGGTGCTGGCGAATTTCGGGGCGGGGAGAGGAAGTCGAATCGGCGAGGACATCGGCCGAGGACTGCTCCCGAAGCTGACCGACCAGGAGAGGCAGACATGCGGCGTACTGGGATCGTGAGCTGGTGCCGTTCTCCTGGCTACTGGAGCTCTGACACTGAGGTGTCACCACGCTGCATCAGCTCATCATGGGGCGACCGCTGCCATCCGACATCGGGGCGCTGGCGAATGTCGAGGCGGGGAGAGGAAGTCAAGGAAGCGGAGACATCGGCCGTGGACCGCCCCAGAAGCTGACTAAGTACCTAAATACTACTAAAGGAATGTAATCATGTAGACCCACAACCTGGCGAACGCTGATGTTATTTTGCACAACCTTAATGCACCTATCTGCCCTCGTTCCCGACGATTATGCGATCATTTTCGTGGTAATGTGCTGCCTGTGATGGGGACCGCCTGTAATGTCGAACAATCTGATGCCTGCTCGCCATGTGAAAGGTGGCAGCACTTGTGCCGTGGCCGGATTAGGGGGTGGCAGCACTTGTCGCTTTGGCCGGTCAGGGAGGTGGTGGCACCAGCCATGGTGGGCGGTTGTGGGGCGTGGTGGCAGGGGTGACATTTCTCTGAGGCTGTCAGACGCAGCTATGTCAATATCCACCGGGTTTTTTTATATATCTCTTGAGTCGCCTCCACACTAGCCTGCTTGCTGGAATACTGCCGCATTTGTCTAATTCACCATTGATCTATTACCATTTAACATGATTGAATAGCCCTCAAGCCGTGTGTGTATCTCGGTGACCATCACCCTGCGGAATGGAGCCGCGCTACCTGCTGATCAATATGGTTGCTGGATCGATGTCGTGTGCCCCAATATTGGCCCCTGCGAAGAGCTATTATTGTCACCAGCCTCCATGACCCACTGGCTGCTTTGTTATGATTACTGAGGCTCCCCCATATCAGGCCGTATGCCCCGACATTGAAGTGCGTTTTGGCCGGGAGCGACTGTGGCTACATGTTCAGACTCTCTAGCGGGCGGGAGTTCGGGAGAGGCACTGAGGTCTTTTTCTTCTCGTTACGGACTGTGCCCTGATTCAACCGCGTGATAATGCATATAATTGTTATTGTTAATTGTTAACACTATGAGTGCCTCATGCCTGCCTCCTTTCGCCGGCCCTTCCTTTCTCCGCTGCTGACCGCTTCGCCGCTCCCCGAACCCCGCCCCCCCCATTCGTTCTACACCTCTCGACCGGGCGCGCGCCGGCCGATGTCTCGGTGGCATCCACCACGACTCTGCTCGGCATTACTCGGAAACACGCACAAGAGGTCTGCGACTACGGCAGGGCACATAATTCACTCGCACAACACTACTGTTTTTTTATTTTATTTATTTTTTTTTGCATTCTTTCACTTCACTTTTTTTACGTTATTTTATTTTATTTACTCCCTGCCCCCGGGATATATCTGGATGCGGCGGTCCCGCACAGTTCCTGCTAAATCCCTTCCTCGGGCTGGCGGTGAAATGCACGTATTCCTGCCGCCTGCACGATGTCATGACTCCTGATGACCTGCCATTGTCACCCTCAGCAGCTGGTCGGGAGATGAATGAGGTCGGGTGATGATAATCATGGTACTAAATCGCTCTTTACCTCCCTAACGTCTACGACGAAAGTGTTCCCTTTTTTGGCTTTTTAATGCCCCCCTTTGTGTGCGTGTTGCGGTTGCGCACGTATATATGTGCCTGTTTGTTGTTGTAATAAACGTATGGTTCCAAATCGGTAGGTCTGCCCCGAGGCTGCCCCAACGAGATCTCGTCGAAATCTGCCACGTTCTGCAGACTGGTCTCTCAGGAAACGTTTGCATGTTAAACCCTTAAAAGGCACCTAAGAAATTATACATCAATCCAAATTCAAGCTGTATCACACCTCCCTTCAGTCCATCCATAAACATTCAATCAATAAGCTTACCTAAGTTTTATCAGGGAAGGTCGGGACACAAATACCTTCAAGAGCCTTAAGATCAAATCACCAAAGCACAGGAGCAATTTGACATATCACTTTTGCAGTTGCCATGTGACTACAGGACTGTTTTTGGCTGTTTGGGGCGCCATCAATATCTCCACGACTCAAAATGTCCACAGTTAAATTCACCTTCAAAATGTTCTAAGACCCACAATTCATATTACCCACACGACAGATAGTCCACGACCTCAACTGTCCTCGGATCAAAAAAGTCCACACATACCCCTGGCGGCAAGCGATAGGAAACCCCACATATAGATGGCTCCACAGGCAACAAAGTCCACGGATCAAAATGTCCACAAAGCACGTGGCAGGGTGGCACTAAATGAAGCTGCAGTTATATGTCTGCCCTCCAGATGTCAGAGCGCAGGACGCTGGCGGCGCACTGTGTGGAAATTAAAAAAATGGGCATAAAAACTGTTTTTCATTCTTTAAAAATAAGACCAAGTTGCGTGTTTGACGTATGCGTCATAAGTACTGCCGTTTCTATGACGAATAAGGCATAAATACTGCAACCACTTACTCTATTGCCTTGACTGCAACTGTTTCTAGCCAGCCTCGCTGGAGCGGATATGAGTTAGAAAAGTCGTGGATTGGAAGGAAGGAGGAAGCTTTCAGGACGGCTTTGGATACGCCATATCAATATAATAGACGGCTTTGGATACGCCATATTGATATGATAATCACCGCAGTATAGGTTTATACTTCGGTTTGCCTGTCAGAGGATTGCGTTCTTGCTCCGGCCTGTCTTGATATCAACACGAACAGTAAGTGATGATCGAAATCAGCCGAAGTAATAATGTATTTTCCTTTTAACCCTGGCTGATAAATTTGGAGGTCAGAAGGGAAGTTATATGCGTCGTGCTCCCAATTATTATTTGTTGTTTCCACTGTCAAGGGAATGGCATGCCAGTTGGAAGTCCCACTTGATAAGCCTGGTTTACCCTAGGTGTACAGGTCTTTTTAGGTATCCTCGGTGCCTGTTATTTCTGCCGTCATCAAGCTCAACAGGCCATCACCAGACAGACCACCTACCTAGGTGTTTGAAATTTGTATGATATCTGCCCAGTATCTGTCAATGTTCTTGAAGCAGTTGATGAACAGCAGGTTGAGGACCCAGTCCATACTTTGTTGGGTTGTGAACTTAATATTGCATAAGGGCTTGAAGTTTGTTCCCAGTCTGCAGAAGGCAGGTTTTTAGGTCTTGTTGGGGCAGCATTGTGCAGACCTAGGGTGCGTTCTTTGAAATATTCCAGCCTGGAGTTCCAGGAACAGTGACGTCACAGCCGTTCTTTAAAACTTTTCCCTGGATTCCACGTGGAATATTCCCGCTATTCCGCGCGGAACGGTGGGAATAGAAAAAGCAGTCCCGCTCAGACGATGGCGCCCATGGATGAATTTTGTAACAGTAAGGTCGTGGACTTTGAATATTTATCTGCTTGAAAGGTCCATTATATGTTTTTGCAGGATAATCGGAACCTGATAATAGCACCTAGATGAATGTAAACGAAAGATTTGTGCGTGCACAAGTCAAAATAAATAATGAGACGGTCACACCTCACCATTTACGCCACATTCCAGCCTCGTTCAAGAACGTTCCACAGCTGGAATCTGGGGAATATCACCTTGATCATCTGGGGATGTCACAACCCCTGGAATTCCACCTTGGAATAATTCAAAGAACGCAGCCCTATACCTACCAGTTTGGGGCAGCGTTTGTCCCTTTTTGGGGCAGGTAAGGAAACTTTGACAGAAACCGACACTGAGGCAGACACAGAAGCATAAAAAGAAGGTTATTTGTGTTTTCCAGCCACTCTCTTGTATAAAATGAACATTTAGGCATCAATGGAGGGAAAAGTGTTGCCCTGACCCAGGCATGATTTCAGCTGCTGCAATTATGGGCTTGTTCCAGCGCCACCCCACCTCGGTTGCCGTGGTGGGGTGGCCTCCCCCGCCCACCGCGGCGGTTGCGCCCCGACGATTGCTGCGCCCGGGCGGCCTCTCGCCGTCCGGCGCGGCGTCCGCCTGCGGCTTCCTGTCTTCGGTCGCCGCGCCCTGGCGGCGTCCCGCCGTCCGGCGTGGTGTCATCCCTGCGGCCGCTCTGCGGACTCCTCGCGGCGTCCGGGCGGCCGCTCTGCGGACTCATCCCGGCGTCCGGGCGGCCGCCCGCCGCGGCGGCCGCTCTGCGGCTGCGGGTCTTCGGTCGCCGTGGTGGGGTGGCCTCCCGCCGCTCTCGGCTGGGCGCCTCCCGCCGCCCGCCGCGGCTGCCGCTGCGCGGGGTATCGTCGCCTGTTGTGGCGGCGCGGCGTACTTCTCTGCGGTCGGGCTCCGGCCCGGCGGTTATGTTGCGCTGTATTTTCTCGCTGTCTTATACTGTTACTTATGCGTTTTATAATATTGCCCAGCGTAATCATGCCGGCCGGCCTTAGGATTTTAGGGTGCGCACCCATTGTACTATTCGTTTTTTTACCGTTGTAGTGTTTTTATCGTGTGTGCTGTCGCAATACATGTATGGAAGTAAAAGATGAGAGTAGCTTGGAGTAAGTCGGAGCAGGCGCAAAAACTGGTGTCCACTGGACCGATTTCGGATGAGATTGGATGATATATCAGCTGATTGCGCCTGATCAGCGCCAATATGGCGGGTGTGGCACAGCTAAGAAACTAATCGAATTTGATTAAGGCCTCTGATACTCATTTAATATGTTTTAGTGAGAGTGGAATACAGAAAAACAACGGAATCAAAACCTTTAGCTGCCCACAAACATCATATTTCACTGTAAAACAACTTATTCTAGTTTCTCAATTGAAATTTGTGCGCCACAATTGAGCTCCTCCAACCTCCTCTGAAAAACCGCCTTTCGTTTGAGAGGAGGTTGGATTAGATTTGAGATGAGCTTTGGCGAGCTTGGAGGAAGTTTAAGGAGGTGCTGGACCGGGCGAGAGGAAGTGGGAGAAGCTTTGAGGAGGTTAGATCAGGTTTAAGGAGGCGCTGGAACATGCCCTGTGATTAAACACCTCAACATGAATGTTATATTCTACTGACTAAGTTGGTTCTAACCCAATAAGATCATGGATCTTTAGAATTTCATTTCAATTAAAAAAGTGTTGTCAGATGTATACGTCAAACCCTTTGATCAACCCACACAGACAGATAGAGACAGAATGCACAGTCTGTCTGGCTGTCTATGTCTGGCTGGCTGGCTGGCTGGCTATCTCTAGCTGTCTGGCTGTCTATCTTTGTCTGTCTGACTGTCTGTCTGTCTTGATGTATGTCTCTGTCTGTCTCTGTCTGCCTTGATGTCTGTATCTGTCTGTCTTGATGTCTGTCTCTGTCTGTCTGGCTATTGTCTCTGTCTTTATGGTTGTCTGTATGGCTGTCTGTCTATGTCTGTCTGTCTGTCTGTCTGTCTGTCTGTCTGTCTCTGTCTTGTTGTGTGTCTGTCTATCTTTCTGTATGTCTTGCTGACTGTCTGTCTGTGTGTTTGTCTGTCGGTCTCTGTGTGGTTGTCTATATGTCTGTCTTCTGGCCCACACATTGCCTTTACAGCTGACCCATCCTAAATCTGAAATAGATGTCTGCTTCTGTCTTCTTGTCTCATTAAGTTTCTCTGTATGTGCATGTTTTAAAAACATCCACATACAGAGAACAGAAAAAACCATGTACAGAGACAGACATATAAAATTATATGTCTTTGTGTCTCCATCTGTCTGGCTTTGCATGTCTTTCTGTCTGTTGCTATCTATCTGTGCCTGCCTGCCTGTCTTGTCTGGCTGTCTCTGCCTGTCTGTCAGGCTGTCTGGCTGGCTGTCTGGCTGTATGTCTGCATACTCATCTCTCTGGCTGTCTATTTGGCTGGATGTCTGTCTAGCTGTCTCTTCCTGTCTGGCTGTCTGTCTGTCTGTCTGTCTGTCTGTCTGTCTGTCTCTTTCACACTGTTTGGCCCGAAAAATAAAACGCATTCCTTTCCATGGTCCTGTTCAAATATGTTCACATTTAACACTGCTTTACCTCCCTTCTCAGTTTGGTGGTGGTGCTGATGTGACCTTCGATGGAGGTCAGCTCTAAACAGAGCTCCACCTGCGCAGAGTTGTGTTCCAATGGGTGTACTACTCCACGATCAACTGGGAATGACCCCTGAGACGCTGCTGAAGAGAATGTGACTGGACAATTGCAGCATGCTGTAGCATCATGCTGTGGCATCTATGATATCCTCAGTGCAACACAATCTACCAGGTAAATATATTTGGATGCTTATGGAACTGAAGGTCCAAAATTAAACATGTTCAAAACAACTAGATTGTTAATGTATTATGCTGGTGGGATGTACAGTGACAAATTCGAATATGTATACTTTTTCCGATTTCTGTGGTTAAACCAGCGTCCTGTTCTTTTCATCCCAACCGAAACGCTCGCAGATGAGTTCATTACAAATAGATAAAGCCCGGCATCTGCCCCTGTCAAAACGTTACACTTCCACTAATGGGGCCGCCCCCTCCCCTTTTGGGTTTTTGCAGAAGGTCTGTAAATGGTTTGGTATGCATTTTGTTCTGATCATTTTTGTAAGTTGTGTCAAAAATTTTATGTCCAGTTCATTTTGGGTCATCTCACCAGTGCAGGTTAAGTGACCACCTCAAAAAATAGTTTAAAGGGAGATACGCGAAAACATTTTTATTGGCTAGATCAAAAGGTCACAACAAGTTGTTTCAGAAGTCCTATTCGCATTTTTGCGAATTTGGCCTGCAAATGCCGTAAAATTGCTCTCAAAGTCAACATTTCTAGACGACTTTACCGGTACACCTCATATCGGTGTATATGACGTACAGACGGCTAAGGCTATCAATTTCTCTAAGAATTAGGTCCTATCTATCATAAACAGTGATGTAGAACTTTGGACTACTGCAGAAGAAAATTACTTTAGAAAAACAACATTCCAAAACTCTTTTGAAACAGAAATATAGGGCTTAAAAGAAATCACAATTAACCAATCAGAAGCCTAGGAATTCTCAAACCGGGGTCACGTGACCTATCTGAAAGTTGTGTCGTCCTGGGGCTGAAGCAGAAAATGACTCAAGACCCCAGGTACGAAACCGCTGAAGACTTGAGTAATTGTTTTTCCGTTTCTAGGGCAAACTAACTCATTTTGTAGTTCTTAAAAGCTTTTAAAAATTAATTCAAATACAAATACAGGAGAACAGACATTTGTATTACAAAAAAAACATTGCTTTTCAACTTTAAATAGTTTTCGAAAAGTAAGTGAATGGTGAACGTTTCAGCATTTTATCGGAACTGTTAGCCTATTTCGATAATAAGTGAGTGGCCTCCCAAAATTTTGCAGAAGATACAAAATAATGGATAGTTTCGTAATCAGGATTTTTCAAATAGCAAGAAACCACAATAATAATTTTTTGCGTATATCCCTTTAACAGAGCATGAGCAAAAACGGGCAGGTGGTCTCACTAAAATGTATCTCAATAAATGAGGCCATCGGGTACTACAAGATGTTTTGGGATCTTTTATTTCGATAACCCAGGGTCAGGTACGAGCCATGACCTATCTGTTGGAAATTCATGGGTAATATGTTTAAATCTCAATAACTTAATAAGGAATGGAGATACAGCGTTTATGATGGCTTCACTGGGTTTGTCTCATCCCTGCGATTCTAATAATATTCGTTGTGACCCAATTTGATCCTGACCTGAGCCTAGATTTCACCTAGCAAGGTTATATATATATATATATATATATATATATATATATATATATATATATATATATATATCTGTATGTGGGTGTGGGTGTGTTTGTGGGTGGGTGGGTGATTGGGTGATTGGGTGCGCGCGTGCGGCGTGTGTGTGTAACATCATTTCGTGCGCCTTGCTTAGAATATTACAAATGTTTAAATAGTTTTGTTGTGACTTATGTGCGTCAGATGCTCTGGCAAAAACCTTCATCCTCCTTATATCCGTATGGTGACATGGTTTGGCCCCTGGTGACCTTGGATTTAAGCTGACATAAATCAACCCTATAATGTCCCCAGATTACATCAGGTGTCTAACAACGTTTACCACTTTTCATTCCTAATTGTGATTTCTGAGATCTTGGATGTATATCCCCCGTCTAAGCGAAAGTGACTCAGACCCATGTTCATGCGCTAGTTAAAACAAACACTTTTTTAGTTGTGCTTCCGGTGGCACGATCTGTCGATTTCTAACTTTTTCAGGGAAGTTCTCTCAAGTAGACGCCTGTCACGGAGGAGCAATCAGTGGATATGTCAGGGCGGCCTCGCATACGCCACCGCTGTATTGCTGCTCGCCGCTGGCCGTCGCCACCCGCCATGGGAAGAACACTAAGCTACGCCTCGCACCACTACGCCAACTCACAGCGCGTTCGTGGGGTCTTCGTGAGCAGCAACTCAAGGCCGTTGCTAACGGCTATGTGCGAGATGCCCTGGAATTCGTCGACGATGCATGGATGCCCGCCGCGTACCCCTCCTGCGTCGGGCGGCTACCTCTGCCATAGGGAGCCGCTGGGCTATGGTCCGCGAAGGAGCCAGAGGGAATGAACAAACAAAACAAACAAACAAGCTCATTGATATGGAGCTCCGTTCTGCAGTCAGAGTAATCATAGGTTGCCTGCTGTCGACCCCTGTGGCCCACACATGGCGGAAGCGGGTCTACCGACGGCCCACTCTCGCTATCGCGTCCTGGCTTTCCGAATAATTTGCCAGGCGAAATTGCTCCCCGCAGAAGACCCGCTCCCAGTCACGTTGTAGACGGTAGCCCCGAAACTCCTGTGCTGTACCTTGGGGTGGCGGGGGTGAGGCCAAGAGGTCCTGAACAAGGCCGGCCTAGCTGATACCGCAGGAGCGGTTGGGAGTCACTGCCCCGCTGCGACTGACTCGGGAGTCCGTTCGCTTCGATCTGGATGAAGGACCGGGTGGCCACCGCTCAGCTCCCGACTCAGTCTGACGTACGACCGCTGAACAAGACTCGACTAACCTACCGACCCGGGCCACCTGGTTCACGTCATACGCATTGCGACAACACTTTAAAAGCCACCTCATTTGTGTGGAAGTGTGAGAAATACATGCTGATGATGTTCTGGTCAGATGGACCCGCCACCGCAGGCACGACGCTTGGAGGCGGAGGCGCCCACATCATCCTCCCGTCCGGATAGATCCGAGAGATGCGTGCACCGCCTGTTGCACTGTGCTCCAGTACTCGAGCGGAGCTCGTCGCCCTGTGAGCGGAACCAACTTAACTTCAGACGTCTAGAGGGAGAACCAGCCTCGGCCCCAGTCATCGTTTGCACGGACTCCCAGACGGGCCTCTCTCTATTTGCTTGGGGCGCCGCGGTACAGACGCTCCGGGAGCGGACATATGGGAGATCCTCACTCCCATCGCGAATCACCCGCAGGAAAGTCTACCTGCAGTGGGTCCTGACTCACTGTGGCCTGCCGGGCAATGAGAGGGCGGACACACTGGCGACAAAGGCCTCTGGCCTGCCTCAGAACACCGTTCAAGTGCACGCCCGTACTGGTGGACGCACTGCCTAAAAAGCTGGGGTCCTACCACGAGGTGACGATGGAGACGACGGACCCCAAGACCTGCGACAACAGTTTACAGGTTGGCCAAACAACACCGGTCTAATGGCTAGCACCGGAGTAACATGCGGGAGCACGCGCTGTCATCCGTCGGTCGGTACGATCGTGACTCCGCGGTCATGGTGCGCCAGCTCCAATTCAGGCGCTGGACAGGCTTGGAGCAGTGCCTCGAACGGATGGGACACCGACCGACACTTACCTGCTCCCACTGCTGCAGCAAGGCCTGCTTCATGGCCATCTGTCTGATGTGTAGGGAAGAAGTGGGGCACCCTAACGCACGTGCCACTGCGCTACCCGTGCCTGTGCGGTTCAATGCTGGGGAAACATCTACGGGTGCCAAACTCAGCATGATATGCAGATGCTAAAATGGCCAGGTATTGCAATGAGAAAAGTCACGTTATTGAGCGTGAGAACAGATAAAGCATGTAGGAGTCGTCATCAAATTGCGCTGAGTGTTTTCCCAAAGCAATCATTGGGAATTGTTGTAGCTCAAATGAGCCTGTGATATGCTTGGTATAATTCAGTTGATTCCAACATACTTGTACCCCGTGTTACGCACTGCATAAAGAGACGCTTAGTGATGCGACTTTACTACACATTATAATTTTGCGCATCCCACCTGAATGACAATACACTGAGTCGTTATTGCAGTGTGTGTTACGGTAATGGTTTGCTACTCAAGCGCGGAAATATGTGAAGAACATGCAATGAACAGCACGAAAACTGTTTAACGAACATGTTTACCTTGAGAGCTTTCAAGGAGCGTGCGAATCGTGCTGATGTCAATCTAAAGACCACGTCAGCCGCCTCTTGACACTGTAGAAGGCAGAAGCCCGCCCCTTCGGAAAGACAAACCTTGAATAATTTTCTTTACTTGTTATGCGTAGTTCGATAGCTTCCCACCGTGTAATACCTGCTCTGAGTTCTGGTTCTGTATAGAAACTGCCTTCATCTTCTTCGCCAGGAGTCCATTTGCCTTCGCTGGACACTGAACAAAATGAACTTCACCCGAAGCGCCAGTCATTCACTTTAGGGGCCCATGGGCTGGCCAGTGGTCGATCTGGGTATTGCAGCAGAGTGGGATGAGCGACCACCCTCCCCCTGGTGAAGACAGTGTGATTAAAACCGTTTAACTTTGAAACTAAATATTGGAAAAATTTAGCACTGGGCTTAACACGCGCATTGACGGGAGTCTGAGCCACCTTCGCTTTGACGGGTGTACCCTCCCCCCAAGATCTCAAGAACCGCGCTAGGTAACGAAAAACGGTAAACGGCGTTGGGTAGCCCATCCACCTCTCCATAGAAATCATTTGAGCAATTTTTTGTCAGGTCACATTTGAGGTCACTAGAGGTCAAAACATGCCGTCATGGGGATAACATGTAAATTAATTTTTTCGGCTATTACATCTGAACAAGTAAAGATAGAGCAAAACGATTTGAACCTTATGAATCCTTGCAGCAAGCCGAATCGAATGATATATAATATGACCTCGCTGGGTCAAATCAAGGATTTGACCTGACCTGAGGTCAGGTCAAGTTCAAATTGGGCAAAAGGCATATCATTAGAACCGCAATGACGAGGCGAATATAATGCAGTTAAAATGATCGCTCTATCTATTCATTACTGAGTTATTCAGTTAAAACAATTTTTCCCATGTATTTGCCAAGGAGAGGTCATGGCTCGTACCTGACCTAAGTCATCGATATCGAAAATACCGGAACATATTTTAGAGAACCCGGTGGGGCCATTGTGTGATATGAGTTTCAATCGGATAAGTTCACCCTTTTCCGACACGTGTTATCTTAAATTTTTTTGAGGTCAGGTCACTTGACCTGTACTGGTGTACTGGTGACATGACCTGAGATGACCTAACCTTAAATTTTTGAAAAAAGTTGGAAAAATGATGAAAAAGGTATGCCAAATACGGTGGCGCTACGCGCCGCCGTTTTTATCCTCTCTCCGAAAAATACCCGAGGGGAGGCGGGTACCCGCCCCCCCCCCATTGCACGTGTTAATACAGGGCAGCTTTATCCCAACCATGAGAACAATTGATCCACCGGCGGTCTCGTTCTCCTGTGGCGATGACCTTGAATGGAATCAATCGGGCTATAAAGGGCCGCGATGTAACACTTGTTTCGCATAAATGACAAAGCGATGTGGCAACACGTAAGAACGAGTGAAGCTATACGCTAGAGGTGGGACTTTCTAGGCCCGGGGGCCCGGGGCAAAGCCCGGCCCAGGCCCGCGGGCTTTGACCGGGCCTGAAGGCCTGATTTAAGCCAATGTCTGGCTGATAACGGGCTTCACCCAGGCTCATTCCGGGCTTCAACTAAACTGGGACTTCAAGTCAATTTTCTGTAAGTTAAATAAGCCTTTTTCAGTACAGACCTAGTTTTTTTCACTGAAACATAATCTTATTCATGCACCAGCAGCTTTTGAAAATGCATTTACAATTAATTTTGAGACTTTTAGACATACATCAGGAATGTCAAAGCATGAAGCTCTAGCTTTCTATCTGTTACTCATGCCAGGGTCAAAAGCAAGTTACTTAAACCTGAATTAATATTTAAAATCAAATATTGAATAATGCCTACAGTTGCACACATCCATGCCGTACTGTCATCTTATGAATATCCTAATTACTTTAAAAATTTTCAAGTCATATATGGGTGAACAAAATATAAATTCTGATAGCATATTTGTTACTTCCATATTGTCAGTATACCATTTCAAAGGAAGTCATTTAACCAATTTGCTGCTAACATATTGATATTAACACCTAGCTCTAGCTAGAAAATTCTTTCGAGAAGCTTTCTGCTCCAGGTAAAAAGAAAATGTTATCTATGGAGCCATTCCCATGTCCTCTACGAAAAATGGTGAAGTAAATATGTCAGGTACAAACTATCTAGTGGGAGCCCATAATTGTCAAATTGGCCTGGTAACTCTAGCTGCAAGAACAAATGTTGATAAGTTTGACCCTTCCACAGCTTCATCTTGCTCTTTCATTGCCCAAAAGATGCAAAATCCACTCAGAAAGGGCTAGTATAAGCAAGGAAATAGCCACAAAGAAAACATGTTTTTGATCGAAGTACTTCAAAACATATAAATTAGTCAGTTGTGGGGAGAAACTGGGGAGAGCAGTCAGCCTTAGAAGGAACCTTTGAAATTACACCAAAACATGAATATACTTGACAGTATGTGTTGCATTTTCATTGTGGAGATACTTCCCTGGCCTCTATGAAATACAACTTCTATTATAAGCTTTGAACTTGAACATAACAGCTTTTCCCTCCCACCACACGAAAGGTATTATCGCAGTAGGTGGATCACATCTCGCGGTTCAAAAGGATTACATCAGAAGGTCCACTGATCAAAGGGTCTAATGTTCATAGGTTCTACCCTGTGAAAGTTAGACCTTTTGAATAAGAAGTCCACAAACAAGTGCACAAAAAGTGGCCTATTCTCAGGAACAAAAGAAATGCACCACACACTTTGTGCTTATTTTTTAAATCTGTGAAATTTTAAAATATATTTTCAAAAGTCTTGAAATATTTTCGCTGAAATAAACTTACTATTCTGGTAAATTTTGGTGAAAAACGTTTTAATAAATGATTGCTCTAATGTAGACAAGCACGGCGCTTCAGATACCTACTAAGCGCAAGCCCGTCAAATACAACAAAGCAAACAGAAATAGTGTTCAAGCCCAAATGGTGATGTGGATGGGATTGAGTTGTTTTTTTGTGTCAGATTTACTTTTTGGTGGAGATTGGTGCAATATTTTTATTCAATGTTTGGTGCGAACCTGTGGAAAACTAGTGGTTCCTTATCAAGATAGTTCTTTATGGTTGGTGGTTTGATAATTGTATATGGCTGATGGGCCTTGTTCATGTTGGCCTGTTGGCTTACCTACTTTCCAGACCGGGCTGACCCAAGCAGAACATTCTTTTAACTATCTTCCAAGCTGTTTAGTGACTAAACTAAAAGAAAATGTTCACATGTATCAATTGAGGGACAATGTGAAGGAGTTTTGGTTCCTTCACAGCCATTCCGCCATGATATTCTGAAAAGTTTTAGCTGAAAACTTGTCACTGCTCTCTCCTCTATTTATAAACATTATTGGAACTCAATTGTGAGGCTCGTGCCAGCATATAATGATTTATAAAAGTGCAAAGATGGAGGAAATGTCTGACATGAGTGGACTTATTTCATCCCGATTCTTATAGCTGCCATGTGCATACCTCTATCTAAAATACCCTTTGTTTTTATAAGGTGATGCTGGTCATTACCTGAGGTAAGCTTGCATCATAAGCAAGCCATGTTTCATAATGTGTTTTTCAGTATCATTTTCTGCTGAATTATTAAGATAGCTGAGGCTACTGATGCTACATGCACCTTTTTGATATGGTTTTGGGTGAAACCAAAACTTTTTACAGGATAAATTGGCTTAAAACATATATTTGAAACAGCTTTAAAGTAAATAGATTTTGTATATAGTCGTTAATGGTTTTCCATGATACCGGGCCTTCCGGGCTTGATAATCCATTTCTTCCACAAACCGGGCTTGTGACGGGCTTCTAAAATCAGCAGCCGGCCGGGCCGGGCCCGGGCCTGCAAAATTGCCTGAAACTCCCACCTCTACTATACGCCCACCTTCGCCATGTCCTCACTGCACACCGACCGCTGTCACCTAAACCAAAATAATGCAGTTGAAACACCCTTGAAACCGGAAACCGAAACAAAAATGGTGCTGAGACAGGCTTAATTTATATGCATATCATTTCCCATAACACCACTCTACAGATAATTGAGCTCCTTCACTCCGATGAAATCATCGTAGGCTCATGCTCTCATTCCCAGAGCGTACAACCAGGAGAGGTACGAGATTAGCGACTCTGGCGGCGGCGATGTCCTCGGCGGCGCGGGACAGGACCTCGCACCGTGGTCTGTGGCGGCGTGGTCCTGTGCAGCCCCTTCAACGGACCAAGTTGGCGCACTGCTGTGGAAGACGGTCCATATTTCACTTAGCGCAAACCTCATGGGCCGTGCGGCTCCGGGAAGACGTGCTGTGTGCAGGATCGGTGGTGGTGGTGGCAACTTTGGTGGTCTTGTCGAGAGCGTGGCCATGAATAGCGGTCACCCATGATTCTAAATCAGCAGGCCGGGATGACTCCGATAACTGGCATGGACGACGGCGTCTTAATTATTGTGGCGAAATATCCGCTTACATTGTGATGCATCAAATCCAATTAAATTAGGACCCACCCAGGACGTGAATTGTGGGACCAATCGATTTGGCACACAATTTTCTTATATACTGCATGCATACTTGTGCGAAAACGTGTCATGGCTTTGTATGGTGCGAACATTGGTTCAGGCATCAGAGAGTGGCAACTTAATGGAAATTCCCTTTTTCTGCAGTCATGAGAATTAAATTCGCTCGAATGTGCTGAATCAAGACAAATTATACAAAATCTGAAAGGTTTTGATGAAACTATTTAAAAATTGGTATTTTTCGGTCCAGCCCGTCCTTTTCCTAACATAGAGTTCAACATATACAAAAAATGAAAGCTGTGATGTATTGAATCCCATTCCCTTTAACCTAGGACTCAACAAAACTACAGCTATGGGCCCAATTGCATTGCATCAAATGATACATTTGCTGTCAGCTCTTGACGAGACCATTCGATAACTGTTTTTTTTATTTTGGTCTACTCTATCGCGTTCTCAACATATAGTCCAAAATGTGCCGAGAAATAAGTTGATACCGTATTTTACTAAGTGCCATTAACACGCGCATTGACGGGGGTCTGAGCCACCTTCGCATTGACGGGGGCGGGTACCCGCCCCCTAAGATCTCGAGAACCACGGTAGGTAGCGAAAAACGGTAAACGGCGTTAGGCTGCCCATCCACTTCTCCATCGAAAACATTTGAACCATTTTTTTCTCAGGTCACATTTAAGGTCACGAGAGGTCAAAACATGCCCGTCATAGGGATAACATGTAAATTCAGTTTTTCGGCCATTACATCTGAACAAGTAAAGATAGAGCAAAACGAATTAAACTATATGAATCCTCTTAGCAAGCCGAATCGAATGATATATAATTTGACCTTGCTAGGTCAAATCAAAGATTTGACCTGACCTGAGGTCAGGTCAGGGTCAAATTATATAAAATGCATATCATTAGAACTGCAAAGCCTAGGCGAGTCTAAAGCAGCTAAAATAAATGCTCTATCACCATCCGTTACTGAGTTATTCCGTAAAAACCATTTTTCCCATGTATTTCCAATGGAGAGGTCATGCCTCGTACCTGACCTTAGGTCATCGATATCAAAAATACCGGAACATATTTTAGAGAACTCGGTGGGGCCATTATGTGATATGAGTTTCATTCGGATAAGTTCACCCTCCTCCGACTTATGCTGTCTTAAACTTTTTGAGGTCGGATCACTTGACCTGTACTGGTGACCTGACCTGAGATGACCTAACCTTAAAATTTTCACAGAAGTTGTAAAAATGATGAGGGAAAAGGGATACCAAGTACGGCGGCGCTACGCGCCGCCGTTTTTCTACTATCTCCGAAAAACCCGAGGGGGCGGGTACCCGCCCCCCGTCAATGCGCGTGTTAAGGTTGATATGGGTCCAGTGTCGACGGAAATTTATGGGTCAACCGATTTCTCCCAAATTTGACACATCTACTGCTGAATATAGCAAAAGGAAGTATTTTCCGGTCTTTGCTCGGCACCGCTTGGTTCAGACTCCATAGGCTGATGGACTTGATGTAAATTTCTCGGCATCCTGCGTTCACCAGTACTATACTCGCTGCACTGCATATACACCGTTTGCAAGCTCTTGTTGGGACCTTTCCAAAAATGTCCTTATTTCTGTTAAGCACATTCCATTCTTAGGATGGAGTCAAAGATATACCAAAATATTCGTTTATGACGTAACGCAGAAAGTCCCCTTATTAGTAGCATGGCACCCATGAAAACGTCAAAAGCGGTGCTATTAGATTTTACTATAACATTTCATACCCTCCAGATCGTATTTCACGAAAACCCTCCACAGCCTTTCGCGGGTCACAGCTTGGTTCACGCCGGTCCATTTTTTAACAATGTTAACTGGGGGCCATTCCCCCCCCACCATTCGGCCGAAATACCCCCACCCAGTTCCCGGATGGCCCCCCAGTGAATTAGACCGATAGCTTAAAATTGACAAAATACAGATTCGCCTAACGAAAATAAGACAGAACACCGCCCGATAATTATAACTTTGTTCTATTTCTGCTCCCAAATTGGCAATTCACAAAAATTGTGTTAAAAAATTCCACCTGTGGCTGTCTTCTCCATCGTGCGAAGACAAAACAAAGCACGTAGTTACGGGAAATCCCGGCAAAGCAGCCTCAGCATCAACTTATCACAACGCTCGAGAAGAACGCTTGCCTACAACCAATCAAACATCCTGTTCTATCCGAATGGAAGCCCACATCCCAGCCAGTGCCGTGACATTGCATGATGCTCTCATTTCACACGCAGTCAGTTGTCAGCGCTAAGAGATGATTCGTGGATTAGACGGGACACGGTGTAGTCAAAGACGTCCACGAAGTTAGCTAC
Organism: Lepas anatifera; assembly: GCA_034440635.1. Taxonomy (NCBI): domain Eukaryota; kingdom Metazoa; phylum Arthropoda; class Thecostraca; family Lepadidae; genus Lepas; species Lepas anatifera. Next base: position 1,378,650 of record JAOTON010000535.1, on the reverse strand, counting down.
GGATTCGCGTTCGGATTCAGCGACGGATTCGCCCGAAATAGCGTCTTCTGCGATTTCGCTCAAATTCACACCATGGAATCCCCGTGCCCTCAGCAACTCACCCCTGAAGTGATTTTCCGTCACATTCACCCGTTCACCCGCTAGAGGTGAAAAAGTGAAATTCGCCCAAAGAGGCGTCCCCTACGATTTCGCTCAAATTGACACCAAAGGCTCCCCGTGCCCTCAGCAACTCACCCATAAAGTAATTTTCCGTCACATTCACCCGTTCACCCGCTAGAGGTGAAAAAGTTAAAATCATCCGAAACGGTGTCTCCTCTGATTTCGCTCAAATTCAAACCATAGGCTCCTCGTGCCCTCAGGAAGTCACCCCTAAAGTGATTTTCCGTCACATTCACCCGTTCACCCGCTAAAGGTGAAAAAGTGTAATTCACCCAAACCGGCGTCTTCAGCGACGGATTCAGCGACGGATTAGCCCGAAATGGCGTCTCCTGCGAATTCGCTCAAATTCCCACCATAGGCTCCCCGTGCCCTCAGAAACTCACCCCTAAAGTGATTTTCCGTCAAATTCACCCGTTCACCCGCTAGAGGTGAAAAAGTGAAATTCATTCGAAACGGCGTCTCCTCCAATTTCGCTCAAATTCACATCATAGGCTTCACGTGCCCTCAGCAATTCACACCTATAGGGATTTTCCGTCACGTTTACCCGTTCACCCGCTAGAGGTGAAAAATTGAAATGCACCCAAAGAGGTGTCTCCTACGATTTCGCTCAAATTCACATCAAAGGCTCCTCGTCCCCTCAGGAACTCACCCCTAAAGTGATTTTACGTCACATTCACCCGTTCACCCGCCAGAGGTGAAAAGTGAAATTCATCCGAAACGGAGTCTCCTCCGATTTCGCCCAAATTCAAACCATAGGCTCCCTGTGCCCTCAGGAACTCACCCCTAATGTGATTTTCCGCCACATTCACCCGTTCACCCGCCAGAGGTGAAAAGTGAATTTCACCCTAAGCGGCGTCTCCTCCGATTTCGCTCAGGAGTGCTATTCTATTGTAATATACCTATGCCTAGTGTGAGATTGTTCGAACTAGGTCATGTGTTAAATTTGTTGTGATAAGTCAGAAGACATTTTTTGTCATTTTGGTTGACTTTTGGCTTACTGTGATGGATGTGCTGTGAAGTCGAGGACGCTTAGGTCCGGTGGCTCGAGCATTACCTGCAACTATCAGTCGACTGCCGCCTCGCCTGTTCCTCATGGATGTGAAGAGCGTTTCTGGTCAAGATCCTTGTCTGTTCAAGTGATCTCGTTTGTGTGGTGGTCAAAACCACCTCTCCTCGTCTAGTTAAGTAGGTAGTCTAATTTGTTTGGTGCCGTGGCAATGATCGAAACCGGGCAGAAACCTGGTGGCTAGCTGTGCCAGTGACTTTTGGCTCCTTGGAAGCGGATTGCAGCCTGAGCTTCTAGCCTAATGATAAACATTTGTTATTGAAATATTCTTTTGACCGTCCGTGCAATATGCTGGAACAAAAAATAGTCATGATTGCTTGTTTTTGCCATTTGGCGAACGCGCACGGGTGAACGGGTGAATGTGACGGAAAATCACTTTAGTAGTGAGTTGCTGAGGGCATGGGGAGCCTATGGTGTGAATTTGAACGAAATCGCAGGCGACGCCGCTTTAGATGAATTTCACCTTTTCCCCTCTAGCGGGTGAACGGGTTAATGTACAGAAAATCACTTTACGGGTGAGTTGCTGAGGGCACGGGGAGCCTATGGTGTGAATTTGAACGAAATCGCAGGCGACGCCGCTTTAGATGAATTTCACTTTTTCACCTCTAGCGGGTGAACGGGTTAATGTGACAGAAAATCACTTTAGGGGTGAGTTGCTGAGGGCACGGGGAGCTTATGGTGTGAATTTGAGCGAAATCGCAGGGGACGCCATTTCGGGCGAATCCGTCGCTGAATCCGAATGCGAATCCGTCGCTAACTTCATGGACGTCCCAGCGGAGGTCGGCTGTAGAGGCTGGTGGCACGGGCGGTGACTGATGGATGGGCTCCCGAGACGCTGCTATAACTGGTTGTACACGAGGAGGCGCAAATCGTAACATTGCTGGAAGAGCAGACTCACTGGGACACTGATGCCGGACTGCAGTTCATTTGACTCATCCAGGTGGCACTATCCGTCCTCAACAGGCTGTTGGTGTTGCGCGGCGCAGCGTCGCGGTCAACGGGCCAGCAACAGCCGTGGCTATTGCTGGCACTGGCCCAGTACCTGTTCTAGAGACACAACCCACACCTTCCCATGTTGGCTGTTCGGCTGCTGCTGCGTCTGGCCAAGGTGTTCTCCATTTCGCTACTGACCTCATTTGGTCAGGACAATGACGTCACCTCAACGCCGTGCTGGCGCGGCTGCCCTTCGAGACCGAGACCGTCAATCTCAACACGCGCCCCGCTGGGGGTGGGACTGGCTTTCCCAAGATAACGCAGAAAAGAAGAGACGCACAACGACGAGATTTAAAGTTTCGATTTTACACATGTAACCAATTTCTTAGGTCAGGTCATGTCATGTCAGGGAGCTATTCAAGGTCCAGTGACCTCACTTTGAAACCTAACATCACGAGTTAGAAGCGGTACCTGCACAACATCTGATTAAGGCCTATGTCTGTTATCTCAGATTTGCGATATTGTTGACCTAAGGTGGGGTTAATTTTTGGGTCACTTCATTATAGGTCTACGGTAAAAAGAAGAGAGGCTCCAGTACCGAGCCCGGACGGTAACGTGGATGTGGCGGGAGGTTAAATGGCATCCAGCCCGGTGCCGGAATCGAACGAGGCAGATTCCGATACAGGATCGGATAGTGTAAGCTCAATTTTAGCAGAGGACCGAGAGAGCTTGTCACGTGAGTGTCAAGCGCTCCTCACGGTTTCGTCGCCCTCCCCGACGATACTGGCCGGAATAAGTTCGGCGCAGGACCGAGTGAAAGAGGCCGCAGGAGTAAGCCAGATAGGAGGAAGCCAGGCGCATTATTAGAGACCGCCGCCCTCCATGGTATTCACCCATAGGCTCGGCGCAGGACCGAGTGAAAGGGGCTGCAGCCCAGGAGCGCGTTAGGGGACTGAGGGCATTCTCCACAAATAGGTTTATGCTGTGTTATAGATAGCATCCTCCGCCGAGGAGGGCGTCCAAGTGTAGTAGTAACGAGGAAAGCTTTTAGGAATTGTTCCATGTAGAGCGAATAACAGTTTTGTCTGCCCATAACCGCGCCCCACACAGAAAGAAATTTTTACAAGGGCAAACCTTGTCAGACCCTTGTTTACATGGAAAATTACTAGGGTAAAACGCAAAGCTTGTACGTTCAAAATCCGTGCCACGAAAACAAGGGAAATACAAGGAAAAACCATGTAGAACAATGGTAGAACCATAGTACGACAATGGTTGCTAGAAGACGTTGTACAAACCTTGTAACTTAACTATGGTTAACCTACATGGCAAAGACAATGGCTGACAACGTCCCTACAAGCCCTCTACTAGGTCATGATTACCCCATAACAAGGGTAGAACAAAGTCTTGTGTCCGCCTTGTACGCAACGGCAGCCTTCCTACAAGAGCGTGACGAGATTAGAACCTTGCTTGCACAACCGCTTTACCAGTGCGTAACGGGGAGGGAACAAGGGTGTTGCAAGGCTTATTACAAGGGTAAAACGAGACTCGGATTACGTCTTTACAACAGCGGCAAATCCAGGACTTCATTTCGGGGGAAGCTTGGGCGTTCGCGCCTCCCCGCCATAGTGTCTAGACAGCATCCGACTACGCATTTACTTTAGGCACTCTGACATTTCATGATGTGGAAGGGGGCTTGAGCCCTCTTAGCCCCTCCCCTTGTACCTACCTCTGCTTCAAAAGGAACTTTTCGGTCTCTATGCGAAAGCTAAAGCGTTTTCTGGCCCCAAATGCAACCGGAAGACCATCGGTAGAAAAAGCGTAAGCATTGAGCCACCTCTCAAGCAAGAAAATAACCCGCACGTTGTCTTACCCATATCGGTAAAACACAGCATCACTCATCAGGCGCCGATCCATCTGAAGACACCAACAAGATCATATTGGAACTCAACTCACCCTATTTTCAAACGGGCCCATAGGGCAAACACAATTAGGTTCTACCCACTGCAGGTACCTAAGCCATATGATCAAATAGTCTGTGCTCCTTTGACACGAAAATATGAGCCTTAATACCAATATGGCATACATGCCTGACGTAACCACATCCCTACTTACCTGGACCTGGATTGACCATTCCAAAATGCCTCACTTTTCAACTACTGGAACAGAGACCAATTCTTTCCACTCGCAGATCACTGACAAATATTCCAGACAGCTTCCAAAGTTCCACGATTGATTAAAATAAGTCACATTTATTCTAACCTACACGGCATGCGTGCCAGGCCACTGTGTATCGCCACGGGTAAACAGAAAGCAAGATGGCGACCCTAACCCGAGCAGGTATTTGAAACCATAGTCAAACGACAATGGCCGAGCAAGGGTGCAGCAACGCCCTAGCTTTACCCACCAGCTATTTACAATGCCACTACAACGCCTAGTATTCAGTTAGTGCAGCGCTGGTGCGCAAGCAAGGTATGAACCAGGTATGAACGATGCGCGCACTATTGTGGCACAAGGCAAGGTTGTCATTCCGTAGTAATTGCATTGCTTTATGCTAGTGACTTAACCAGGGTTGTTTTACTTCGGTAATTGAACTACGGTGCAACTATTGTTCTGCAATGGTAAAACTTGTAGAGACACAATTTTAAGCTTGTACCTTGTAATAAATTCTTTCTGTGCACCGGGGGTCCAGCGCCACCTTCGGCCCAGGGGGCATCGATGGCCCCCCTCTAACTCCGAAAATATGGGTGTTAGCGCAAATCTGCAAAGTGCATTTGAAAGCTCGCGTGAATTCAGTAAGAAATTACTTTGCATGTTTTAGCACTCAGGTCAATGGTTTGACCTCCAGAGGTCAAATTAGGTCAAGATCGTCTATTTTCACTCAAATATGCAATGCTTAAGCAAACTAGGCATAACTCTTGTGTCATTAGAGCTATTGAGATGTGGTAAAGTACATTGGATAGGAAAATCTCAGACCTTTTCCCGCTATGTTGAACGCTATGACCTCCCGCCAGTGGTTGGACCTCTAGAGGTCACCTCGTGACCTAAGATGACCTGAGGTCACGAAAGGTCAGAAAGTGACCTTGCTGTATATCAAACGAAAGCTAGTGACGAGACATACACGATGGTGTTGGATTCAGCGCTCTAGCTTATATAGATCAAAAGTTATTGTCAAAATACGGTTTTTGACCCTGGTGACCTTGGATGACCTTGGAAAGGTCAAAGGGCAAATATGGCCCCTGTAATCCGTTAAAGGGTGTCCAAGAACGCTTTTCTGACGAAACCGAGCATTTTCAATCGTTTTTGTGACTTTAAGATCATAAGACAGCTTTTCCCCATGCTTTGTCAATGGGAAATGTCACCTCGTGACATGACCTCAGGTCACGAAATCGAAAAATCCCGGATATACACCTTGTAGACCCTGGAGGGGTTATGAAGTGTAGGAAGTTTCAAATCGATCGACTTCGAAATGTAGCTCTTACAGAGCTCTAAAGTTGAAGTGAGGTGACCTTGGTTGACCTCGCCTGGTGACCTGACCTTGGGTGACCTGGGGTAAAAAATTTCAGGGATGGTGGGAAAATGATGCAGTGAGAGGTAGAGTCCTCAACTGCGGTGCTGCGCCGCGTCGTTTTTCTGCTATCCCGGAAAAACCTTACGGGGGCCATCGATGGCCCCCGGTGGGGCGAGGGTTAAAGAAGGGTGTGCGAGACTTAAGCAGGTAATTTCAAGTGAGGGGCCCCAAGAAGCTTAGCGGGTGAAGGGCGTGGCACGGTAGGAAGGCCGAGCCAGGATTTATCACTTTTACCCGCGGGGGGTTCGTAAACTGCCGGTCACCACCTGGCCGCCTGGGTGACACGGCTTCTTTACCCTGCAGCCTGGAGGTGAGGTTGCAGCGACCCTTTCTCCGGCTGGGCAGCCGCCGCATAGAAGCTAAGAGAAGGATAAGAGAACATACAAATTGTTAGTGTGAAATCCAGGCTTGGTTAAGGACTGCAGTAAAAGGTATCCCAGTCCTGGCCCCTATTTTGACCCTTTCTTAATCTAGTTACCTCTGAGTACCTGGGGGGATTGCATTTAGACGGGAGGCAGCGTAAAGTAACGAATCGATAGTTCAATCTTGTGAATTTATGTGCACTGCCAGGGTAAGATGAATCTCGGATGGGGCTTCATAACTTTAATGGGTGTCCTCCGGGTAGGAGGAAACGATGGGGAGAAAGGCCAACACGAAATTTTGCAAGGAGGAATTTTAGAACGGCCGGGGGCGCTATTCATACCATGGGGAACAGCGGTGGTGGCACCAGACCTGTTCAAATTAGCAATAAAAGTGGGACCTATGATTTCGAACGCGATTTAACCTCTACAAACTTTGCTATCCGAAACCGCGCTGCTGGTACATAACACTAAAGAGCAATTGGACCCTGCTCGTGCTGGGGTCATGATGCCCATATTCAAAGTGTACGACTCATCTCTGACATGGTTAAATTCCTCCATACTAAATCTGCATCAGGAAAACTCTGATGCAATCCCTGTACTCAAAACCACCCATAGAGAATTCCCCCAGCAAAGAGAGGTGGCCAATGTATTTTGGCTGGCTAGTTACGATCAATTACTCGACACCCAGCAATCGGTGAAGGAAGTGACGCTCCAAAGCGTTCGATTGGCCAGTAGCCTGAAAAACCAAATTCACATAATGGACAGGACTGCTCGAAAGGTGAATCAACAAGGAGAGCGAGTGAACAATTTGGCCAAGTTGGCTCTGCAAGAACAGCAAAATTTCCGGCAAATACATCAACAAAGGGATAAAGTGAGCATTTCACTTCCTCCCTGGTAACTCTGCTGGCTAACTCTCAATATCCATGGGAACACATAGGGGCAGTTCGCAGTGAATTGGATCAAGCCATGGAAACAGCAACTAATGGCCGGCACCATGCATCCGACCTTACTGTAACCCGAGGATTTTCCATCCATCTTTATCAAAGCCCAACAGCGATTTCCTCTGAATTTACGCTGGATGGAGCATGCGGCGGACACATACCGAGTGGCCATGTGCGCCACGGCCACATTACACAAAAATAACGACCAGTCGCCCTTGTATGTTATTTTTCACCTCCCGCTACGCACCGAGGAAAACACATTTGAATTGTTTAAGGTCAATCCCGCTCCCGTGTTCGGCGAGGCCATGCCCGAGATAGCGGGAATAGATGACATTCCACCCCAAGAAAGGTTCCTTGGTATCAGTGGAAATAACTACGGAAATATGTGGAAATATCACCTTGTCGAAATCTGATCTGAACCATTGTCAAAGCCGTTCACACGGGAGGCCCGGCGAGACTTATTGGTGTGTAACACCCAGACCCTCCAAAATTTACAAATCCGACGAGGAGATCTGAAACTGTCCGGCCGTTTTATACTTTAATGAGACATGGGTAACTTCGACTTGCAAACAAAAGGTTTACCTGTCGAGGACGCCTTGTTTGAGTACCTCAAAGACATATTCTGACAACATAGTCACCCAATGAAAAAGCGGACCTTTCACATTTATGCCCAAGTGACCGTCAGCATACTGATACCGGAATTACTTTTACGAAGGGAGGGCGGGGTGATTCACATCTCAAGTAATTGCAAAGGGCTTTATTGCGCCCAAACACTCCCTTCAGTTGGCCAACAGGTGACAATCACGTCACACTCTCAACCCCCAGCTCACGTAGAAGTATTTGCCCACTCGCCAATTTATTCGCATCCTATCGGACAATACCGAAGACCCCCAGCTAGTCCAGCAAATTGTAGCGGAGCTGAATTCTTCAAAACCCCTGCAGATAAAAATATAAAGATAGAATCGACAACATCTGTGACACCCTATCCGCTTCATTGCTACATCGGTGGTTCAACAAGCCCAGCTTAGGTTCCTGGATGAGTACGGGCACACTTATCATCGTCGTACGGTTAACGCTAACCGCAATGTCGCTTTGTACGCTTCCACAGGCGAAACAGCTCTCGACGTCCAGCCCATTTACCGGCCCAAGTGTATGCCCCCATACCGTTCTTGAATCCACCCCTTACAGGTGTTAGAGCACTTCCGGCGCCCTTTTTGATCTAATCAAGCTAGAGCGTTGAAAATAATACCATCGTGTATATCTCATCACTAGCTTTCATTTGATATACGGCAAGGTCACTTTCTGACCTTTGAGAGGGGAGTCATCGATGCCCCCGGTGGGGGCGAAGGTGGCGCCGGAACCCCGGTAGGGCTCGGGTTAAGCCTGTCTCAGCACCATTTTTGTTTCGGTTTCCGGTTTCAAGGGTGTTTTAACTGCATTATTTTGGTTTAGGTGACAGCGGTCGGTGTGCAGTGAGGACATGGCGAAGGTGGGCGTATAGCTTCACTCGTTCTTACATGTTGCCACATCGCTTTGTCATTTATGCGAAACAAGTGTTACATCGCGGCCCTTTATAGCCCGATTGAGTCCATTCAAGGTCATCGCCACAGGAGAACGAGACCGCGTGTGGATCAATTGTTCTTATGGTTGGGATAAAGCTGCCCTGTATTAAGCCCAGTGTTAAATTTTTCCAATATTTAGTTTCAAAGTTAAACGGTTTTAATCACACTGTCTTCACCAGGGGGAGGGTGGTCGCTCATCCCACTCTGCTGCAATACCCAGATCGACCACTGGCCAGCCCATGGGCCCCTAAAGTGAATGACTGGCGCTTCGGGTGAAGTTCATTTTGTTCAGTGTCCAGCGAAGGCAAATGGACTCCTGGCGAAGAAGATGAAGGCAGTTTCTATACAGAACCAGAACTCAGAGCAGGTATTACACGGTGGGAAGCTATCGAACTACGCATAACAAGTAAAGAAAATTATTCAAGGTTTGTCTTTCCGAAGGGGCGGGCTTCTGCCTTCTAGTGTCAAGAGGCGGCTGACGTGGTCTTTAGATTGACATCAGCACGATTCGCACGCTCCTTGAAAGCTCTCAAGGTAAACATGTTCGTTAAACAGTTTTCGTGCTGTTCATTGCATGTTCTTCACATATTTCCGCGCTTGAGCAGCAAACCATTACCGTAACACTCACTGCAATAACGACTCAGTGTATTGTCATTCAGGTGGGATGCGCAAAATTATAAGGTGTAGTAAAGTCGCATCACTAAGCGTCTCTTTATGCAGTGCGTAACACGGGGTACCAGTATGTTGGAATCAACTGAATTATACCAAGCATATCACAGGCTCATTTGAGCTACAACAATTCCAGTTGATTGCTTTGGGAAAACACTCAGCGCAATTTGATGACGACTCATACATGCTTTATCTGTTCTCACGCTCAATAAGGTGACTTTTCTCCAGGGATGCGGAGCCGAGAAAATTTTGGACGGCTCCGGCTCCGGTCCGGGGTTATGATTTCGGCTCCGGCTCCGTGTTCAACTGTACTAACGGCTCCGGCTCCGGGAAAAATAGTCGGCCCCGACCGGCTCCGGCAATGTACCTATATCCAAAATGTGATCGACACGTTCTCAAGGGCGTGAAAGTCCATCAGATACAAAGTGATTATGTATTTCTACGAATGAAAAATGGCGAATGGATGATCAAACGCTCTTGACGAGATGCCAAAGGCCAATGAACCTCAAAACTGGACCAACCTACACTGCAGTATATTCGTGTGGCAAACTGCACAGCACTGTTATGGCAAACAGAAATATGGGTCAGACATGCCCGCAAACCCACATAAAAATCAGATATACAACGATCAAGTAAAAGCTTGGACGACCCTGAAAGAAAATTTTCGATGAACTAACAGTGTTCAACATCGAAATACACATCAGATAGACTGATGGCATAATTCCTTTTCGAGAAAAATCGAAACCAACCATCCTACTGCCCAGGGTCCAGCAGTTGGTTCGCTCACTACACCACCCAATCGCAGTTTGAGCGGAGCAGCAACATTGCCTCCAATATGTCTGCTCTTAGTCTGGACCTGAAATCAGTAAGCAGTAGCTTCATCGCGGAGAGCAACCTCTCCACGGACACCTGAGGAACTGGTAGCGCGACCATTACCAGGCTAGCCGGCTGGATGATGGCTGGATATTTATCCATAAGTGTCGCCACCGGCAAAAAAGTGGGGGGGCAGCCAAACTTCAACCCGATGCTGACAAAAAACTTTCAACTTCAGTACCAAAAACTGTTCGAATTTGGGCTCCTCTTTGCCTTCCGCAGCGGCTGGATATAAGAATGTCCGGCTTTCTCTTATTTTGACTGAGATCAGGAAATTTCTGGCCAAAAAGTGGGGAGGGGGCCTGGCCCCCTGGCCCCCCCTTTTCCGACGCGTATGTATTTATCTAAGATGTCCCATACGGTCGCCCCCTTTAGGTGACCCAAGTTTTTGAAGTCGGCTAGTGCCGCATCGAGTGACGAGGATGCTGTTCTCTTCGCCTTTTGCCCTCGGTTCTCGGCAGACCTAGTATAAACTACTTCTCCGAGTACATGATAGCTCTCCTCGGGGGGGGGAACAATGATTTTATTGCTCGACAGACCTCGGGTAAACATCTTTTTCAAAAAAATTTCTTCGGCCTTTGAGGGGCCAAAAGATAATCTGCCCATCCTCCAGGGCTTTGGGGGGTATGGCCGGAATGCCCCCCCCGTGTCAGCCAACAGGGGCGGATGCAGGCCGATGGTATGAGGTAAATCGTGAAAACATATGGTTTTAAAGAAAATCGGCTAAAAATTATGCGGTTTGGGGGCAAATGCCCTTTTTGCCCACCTCCCCCATGGATCCGCCAGTGTCCGCCAATGCCTTCATTTGTTGCCAATTTCTGCCCATGCTAAACGGCCGGAGCGCATCCCCTGCCCGAGAGTGAGACCGTCTACGGAACACCCTAGTTGCAATATTTCATTAGTCTCGATATACAAAACATATTGAGAAAATGTAATATTTCAGGTGAATAAGTGTGTTTCCATGCGACATCTCACGAGGTAGGATTTGACCATTTCACGTTTGAGTTTTGGTAATGTTAGAGCTCTTTGGGAGCCGGAGCCGGACCCTTTCTGACGGCTCCGGCTCCGATCAAAAGTGTTTCGGCGGCTCCGGCTCCGGCTCCGGGCAGAATGGTCAGCTCCGACCGGCTCTGCATCCCTGCTTTTCTCATTGCAATACCTGGCCATTTTAGCATCTGCATATCATGCTGATTTTGGCACACGTAGATGTTTCCCCAGCATTGAACTGCACAGGCACGGGTAGCGCAGTGGCACGTGCGTTAGGGTGCCCACTTCTTCCCCACACATCAGACAGATGGCCATGAAGCCGGCCTTGCTGCAGCAGTGGGAGCAGGTAAGTGTCGGTCGGTGTCCCATCCGTTCGAGGCACTGCTCCAAGCCTGTCCAGCGCCTGAATTGGAGCTGGCGCACCATGACCGCGGAGTCACGATCGTACCGACCGACGGATGACAGCGCGTGGCGTATGCAAGGGCGCCCTGACGTATCTGCTGATTGCTCCTCCGTGACGGGCGTCTACTTGAGAGCACTTCCCTGAAAAAATGTTAGCAATCGACAGATCGTGCCACTTAACTACAACAAAAAGTGCTTGTTTTAACTAGCGCATGAACATGGGTCTGAGCCACCTTCGCTTAAACGGAAGGATATACCCCCAAGATCGGGGAAATGGGGGATAGCTAAATAAAAATGCGCGGCCCGTGTCCTCAGGGGGGCCCTTCGAGCCCTCAGGGGGGCGGCTGTCCCTGCCGTCCCCCTTGGCTACGCCCCTGCACATCTGTTAGCTAATAATTTGGGCTCTAGTGTCCGATTGGGTGGTATTAGCGTCAGTTGTTATGAGTCAATCCATTTCATCTCGTTACATCATCATTACATGACGATTACAGGTTAAAATGTTAAGTGGGGTTAAATTAAATCTGACGGTCAAGTTTTTGACCTAATAGTACAAAAATTAAGCTTCCATCAACATTCCCTAAAAGTTGGTGAGCTGAGTTAGAAAACTGCTAAATGACTTCTCAGAAGTCAGGTACAGGTAGAAACCCACAATATTACCCTGGACAGTAACCTCAGATTCCGCGTTTTTGAACAAGAATAAACATTCTCAGCAGTCCCTTCAGTGCCGCCCCGGTTGCTCAGTTGGCACAGCGTTGGGCTCCGGTCCGCTGTTCAGGAACATGCAGTGGCAGTGCGTGTACAGGCTTGAGATCGGTTCCCCTGATACGCTCTGACGCAGAATATTTAATCCGACGTCGGCTGGCAACTGACTGGTAAGCGTGTGACCTGAGCGGGGCGGCCGTCCCAGTGCGTTGTGGGACGTTAAACTTTGACTTCTAAATTAACCATCATTGCGGGGTCGGGGCATCTGTGACATGTCCCTTGATGAGTTTTGTGAGGCTGCGACTCCAAAGGCCTAAAGTAAAAGGGGAAAGTTGACCAAGTGATCAAAGATATGGTGTGACAAAAATAGCCGCGCACACTGTGTTCTGGCGCCGTTGGAAGAACCCGAGGGTATATACCCCCCCCCTCCTCTCTTCACCATCACCCCTGGACCGAGGGCCAATAATGGGTGCCTCTCCGAACCCAAACGCCAACTGGGTCCGGAGAGGCACCAATTATTGACCCTGACTAACTGCCAGCTCAGTTGTAAATCATGAATCCACCAATGAGGAAATTATTGTACTTGTTCCAATGGCGGACGCAGAGGGGGCCAAGGGTCCATGATCCCCAAATGGCAAAGTCTTGGCCAATTTTTTGGAAAGAAAAAACACTGTTTTTTTAATTTCTCCCGAATTTCCTTCCCCCACGGTGGTCCTCTGCCCGCCCCCTCACCTCCCCCATAGGCACAGCCAAGACTTTCGATGGGGGAGAGGGGTTCATGTTTGGGGAGCGCCACTTTTGGGCGGAACAACCAAACAGGTTGGCACCAAATCCTATCGCACATTTATCGGCACCAAACCCGCATTGGGAGAAGAGAGGGTGGGAAGCGACATTCAATGGGGGCGCAGGGCCATTTTAAGGGACAGTGAGGTATAGGCGGATTCAGGATCGATCAGGGTGGGGGCACCTTCCCGGGGGGGGCGCCATCCGGACCACGGGGCGCCGCTTTTGACCGGTAAAACCTATTAGGTGGGCGCATAATCCCATCGGTGGGCGCCGATTTTCGCATCCTGGAACGGAACAACATTTCAGGGGGCGGCATCGACTTTTCAAGGACTTTGCAATTAATGACACTTTTTACTGAAATTCGATACCTCACTCCCCACCCGATACATCACGTCTTACATATTTTCTATTATTGAAATGGCAGCCCCTCAGCCAAAGTACCCACTCGCTAATCGGAAACCGTGATTTTAACTATGGCTTAGGACGTAGATTATCCCCTTAATAATGAAATGTTCTTATACCAATTTCAAATATATTTCTAATCAAGACTTTTTTTAGTGTTTTGAATAATAACTAATAAAATTGAGACTCTTTTTTCCGACATTGACGGCCCGAGGGCCCTATATTTAACCGTCACTTGGCAGTCGAGGATCACCTAACAACGCAATCAGGAATCACGAACAATACAAAATCCGCGACAAAATTCAGATACGGGTATCGATGGCGCAGTTTCACACCTAGACACAAAACACCGATATAAACGCGATCAGGACATATGAACACATACACACACACGCACCTTCAGACCGATTGTTTAATTGGATTCACCCGCGTGTATTGTGATGAAGAAGCTGGTTAAGATAACTACTATTTTTTCAATATCTGAATGAGGCCTCCCCATTTTTTCTCGAAAAATTCCGAGTTACCTTTTAGTCTGCTTGCAGTTTGCTCCTTTTCCGCCTCTGTTTTTAGAATGTTCATAAAGTAAGTTACTTCGGGTTTCACAGTGTTATTACGAGCTTTGTTGATGACCGATTTTGCTAAAGTGACGATTAATTTCTGGATCGGACTTAACTCATGTAAAAAGAACCAGGACTGTGCGGTCCTTGGAAGCGGTATACCATACCTGCGTTCCAAATTGTTTTTTATATCATGGATAAATTTTTGTACGATTCTGCAATGCCAAAACAGGTGAGTTATCGTTTCTATATTGTTAGTACACAGAGTGCAAACATATGTATTTGATATTCCTATTGTATGTAAAAATCTGTTTGTAGTGATTATTCTGTTAGTTATACGATAGTGGAGATAAAGCAGAGACGTAGCCTTCGTAGCCTGTTTTAGTTCTAACATAGTTCCAGTTTGAAAAAATCCTATATCTCTTTCCCATTTTTTCTCTAATGAATTATTGTTATTGCTTCTAACTTTCGAGATTACAAACTGCTTATAGCAATACCGGTTTGACTTGTGATGCTTGCTTTTGAAAACATTGAGCCTGTAAGGGATATTTGGTCTCTCGAAGCGAGTTTGCATGCCAGAGCTACGCACTTCGTCAGGCAAACTTCCAATTAACGCCTCATAACACAAAAAGTTCATTGAAATGCGGTAATTACGCCTAATTTCTTCTCGTGACAGTACATTTCTATTTTCAGAATTAAATAAATCCCCTATAAATCTTAGACCTTTTGCATCCCATTCCTTAATACAAGATGTTTTGTATTTAGTAAAGTCCGAAAACCAGATAGTTTCAGTCAGTATCTCTTGTGGCAGCGCGTGATAGGTATCATTGAAGTGAATAAGCGACTGCACTACATCGATCCAAAATGGATTTTGAAGCTGGTTTTTTACTCTTCTCAATTTTGCATTTCCGAAAGTTAGCAAACACGAGGGTTCTGGTAGTTCAATTCTTGCAACTTTTACCCAATCCGCGGATGACTCAATCGCTCTTCGTAGCCATGATAGTTTAAGGCTGTGAATGAACGCATTTATATCCAACATCTGAAGACCGTCGGCCTCATACCCCTGAATGATTTTTGAACGTTTAACCTGGTCGGGTTTACCCCCCAAAGAAACCTAAACAAAAGTTGTTCTATTTGTTTTACATATTTAGCCGATGGGTTCGGTAGCGCCGTCAGGAGATGAACAAGTTTCGATATTAGCAATGATTTTATCACGATGATTTTACCAATAGGTGTTATGTGCCGCCGCTTCCATTGGTTAATTTCCTGTTCAAGTGCTGGCAATTTTTTTATCTAGGTTAAGTTCAATAACATTATGGTTGGTGCGATTGTATGTTATACCGAGGATTTTTATATCTTGTACCCATTTGAAATTGTATTGCTGGGTTATTTCGTTTTCCTTCATGGAACCAATTAGCATGCAATATGTTTTTTCCCCCGTTCAGTTTTAGCCCTGAGTGTTTTGAGAACTCAGTAAGTTCACTAATGGCACCTTTGATTGACCTATCCGAGCCTTCCAAGAAAATAATTGTGTCATCTGCATACTGACTGATACGTATTTCTAAGTCTGGTGTAAGTTTGACACCACGTAAGTTTTTTGATTGATTGATTTGGTTTCCGAGTACCAGAACCGACAAAACAAACAGATATCCAGAGGCGGGATCTCCTTGTCGGATTCCTCGGTGCAAAAATATTTTTCCCCAAGGAAGCCATTCATTTGGATGCGGGCATAGTTAGAAGAGTTCAAGTATTGTGTAAGAATGAGTCTTTGGAAATTGTCGCCAAAATTCAATTTTTTTAATACACATGCTAAAAAGGGCCAGGAGACAGTTTCAAACGCTGCCTCAAAATCTGCAGCCATCAGTATGCCAGGTATATTTTGCCTATTTACTTGCTCTATAACATCATATAGCAGACGGCTATTTTCTCCTATAAACCTGTTACTCATATACGCTGACTGAGATGCTGTTACTAATTTGTTAAGTACTTTTTTTAATCGATTTGCGATTGCTGTTGAAATAATTTTGAAGTCAACGTTGAGCAAGGAGATTGGGCGCCAGCCTTTAAGGGAATTTTGAGATTTTCCGCCCTTCGGAATCATTGTTATCAAACCTTCTCTATGCGTCATGAGGTTAGTTTCATTCGAAAGACTGTGTTTGAAAGCTCGATACAAGAATACGCCGATTTCTGTCCAAAAGGCTCTAAAAAACTCAACTGGGAAGCCATTGCTTCCCGGAGTTTTTCCTTTTTTCATCGATGTTAATGCTAGTGTCAACTCTTCTAAGCTTATTGGTGTCTCGAAGTATTCTTTCTCAGTTTCGCTTAGTTTTGCTTTAATATTTTCATTTATGAAATCCATGTCTGTGACATTCTCATTTTGCTCAACATATTTATTCTTTAGTCCTTGTGTGAAAGCAGACAAAACTTCGCTCGTTTTGCTTATTTTCCTATCTCCGTCCTGGATATATTCAACAGTCTTCCGCATTATGTTTCGTTTTTCGAGAGAAAGGAAGTACTTCGAGTTCTTTTCACCCTCCTCGTGCCACTGGGCTCGGGAACGTACAATGAGTCCTTCTATGTATGCTTTTCTATGACTTTCAAGGGCCAATTCAGCTGTCTTTAAGGCTTCAAAGCTTTCTGGGGAATAAAATTGAGACTCTCCGTAAATCAATACGCCATGAAAAAATATTAGAAGCTTCTGCAATAACGACCACTTTCCGGTGAAGATTTTTGAGCACGCGCCGATGTCCATTCATTCATTGTCTTTGATTTAAACCCAGTTGAGACACACGCTTAGCGTCGGAGCACGGAAAATGGATTATAATGAAATAGCAGGTGCCCGCAGAGGCAGTACTATATACGAGAGTGCAGACGGTCACCAGTTTTCTCTCAAACTTAGACGTGGTGACAAAACATACCTGAGGTAAGTTGCAATTGCTTAGATTCGAATACCGGTTAATCCTTATGCTTTTGCATGGCACATGACAGGGCCCAGTGGCGCAGCCAGAGCTTTGGTATGGGGGGCACACCAACTCTGAGGGGCACCCCGGGAGAAAAAGGGTACTTTTACCGGAACCTAAATATTACTATATTTTTTATCATTTTTGGGCACCTTTGGTTCAATAAAAATGCATATCAAGCATTAGAAGACAATGAAAACTCGATTAAAACGGGAAAAATGTATCACCAATATGTCACGGAAGTAGCCAAAACACGACTGTTTTGGGCAGACCTAAGGACATATCAGCCAACTCATGCAAGTACTTAACATCAGGGGCGAGCGCAGACCCGAATTTTTTTTTGTGGGGGGGGCCAACCCATGTCTGCCTCTCCTCCTGGGGGGTGGGGGAGTGGGAGCGAATATTTTTCTGCTCTACAGACCAAGTGTAAACACCTTTTTCAAAAAAATTATCCGGCGTTTGGGAGGCAAAGATAGTCTGGCCCCCTATCCAGCGCTTTGGGAGGGGGGGCATGGACAGAATAGCCCCCTGCGTCCACCAATGCTTAACATCTGAGAAATCAGCGGAGCCTGTGATATCTGTCACCATGTACAAACTAAGACATATTGGAGTTGAAAATTCATTTGTTATCAGGGGCGCAGCCAGGGGGGCACAGGGGGCACGTGCCCCCCATCGGTGCCGGGGTGCCCTTTTGATTGCCAGGTGGTGTACCCTCTTTGGGCCGTGCCGCTCGAAATTTAGTGCCCTACGCCGTTGAGCCTAGATGGAACTAGACTGCATTTAGTGATTTAAGCTATTGTTTGACAATTAAGTGCCTTTTTGGTCAGCTAGCGCATTCTGTCGCCTTTCCAAGCACCCGGGAAAGAGTATAGGCACGTAATCCGTTTCCAGATAATGCCTCATCGTCGCCAATAATCGTACGGGCGGAGCTAATCTGGTGCCCCTTAAGCTCATCTAGTGCCCCCTGAGCGCTGGTCTTGGCCTCTGGAGCTGATCATGTGCCCTCTGAGCTGATCTGGTGCCCTCGTAGTCAATCTGGTGCCCCCTGAGAAAATAAGTGTGCCTTCTGAACCTATATAATACTCTCTGAGTTAGTTTGATGCCTCCGAGCTTGCCTGGTGTCCTTTTAGCTGTTTTAGTGCCCCTTGAGCTGATCAGGGCCCCCTGTGCTTATTTAATGTCTCCCGGAGTTGATCTATTGTCCAGGGGGGCACATGGGGCACGTGCTTCCCATCACTGCTGGGGTACCCTTTTGATTGCCAGGTGTTGTACCCAATTTGGGCCGTGCCGCTCGAAATTTAGTGCCCTACACCGTTGAACCTAGATGTAACTGGACCGCATGTAGCGATTGAAACTATTGTTGGACAACTTAATACCTTTTTCGGTCAGCTAGGGCATTCTGTCGTCTTTCCAAGCACCCGGGAAGAGTATGGGCACCTAGTATGTGTCCACCTAATGCCTCATCGTCGCCAATAATCGTACGGGTGAAGCTAATCTGGTGCTCCTTGAGCTCATCTCGTGGCCTCTCAGCTGGTCTTGGCCCCTTGAGCTGATTACTTGCCCTCTAAGCTGGTCTGGTGCCCCTGAGTCAATCGAGTGCCCCACTGAGCAAATAATCGTGCCTCCTGAACCTATATAATGCCCTCTGAGTTAGTCTAATGCCTTCGAGCTTGCTTGGATCCCTAATAGCTGATTTAGTGCCCCTTGAGCTGATTCGGGCCCCCGAGCTGATCTTATGCCTCCCCAAGTTGATTCTTTCTCCTCTTCAGCTGATTAGGTGCCCCCTCAGCTGATTATTGATGTCTCCTTAGATGGCCTGGTGCCCCCTGAGCTGGTTTGGTGGGCCCTGAGCCCACCTTGTGTCCCCTGAGCTGTTATGTTGCTCCCTGAGCTGATTTAGGCTCCTGCCATAGTCTGGGGGGCTGGGAGCTGATCTGGCCCCCGAGCGGATCGATCTGGTGCCACCTGAGCTGCACTAATGCCCCTGAGTCGATCTGGTGCCTCCTGAACCCATCTGATGCCCTCTGAGCTAGCCTGGTGCCCCCTGAGCTAATCTGGTGCCCTTTAAGCTGATCTGAGCCTCCTTACGTGATTTCATGAGCAGCTCGAAAGCCCTGAGCTGAGCTGGGCCCACAGAGGCTGATGAGGGCCCCTGAGATGGTATGGGGCTCCTGAGCTGATTAAGTGCCTCCTGACTTGATCTGGTATTCCCGAGCTGGTCGGGGACCACTGATCTGATTGTTTGTCCCCGAAGCTGATCTGGTGCCCTATGGGCATATGGTGTCCCCTGAGCAGATCTGGGGCTTTTGAACTGATCGGGCCCCGAGCTGGTGAGGGATCCCTGAGCTGATTTAGTGCCCCTGACTTGAACTTGCCCCCTGCGCTGATCGATCTGGTGCACCCTGAGCATATATACTGCCTCCTGAACTTAACTAATGCCCACTGAGTCGATCTGGTGCCTGCTGACTCATCAGTTTGTCTCCTGAGTCCATCTTATTCCCTCTGAGCTAGTCTGGTGCCCCATGGCTAATATGGTGCCCTTTAAGCTGACTCGGGCCTACTGGGTTGATTACGTGATTTCCTGAGCAGCTCCCAGGCCCTGAGCTGAGCTGGGCCCACAGGGGCTGGTGAGGGCCCCTGAGATGGCATGGGGCTCCTGAGCTGATTAAGTGCCTCCTGACTTGATCTGGTATTCCCGAGCCGATCTGGACCCCGAGCTGGTCGGGGACCACTGATCTGATTGTTTGTCCCCGAGGCTGATCTGGTGCCCTATGGGCCGATCTGGTGTCCCCTGAGCAGCTCTGGGGCTTTTGAACTGATTGAGCCCCGAGCTGGTGAGGGATTCCTGAGCTGATTTAGTGCCCCTGACCTGACTTGGGGCCCCTGAACTGATCTGGGGCCCCAAGAGCGGATCTGGGACCCAAGAGCGGATCTAGGTTCTGAGGGTATCCTGAGCTGGTCTGGGCGTTGAGCTTGTGAGAGCCCCTTAAGTTGGCTTGAGGCCCCCTGAGGTGATCTGGCGCCTTAAACTGTTCTGGGGCTTCTTGAACTGGTTTAAGGCCCTATGAGCCTATCTGTGGCCCATTGAGCTAGTCTGATGACCTCATCTCTGGGATCAATGAGCTAGTCTGGTCCCTGGGTGAAGCATGATCAGCTCTGTGGCCCTGATCTACTTCAGGGGCCCCTGAGGTGGTCTTGAATAGACAGATAATAAGAACACAAGGCCAACTCCCATCATCTCGGGGCGGGGTCACTGAGCTAGTCTAGTCCCTGGAGGCACAACTGGGGGGATGGGGGAAGCTGCTCTGGAGGCCTCTGATCCACACTTGGGGGCCCCAGAGCTGGTCTTCAATAGATGGGGAATAAGAACACAATGGAAATTCCCCTTGTAAAACGGAGCTAACGAGGAATGAGGAATCTCTAAAACGGCTTGTGATACCTAGGCACCCCTGGTTATATAAATTGCGTATTATACTGGTGGATTCTGAGAAGAAATGATAAAAAGGCATGTGCCCCTGAGCTCAGAGCACAGTCCCCTAAACCAGGATTCTACTTATTAATTTAAATGAAGAACTAGTTTTCACAACTTTCAGCCCTGTCACACCCTCCCCATCCAAAACCACCGGCCTGTTCACCTTTTATCTACTCTTAACTGGGACCGATCCTTGAGAATATGGAACTTAATAAACGCGTTCAAAAGGTATCTCCCAAATTTTTCCGGCAGTAAAAATGTGTTCTTCCAAAGACACTATGGCACTCCTTGTCCCACGGCGATTGTGGGAGGCAAGGAACTTAATCCGCGTTCAGCCAGGGGTCACTCGTCACGACCAAACCAGTGGGCATAACAAAGGAATTTTCGACTCCAATATGCTTTAGCCTGCACATTGTAACAGATATCACATGCTCCGCTGATTTCTCTGATGTTAAGTACTTGCATGAGTTGGCTGATTTGTCCTTAAATCTATCCAAAACAGTCGTGTTTTGGCTACTTCCATGACGTTTTGATGATATTTTTCCTTTTTTCGGTTTTAATCGCGTTTTCCTGCTCCGTCGATGATTTATTTGCATTTTCATTGAACCAAAGATGCCCAAAAAATGATATAAACAAAGATATAGCAAGTTTTTAGGTTACGCTAAAAAGTGTCTTTTTTCCCCGGGGTGCCCCTCAAAGTTGGTCTGCCCCCCATACCAAAGCTCTGGCTGCGCCCCTGTTTGTTATGCCCACTGGTTTTGTCGTGACGAGTGAGTCCTGGTTGAACCCGGATTAAGTTCCCCGCCTCCCATAATAGCCGCGGGAGAAGGAGTGGTATAGTGTCTTTGGAAGAATAAAATTCTTGCTGTCTGAATAATTTGGGGCATAACTTTTGAATGCGTTTATAACATAGGCGGATCCAGGATTGCCGATCAGGGGGGGCACCACTTTTGACCGGCAAAACCTATCAGATGGGCGCAAAATCCTATCGATGGGCGCCGATTTTCACATCCTGGGGGGAGGGGTGGGAGGCGACATTTCAGGGGGCGCCGCGACCATTTTAAGGGGCGCCGAGGGTCGATCAGGGGGGGCACGTACCCCTGGATCCACAAATGGCTTATAAAGTTCCATATTTTCAAGGATCGGCCCCAGTTAAGAGTGAAGAAAAGGTGACCAGGCCGGTGGTTTGGATGGGGATGGTGTGACAGGGCTGAAAATTGTGAAAACTAGTTCTTCAATTAAATTTATTAGTAGAAATGAGGGATGGCAGGATTTTGCCACTGGATGGTTT
Source organism: Lepas anatifera (assembly GCA_034440635.1). Taxonomy (NCBI): domain Eukaryota; kingdom Metazoa; phylum Arthropoda; class Thecostraca; family Lepadidae; genus Lepas; species Lepas anatifera. Next base: position 1,356,958 of record JAOTON010000535.1, on the reverse strand, counting down.
TTACCGGTATTTACCATGGTTAAAACCGGCTGGCATAAACTAGTTTTGCCACATTTTTAAGAATAAAAGTAGTGTGTAAATTATTATTGACAATACAAAAATATACGTCTTTTTCGCCCTTATGCCTAAAAAAGGTCTTCAAATTGACGTTACCATTTTACTACCTTTTGAACTGCGCAGCGGCGCTGTTTGGCATCAAAGGCGTTCCTCATCGCTTAGCTGTCTTTCTCGACTTATCGCTGGTAAGACCTAACAAGAACCAAGAAATATTATTTAAATATATCTTGAAATCCTATGGCTTAGGTAAAAAAATGGTTAAAGGCCTATTTGGAGTTACTTTTCACTCCCATTACAATACAGCAATTGACTTTAACCTGATCCATATAATATATGTATAATGTATCGGTAATGTATTTGTGCTCCCTCTGTTTGAACGCTCCTTGCCACACAAGGCAAAATTATAATCAGCACCAACCATTGAACACATACGAAACCACGTACGATACAGCATCAATTAGCATATTAATGTTTGAATGGGCCCAGTATACGTATAGATAATCGTCTCAATGAAGCTTTAAGTAGTGACACCTAGCAGCAATAGAAGAGAATATTTAAGTCCTACGCTTTAACACGCTCATTGACGAGGGGCGGGTATCCGCCCCCTCGGGTTTTTCGGAGATAGCATGGAAAAGGCGGTGCGTAGCGCCACCGTACTTGGTATACCTTTTTCTCATCATTTTTACAACTTCTATCAAATTCTTAAGGTTAGGTCATCCCAGGTCAGGTCACCAGTACAGGTCAAGTGACCTGACCTCAAAAAAATTTAAGATAGCAAAAGTCGGAACAGGGTGAACTTATCGGATTAAAACTCATATCACATAATGGGCTCACCGAGTTCTCTAAGATATGTTCCGGTATTTTCGATATCGATGACATAAGGTCAGGTACGAGCCATGACCTCTCCATTGCAAATACATGGGAAAAATTGTTTTAACTGAATAACTTAGTAACGGATGGCGATAGAGCGTTTATTTTGATTGCATTGGATTTGCCTTGTCTTTGCGGTTCTAATGATGTGCATTTTACCTAATTTGGCCATGACATGACCTCAGGTCAGGTCAAATCCTTGATTTGACCTAGCAAGGTCACATTTCATATCATTCGATTCGGCTTGCTGCGACGATTCATACAATCAAATCGTTTTGCTCTATCTTTACTTGTTCAGATGTAATGACCGAAAACTTTCATTTACATGTTATCCCTATGACGACAAGTTTTGATCTCTAGTGACCTGAAATGTGAACTGACAAAAAAACGGTTAAAATATTTTCGATGGAGAAGTGGATGGGCTACCTATCGCCGTATACCGTTTTCGCTACCTGGCGTGGTTCTCGAGGTCTTAGGGGGCGGGTACCCGCCACCCCCGTCAAAGCGAAGTTGGCTCAGACACACCTTCAATGCGCATGTTAAATATCTTAAACTACCAAGATACCTTTACTTAAAGGTACGTTCAAGAGGAATTCCTTCACGCCCGAGTGACGTCACACAGACGTGGAGGAATTCCTTCACCTTTGGGCCGTGTGTCAAACTGCTGCTAATGGCACTGCCCGCTTACAAATTTGTGAGAATACACGGTTATCAAGTTTATCCCAAATGCAATAAATAAGCATTTCATCTTCGCTTCTTTGCCTCTTTTTTGAAATTTGGGTATGTTATAATTTAATTTTCCATGTTATAGGCTACGAGATGTGACGTCAAACAATAGTTGAAATTGCTAAATGCAGTCTAGTTCCATCTAGCTTCAACGACGTAGGGCACTAAATTTCGAACGGCACGGCCCAAAGGGGGTACACCACCTGGAAATCAAAATGGCACCCGCCACCGATGGGGGCACGTGCCCCCTGTGCCCCCTGGACAGTAGATGAACTCCGGGAGGCATTAAATAAGTTCAGGGGCCCGGATCAGCTCAAGGGGCACTAAAACAGCTAAAAGGGCACCAGGCAAGCTCGGAGGCATCATACTAACTTAGAGAGCATTATATAGGTTCAGAAGTCACTATTATTTTCTCAGGGGGGGCACCAGACTGACTACGAGGGCATCAGGTCAGCTCAGAAGGCACATGATCAGCTCCAGGGAGCACCAGATGAGCTTCACCCGGACGATTATTGGCGACGATGAGGCATTATCTGGAAACAGATTGCGTGCCTATACTCTTCCCGGGTGCTTGGAAAGGCGACAGAATGATTTAGCTAGCCAAAAAGGCACTTAATTGTCAAACAATAGTTGAAATTGCTAGATGCGGTTTAGTTCCATCTAGGTTAAACGGCGTAGGGCACTCCATTTCGAGCGCCACCGCCCAAAGGGGGTACACCCCTTGGCAATCAAAAGGGCACCCGGCACCGATTGGGGCACATGCCCCCTGCCCCTTGGCTGCGGCCCTGGATAGTAGATAAACTACGGGAGGCATTAAATAAGTTTTGGGGGCCCGGATCAGCTCAAGGGGCACTAAAACAACTAATAGGGCATCAGGAAAGCTCGGAGGCATCAGAATAACTCAGAGAGCATTATATAGGTTCAGAAGGCACAATTATTTTCTCAGGGGGCACCAGATTGACTACGAGGGCATCAGATCAGCTCCAGGGGCCAAGCTTAGCACTCAGGGGGCACCAGATGAGCTCAAAGGGCACCAGATTTGCTCTGCTCGCACAATTATCGGCGACGATGAGGCATTATCTGGACACAGATTGCGTGCCTATACTCTTCCCGGGTGCTTGGAACGGCGACAGAATGCCCTAACTGACCAAAAAGGCACTTGAATGTCAAACAATAGTTTAAATCGCTAAATACAGTCTAGTACCATCTAGACTCAACTGTGTAGGGCAATAAATTTCGAGCGGCACGGCCCAAAGAGGGTACACCACCTGGCAATCAAAAGGGCACCCCAGCACCAAGGGGGGGCATGTACCCCCTATCACTATATACTACTTTGAAGTTCTTGCTGCAGAATCCTGGGTTTTATTTTTACACCTATGTTAGATTAAAGTTTCTCCCTATTCAGTCTTTGCAGGCTCAGGTCCATCCCCTTTTATAAGTATTCTGCGACAAAGCCTCTGGTTCCTGGTCAACTCAAATTGATTCTGAAATGTTATTAATAACCTCACGTTATCGGCGCCCCTAATAATACACAGTTCGAGGATCGCCGATCGGGGGTGGGGAAGCGCCATCAGGGCCAACCGACGCCCTTTGGGCCGGCAAAACTTAATTGGGGCGCCGAAATTCGTATCTAGGAGGGGAAGGTGAGGAGCGACATTTTAGACTGATCGGAGGAGGAGGGTGGGAGCATTTCCCTCCTTTCTCCCTTCCCCTGGCTCCAGCTATGGCCCCTCAACCTGGCATAGGCCATCAAACTTCTTTAATTATTACAAGGTTTTAATTTTTGCCACCAGAGGTGACTACTCACTTATGGTTAGAATGTGCCCTCCTGAGTATATTAGCTGCATCTTCCCCAACCCCCAAGCCCATTGGAAATTCAGCATCCACCAATGTGAGTAGATTTAGTGCCAGGTAAGTGAATATTTTGAACAATCGGAGCCTACTAGATCTGGCAACATCTTCATGAACAGACTAGTATGAAATTGTATAACAAATAGTACAGATCGAATGAAAATACCACACAATGAGGTGAAATAGTACAAGTCACATGATAGTACAGAGTGAGGAGATCTAGGTACATATGTTGTCAAAAATATGCAGGCAATGAATTATTCCCCTTTTTTATTTCATTTTTCATGTACAGACAGGGGACAGAAGCAAATAAAGAGACTAGCAAAAGAAGACATGAGCCAAGCAAAGCAATACAGAATGGAATGAGGTGTTATATGTATTCAAGACCAGGCTTGACAAACACTAGGAGGACTATTGGTATACCATACCTGACACGGATTAGGTAGTGAAACCACACTTACACGAGCTCACTAAGACCGGACACCTACAGGCCTAGAGCCTCATTAAGTCCGTATCCTTCAAGTTCAAGTTCTTCAAGTTCAAGCTATGAGTGTCAGTGTCGGCATATGCGGACCATGGGGCCTGATGGCTCCCAAGTTGCTTGGTGGTCTGTCACTGCCTGTGTCCGCTGGTGGTATGAGGACTGCTCCGTTTTTTTATTTTTAACCTTAGGATGATGAGTTCCTAATAAAGGTGTGATGGCTTAACAATAAGGAGCAACAGAATAGAAACTTCTCAGGCACACAGTATAAAACAAAAGGAAGTAAGCAACCAGTAATAGATTGGAGCACAAGTGTAACATAGGTAGAAGGAATAAAATATTAACTTCCAGCAAGAAACAACACTCATGAAACGAGAAAACAAACACACAAATATAACACCAAAGACACACTAAAAACAAAATAAGTTACAAGCAAACAAAACATACCTACAAGCAAACAAAACAGAGGACAGAACAAAATTTTAAAAGGATAAGTTATAAGGGCCCACATATGTTCAACATAATAAATCTAGGAAAATATTTAGTTAATATAAGCAAGAACAAACACCTAATCAAAGCAGGAACCAATCCAACTCAAATTGAAATACTAATCAAAGCCATCAAACCAGAGGTAGGTATAAACAACAAACAAGCAAAAAGACACATAAACAAAGCAAGATACACCTAAACACACATCTGCAGTAATCATTTGAGCACTATATTCTATACAAACCATATGCGGCCCTTCTCCTTGATCTCGAAACTCCAAACGTAGTTAGAAAGTACCCAGCTCCAAACAGTAGATACGCATGACTCGGACACGAAGTCCACCACTCCGCCAGTCCGGAAAAACGGCCATACGTCATGAGGGAATTCCCGCTATCAAAGGTCATCGACATCGTTATGGCCACATTGATCGCTTTAGTCGTCATTGTGCATTGTCAAGAAAATTCGCATCCTGCGGCTTAGCTGCTACCTGGCGGCTAAGTCCTAAAGCTTCAGTTCAGAGTCCACCGATATTTTGTGGACTTATTGATCCGTGGACAATCCCCCTGAGGCCATTCTAAGTCGTGGCCATTTCCAATTGTGGACAATTTCATTTCGTCCATTTACCAGCAAAATGTGGACATTGTGATCCGTGGCATCTGTGGGTGTGGCCTTTACGTACTGTGGACACTTAGATGTGGGTAATTCGTCAGTGGACTTTGGGACCTGTGGACTTTTTGATCCATGGGCAATTTTAAGTGAAGGCGTAATCATATAGACCCGGCTGTTTATAAAGCATTATGCGAGTTGATACACTGGATAAAGGAACTGACAATTAATGTTTTACATACCTAGGTAGTTCTCCAAAAACAATTAGGTAAGCACCCACCTTCCCTTTCCTTCTTTCCTTCCTTCCCAACAACCAACCAACACACACACACAAACAATAGGGCTAATGGGTGTGACTTTTCTGCGGATTAGAACTGCGGAGAAAAATGCTTTTTGCAACCAGGCCACCTAGAGGCTTGCGGTTTTCACTAAAAGAATGGCCATTGTCTGTTTAGTGAAATCCCAAAATTTCATCCCTCTACGTCCAGTTACAGCAACGTTATAACGTAAAACGTTAAATAACTCGTGAATTTGCTGCGGAGAGAAGCTGCGGAGAAAAATGCTCTCGGTAACCAGAGCACCTAGCGACTCGCGGTTTTCTTTATAATACTCCTTGCCACCAGAATTGCAAGATTCCAGAATCTCATGAACCTAGATCGCTTAGGAACAAAGTTATACCTATAACGTACAACGTCTTGCGGAGAGAAACGTTCTCGGAAACCAGACCAGATATCGACTTGCGGTTTTCACCAGCGTCATCGGCATCATCACAAACGTAAGATTCCAGATTTTAGTGGTGCTAAACCAAGTAGCTGCAACGTTATAGGGTCAAACGTAACACATTGGCGTATTTTGGCGGGACTCCGCCAAACGACGCTGCGGAGAGAAATGCTCTCCGCAACCAGAGCACCTACCCTAGCGGAAATTAAATGTTGAAAAATATTGCAGCAATATTGATCCTAATATTGTGGAAATATTGAAATGTTAGCCACTAAAAATATTGTATCAATATTGTTCCGAAACATTGAGGAGATATTTATACTAAATATTGTCCCAACATTAGTCCTCAATATCGAAATGATATCGATACCAATATTGATGCAATATTGAGATCAATATAGATGCAATATTGAGACCATTATTGATCGAATATTGAGACCAATATTGATGGAATATTGAGACCAATATTGGTGCAATGTTGATACCAATATTGATGCAATATTGGGCCTAATATTGATACAATATTGGGACTGATATTGATGCAATATTGAGACCAATATTGAGGTAAAATTGACAATATTGGAACTAATATCGACACAATATTGGGGCCAATATTAACACAATATTGGGATCAATAAAAAAATATATGAGGACATTGGGATCAATATCAAAAGCAGACTATTATATTTAAACACGCTTTACAGACTCAGTGGGTCCCGCCGCGACACACTTCACACTTCTAGAGCTTTCGAGACACTTCGATTCAAAAACTTTTGCTCATCGTGGATTTTCTTCCGCAGCTTGATTGAGCTTAATCCCGTTCTCGGCCATTCCACTCTAGTGGTCTGATGGTTTCTGATGGTTTCTGGTGGTCATTTTTTATGGTTTCTGGAGATCTGACGGTCTCTGGTCGTCGTTTTCTGATGATCTGATGGTTTCTGGTGGTCATTTTCCGGCGCTCGGGTGACTTCCAGCGGTCTATGATGGCCTCCAGTGATCCCTTGTGGTCTCCAGTGAAGCACTACATGTGGGCTTCCGGAGATTCCTCCCCCTCCTTTCGTGTCATGTGCCTCCGGGTACTCATCTGCAGAAGAAGAAAACCACATTTTTTATGAGAACAACACCAATGTGTCGATAAATCCATTAAATCCGCTGCAA